>JAMWFC010000062.1:0-468146 GCA_027475525.1 Macrolepiota albuminosa
ACCAAATTGCCTAATAATAGCTACTTGACCCAAAATTACTTAGTAAGCAATACGTCTCGCTGAATTCATTGGGTCCAACACTTATTCACCTCCTTTTCTGTCACATTGTTCTTCATTACTATGTTTCCCCTCTCCCATCCACTGGCAGCGCTACAGTAATAGCCCCGCTATCAAGTGTCACATTGTTCTTCATTACTATGTTTCCCCTCTCCCATCCACTGGCAGCGCTACAGTAATAGCCCCGCTATCAAGTGATTTATTCATAGTGTGGGATGTATATATAATTTGACTGTTTACTTCCAAAGCTAACGTTATCGACACTTCAAACGTCATAAAAAAGTCTTACAAGTCCCCTACCTGGCACCATGACTAAACTATCAGACACATTTCGGTCACTATAAGGACCCATGTATAATTTATGCCAGTTTTCTGTCCGTGTAATCATACATTATTCCATAGTTATTTAACTAATGTCCTAACTAACCAAAAGTCACTTCCTCGTCAACATTTTTCGAAGCTCTTGCTTCGTGAAGTCGGCTTTGAACTTTCACAACTTCTTGTGCCCAGTCTGTCTTCAGGCAGAGCACGGTCCCAATAACGGAGCAATATAGAAGTGCAACAATAAAGCCGATCCACAAACCGTGAAGGTGCAAGTGCCAGCCAAACGCTAGATAAATGCTACATGGAAGACCTTTTTGAGAGATTAACAGGTATGAGACAGTAAATCGGGTTGAAAACTGACCAAGGAAGTAGAAGGCACTGAGCGGAATATGAAACAATCAGCCAATTGAAAGGCAAATCAGGAATCTGACCTGATGTTCAGCAATGCGCTGATATACTAATAATGAGGTAAAAGTATCAGTTATCGAGTAATCGCTTTATATCTCCACCCTCACTTGTCTTCCTGTGGCCCTCAATATGCCACTTGTGACCCCCGCATTAGCATCAACCAATTGGAACAGTGCAATGATAGGAATGGTCGAGGCAACCTTCCTCGTAACCTCTGAATTTCATCATGGCGTCAATAATTAGATAATAGAGGTGACGATGTCCACACCAGGATCACTGATGAGCAGGCACGCCATGGATTGACGGAAAAACATCAATGAGGAGCTGTGGCAGCATGAAATCGTTGGATATAGGTAAAAGCGAAGACATACGCGAGGACAAATGATGAAATCAAGCCCAATAGAAGCGATGCGTTGGCTGCTGCAAGAGCTCGATATGGATCCGTCGCGCCTAGATGATGACCAATACTAGAAAGAAAGGTCTTAGGAGCTGCGATCGAGGTTGGTCCCCATGTTAATCACGCTCACCGTATTCCTGCGGCGCATGCCACCGCAAAGCCGACTTGCCAGGTAGCAGAGGCTATTGTAGCTAGAATTGACTGAGATGCCATAGAGACATGTCCGAGACTAGGGATGATGAATCAAGAACCAATAGAGTCAATAAACAAAAAATTTTACAAGGAGGCAGCTAGAGCAAGAATTTCCCATGCCCACCATTCCGATGCCACTTGTCCTGAGATGAGAACAAAGCGAGAATAAAGCATTAAAGGAGGAAGTACACCGAATTCCACTGACCAACGCCGTACAAACCGAGTCGAGCTAAAATGCCCAGGTTGGTGAATAGTTCCGAGGAGAGTGGGTGCCAAGCCGCATGAGGTAGTAAGAATACACCATAAATGACAGATATAATGGGGATAAGCGTGTAAGATATTGCAGCACCGATAGGCGCACCAATGAATCCCAGTCTAAAAGGTTCAGGACCCCATACTTGATCGATTAGTTGATGACTATGAAGACATTGATAACGGGGCAATGACTTACCCAAGAGGTAATTTAGGAATACGTTGACTGACACAGCAATGGCAAGGATTCGAGTAGGGACAGAAAAGTGTCCTTGAATCTTTTCATTCAGGCTCACGACGTTCGGTGGTGACAAATCCCCACCTTGACTTTGAATATAACATCTATGATTCAATCAGATTGTAACACATAACCTTGTAAAATCGCCTTACTTGCAAAGTTCCTTGAAGCCCATTCCTATTTATTTTGTCTTTCCGTCGATCATGGCGGTCAATCGTAGGCAATCGGGCTCACCTGGTAACCCTATAGTGAACCAGCGCAAATATAGTCCAGTCAACCTAGCAATCTCTCGGTCTTGATTGAGATGCAGTAGGATTGTTTCTCCGCTCATCCATATAAAGAGAATCGGCTTTTACGATGTCAATAAGGTTCTTGAGCTTCAAGGGAGAAGGAAAAATCTCACAAACATGGAAATTGACAAGACAACCGCTTATCATAAAGGGTTTTGGCAGAGTGGTTGGGATTGAGATTAGAACTCTTACCCATACGTTGGCACCACAATGCGACAAGTTCTGGACGATTCGAAGTATGCGCCGAAGGAAGCATTGTATCCAAGGCACTAGTAAGGCCTCGAAAGATGCTCATGCCAGTAACATTGGCGGTCATAGAACCCAGACTGGCGGCAGCAAGAGCAAGGGTGGAAAGGTGCCCTACAGAAACTATTTGAACCACAGTGAAATTGTGTTCAAGGAGAAGCGATCTTTTCCACGGATGAGCACACTCTTCAGGATGTGAGAAGATGGCACAAACCCAAGGATTGGTAATGCAGAACGACACATTACTTGCATTTCTTGCTTCAGAATGGCTATAGAAGACGCCTTGATTCCACTGGAGGTACTACTCGAACAGTTGGTGTTGTCGGAAAGGAGAGGCGTAGTTTCCTCTGATCTGTTTCCATAGTCAGGGTCAAGTGAATCAAGCATTGCTGAACGTTATCTGCATATCTGCAGTATGCTCCCCCCCATTTTATTATAAAGCTTTGCGCCTTCAATAGACAGGCTGTGATTACCTTAATCAGACATCCAAGACTGTTACAGCATTTTTCCACCGACGCAAACACTATATATTGAATCGCCTCGCCACTTGGGAGTGCGTATGATTTGAATTAGGTGTCACAAGGACAAATCGGTGATATATGATAAATGCTTAGTGACCATTTCGGGGTGCGTGGCTGGATGAACCTCCGTTGGCAATATTGAGGTATAGAAGTCGCTCCGTACACTCCCTAACTTTACGGGGATATTATTCAAAATTGGTTTAGATAGGAAGAACATTCAGACATCCTTTACAAGGTCAACCTTGAGTGGGTCCCGAAGAACGACAGATTTCGAGCCGAATCAGAAGAATGAAAGATCAAAAACGACACTTAGGGTCAACGTAGAGCGAATATCATAGCCTGGTAACAACGGATGGTCTATAGAAAGCGGTGTGTCGTTGGACGGAAGCAAATCATGCAAGTGTAGCAACAAGTCGTACGTTAGTCCACCCTCGACAACAATACTATACGTCATCGATCATCTTATGGTCAATAACTAATACCTCGAAGGACGCGCTATCCCCAAAATGGGTACAAAATGTTCGGCGACTATTTTTGGAATCGGAACTTGTGGAATTATCCTGGCAATTACGAGATTAATTCTTTATTTTATATTTCAATAAGACCGTCTAATACCGCTTAAAGGCACTGGTAAGACGATAAGAGAAGCCATGGGGAACTCATTTCCCAGGTGAGTAGATAGCACGGTCAATGACTTCTTCTATCAAATCCTCGCAGAAGCAACCTGAATGTCCTGTGACCGTGACAAAGTCTTCCTCTTCTGTAATGCCACGATGTAGCCACGATGCAGCCACGATGTATGACGAATGGCCTGACTTCAGAAAGGAGCCAAATGGAGAACCGAAAAACAGGCTCGGAAGAAGTTGTTCGCTTGGAAGATCAACACATGGTGCTCACTTTGACGAACAAGGATTCTCAATGAATAATTTTCTTTTTTCTTTGACCAAACTGACCATATTCGGGCTGAACATTGCAAAAATGGGCGCTAACCCAGAAAACTCAGCGAAATCCACAATGAGCTTTCTGCCAGAATCACGACGACTTTGTGGGCTTCCATTCAAGGTCTGCGCTATAACTTGAATTGAGTGGCGATAGGCGCTGTAGATAACACTCGACCCAACAATGCTCAGTACACGCGATGGTGACTACACCAGCAGAACAGAAGAATCTACGCCTCTCATCTCGAAGAGTATGGAGTATCTAAAGCGAATCGAACCATCTTCAACAGTGATATTCTGGCATGAAATGCGCGTAATTCGTCGATCTTTACTTCCTATCCTCGAGTCCGTCTCAGCGTTCTTTTTGTCTTTCCCTTGCCTGACAATGAACGGAAAGATCACTACTACTTGAATACAGTTTTCATTTTGTCCAGATAGGCTTTGCGGGGCACGTTTCGACTTTGGCGCTCGCTGCTGTCAGTCTAGGTTCGATGACAGCCAACGTGACTGGAATTAGTATGCTTCGAGGCCTTGCAAGCGCGTTGGATACGATGCTCCCTTCAGCGCATACGTCTACTCTGTTAGCGGTAATGACGCGTAACTTCGGCTACTCTCAAAATGATGTCATATACACGTATGTTTTTATTATCTCATAAATTACGCTTATGTTATTCTTTTATGATTCGTTTATTATATCATTATACATACACGTTTCTATAAATACGCCGTCTCACCTTGGAGTCAAGCCATCTCTCGATACTTGACTCCAGGTGCGTCATTTATTTACTTACAATTAAAACATACTTACATCTCTCGATACTTGACTCCAGTCTATCATATTGTATACTATATACAAATACATCATCGTTATTCTATCATGCTGCGACAGGTTATGGGCCCCGGCGTCGCGAATGAGACCAGCACTTCCGAAACATTGCAGTTTCCGAAATTCAATGGTACAAACTACCATACCTGGTCCGACAATATGAAGTCAGCTTTACAGGCTAAAGCCTTGTGGGGAGTAGTGTCCGGAAGAGAACCTCGTCCTCCGAAACCACCCACCGAGTATACTGACCTCATGACCACTACGTGCCCTACCGATGATAAGCCCTCTCAAGTCGTTTACAAAGAGGGATCCGACTTGATGAAGGCATTACAATCCAAGGACTTTACGACTTGGCAGTCTGCTCATGATAAGCATGAGCACTGGCTTAACAAGGACGACTCCGCTATGGGATTAATTCGCAATTCTATCGAATACACCCAGCGTGAAACTATAGTCGATCTTGACAGTTCCAAGAAAATCTGGGAACATATGCGGAAGAACTACGTCGATCAGCAGAGTGGCATTAATGTCCACTATTATTATCAGCAGTTATACGCAAAAAAATGGGATGGTGGCTCACCCTTGACTGATCATCTCGGGTTTTATATGAGCATCCGTCGCCGTTTCATCGAAGCTGGTCACAAAATCGACGATTATACTATTCTCAATGCTATGCTTCTTTCGCTCCCTCGCTCCCCCACATGGGAGGTTGTCAAACAGAGTTTGCTATCTCGCAGTACTTCCTTGACTCTCGAAACCGTGACTACGGAATTGTTGTCTGTGTATGATAGGTTAACCCTCGAAAGCAACTCCACGACCAAAACACTGGCTTTTGTGACAACTGGAGATAACAATTCGAGTGGGAGTCGACCAAGGACATTTACTCCAAAAAGGAAGCTTAAATCTAAGCGATTACCGAAACCAGACGACGTCTGCCACAATTGTGGCGACAAAGGTCACTGGAGCCCAAAGTGTCCTAAACCGCGACGACCTAGAGGTTCCGAGCAGGCAAACATATCCATATCCCCTATCAAGGCTGATACTCGAGAAGTCGGTAAAGTCTTAATGGCCACTTACGACGGCATGCCCTCGGGATTGCTTCTTGATAGCGCCGCGTCTTGTCACATGGTGGCAGACCTCGCCTACTTTATTAATTATCAGGGAATAGAAAATCAGCATATCTCTGTAGGTGGGATGAACGTCTTACCTGTCACCGGAAAAGGAACGATCGAATTTCGTACCTGCCTTTCCAATGGAGTCAATGACGTACAACTACGTGACGTTTTACATATCCCCACCCTTGGCGCGAATCTAATCAGCCTCGGACTACTTCAACGCAGTGGTGCTGCTATTGGCGGACTAGCCTATGGGATCAGCCTATCTTGGAATGGTCAAGAATTTTTGCATGCCAACCTGATAGGCTCACACGGCACGTTATACCGTATTGAAACTATGACCATGGGCATTGCTGACAATAACATCGCTTTTATTGCAAACGAGTCCACTATGCGCCTTTGGCACCGACGCTTAGGGCACATCAGCCCACGCACTATTAAAACAATGGTCGATCAACACCTCGTAACCGGCATCAACATCAAATTACCTCGAGAATATGATCGATTATGCAGCGGTTGCGCAGAAGGAAAGGCAACCAGGCCTCCCCTTCCAGACTCAAGTCCTACTAAATACGGTTTGAACGAATTACTTGTAATGGACTTAACCGGCCCGATGAGCGTTCCCACCTGGGATGGAAATCGTTACGCCATGGTGACCGTAGAAGCCAGCAAAAGGTATCCCTCTGGTCGACTTCTGAAAACAAAGGACGAAGTCAATGAAGCAGTACGCGAGACCACAGCCTTGTACGAACGAAGCGGAGGAAAGTTTGTCCAAATAATTAGGACAGATAACGGGAGCGAATTCGTGAATTCAGCTTTACGAAAATTCTGTGCACTAAATGGCATCAGACACCAAACTACGAATCCGTATCGTCCACAGCAAAATGGCATCGCAGAACGAGCTATAGCTGTTATAATGGAGATGGTTCGTAGCATGCTCCATGGCGCCAAGATGGATTTACGGTACTGGGGAGAAGCTTTTATGTACGCCGTTTACATTCGATCTATCTCTCCTACCTCTGCTTTAAAGGGAAAAATTCCCTATACTGAATGGTTCGGACGTAAACCTGATATAGCTCATCTACGCATCTTCGGATCGTTAGGATGGGCACACGTACCAAAGGAGGTCCGACAAGGCAAATTAGAGTCACGCGCTGTCCGTGTACGCATGCTCGGCTGGTGGGCAAACGAAACGAAAGGCTACAGGCTGGAGGACCTTGAAAATGGCAAACTTATCACTTCTCGAGACGTCGAATTCTACGAGGACGACACACCAAGTGAGTTGGCACGTCTAGATCCTGAGCTGACGCAGTCGTCAACGCAAGAAATCAACGATTTTATCAATACTGCCACGTACCCTGAATCCGAGGCACCTAGACAGGTACTCATTCCCGAGGTTTCCTCCGAATCAGAGGTCGAGGCCCAGCTAGAGGAAGCATCATCGTCCGAACAAGAGATAAACGTTACGACTCCGACCGAAGAGCTGCGTTATCCCACTCCTGCACCGTCAGAATCATCAACGGCCACTATTCGCGGTCCTGCACATATTTCACCACCTCCTGCACCACGGAAGAGTACAAAATGGAAAGATTTGCCTTCTCGCGAGCCATCTACACGCCTTAAGAAACTTCCGATCAGATTTCGTCAGGAAGGTGATGACGAACCCAAGAGCCACATGGCCTTCGTCGCCGTATCTGGTCCTACGCTTGAGGACGCTTTGAAATCTGATCATGCTGATGAGTGGCAGAAAGCGATCACCAGCGAATATAACCAACTTGTCAGCAAAGGAGTGTTTGAAGAGGTAGATGATTTACCTCTCGGAAAAAGGGCTGTGGGAAGTAAAGTTGTGTTAAAAGAAAAGCTTGATGAAAATGGGAGGCACGCGAAGTATAAGGCTCGTATCGTGGCTCAAGGATTTTCGCAAATCCCCGGCATCGATTACAGCGAAACGTTTTCCTCGGTGGCCAAGTTTACGACTTTACGTGTATTTCTGACCCTGGCAGCCGTACTCGATTTGGAAGTCCATCAAATTGACGTAATCGGAGCTTACCTGGAGGGAGACCTCGACGAGGACATCTACATGCGTGCACCTTCTGGAATAGGAAGATGTCGTTACTGGAGACTCGTCAAGGCCATTTATGGTCTTAAACAAGCCGGGAGGAAGTGGAAAGAAAAATTGCACGAGACCATGATAAGTCTGGGATTCATTCCATCTTTCGCTGACGATTGCCTTTATGTGTTGCGAGAAAACGGAAAAATTATTCTGATTGTTATCGTGTATGTGGACGACATGATCGTGGCCGGACATAACATCAGAAGGATAATTTCATTCAAAAGAGATGTGGACGCTCACTTCGACATCACGGATCTAGGCGAGATACATTATGTCCTTGGACTTCAGGTCAAACGCGATCGCATGAACCGTGCCATTTACTTGAACCAATCTATCTACATTGATTCGGTGCTCGAACGTTTCGGAATGTCCTCCTGCCATCCAGTTTCCACTCCACTAGTCACTAATCATAACCTATCGTTACTACAATGCCCGACAAACGAGGACGAGCAAAAGGCCTACAAGTCATTCGCAAAGGAAATCAATTACCTTTCCTTGATAGGATCCTTGCTTTACGCCACGCAAACTCGTCCCGATATACAGTTTTCGGTCAACCTATTAGCGCAATTCTCGAACAATCCCGGCATTCCCCACTTGGCTGCATGTAAACGCATTCTGCGTTATTTGAAGGGAACTCGATCATATTGTTTAAAGCTGGGAAACCTATTTAACGACGAACTGCGATTAGTTGGTTGGAGCGACGCAAACTGGGCACAAGACACATACGATCGGCGTTCTATCAGTGGTTGGTGTTATGACATTGACGGAAGTCTAGTTTCTTGGTCATCGAAGAAGCAATCAGTAACGGCTACGTCTACTGTTGAAGCGGAGTATATTGCCTCATCTAACGCAACGAGGGAAGCTATCTGGCTGCGTAATCTGCTCAAAGATCTAGATTTTGAGCAGGCCGATGCCACAATCATTCACACTGACAGCACCGGCAGCATCGCACTGTCGAAAAACCCAGTTGGACATTCCCGAGCAAAGCACATCGATATTCGATATCATTTTATCCGTGAACACATATCTCGAGGCGACATACAATTATCTCATGTTTCCACCCACGACATGATTGCCGATGTATTAACTAAAGCCTTACCGAGAGAAACATTCGAGAAATACCGAACGAAAATGGGAGTCGTATTGCCTGCGTTACCGTCAAGTGGGAGTGTTAGCGGTAATGACGCGTAACTTCGGCTACTCTCAAAATGATGTCATATACACGTATGTTTTTATTATCTCATAAATTACGCTTATGTTATTCTTTTATGATTCGTTTATTATATCATTATACATACACGTTTCTATAAATACGCCGTCTCACCTTGGAGTCAAGCCATCTCTCGATACTTGACTCCAGGTGCGTCATTTATTTACTTACAATTAAAACATACTTACATCTCTCGATACTTGACTCCAGTCTATCATATTGTATACTATATACAAATACATCATCGTTATTCTATCATGCTGCGACATACTCGTCCAGAGCTTGTGGCGCTATGGTCCCAACGCATGAGTAAGAAAACAAGTTCGACTTTTCGCAATGTCTAAAAGTTTTATCATCTAGTCGTTCTCTTGTTCATTTCAATGATTGTGAGCCTTTTCAAAGCTCCTCTTCAAGGGCCCCGTACTTACCTTACATGAAGCCGATTCTCGTTGTATGGTTACACATGGAATCTATTCTGTTGTGTCTCAATCAGGACCCAGAGATTGCCAAGTTGGCAGGGTTGTATTTACGCTGGCTTGCCATGGGCCTACCAGGCGCAGGCCTCAGGGAAGCTTCGAGGTTAGTAAATCTTTTAAGCATGTTTTGACAATTGACCCTGATTCAAATCATAGACGTTATTTCCAGTGCCAAGGTAAGATCTTTCCCCGATCAGTGACGAATCTAAACTACAGTGCAAAAGGCTACTTTTCCGTCCAAACTCACATCATGCTCATCGTTGCGCCCCTGAACGTACTCCTCAACTACATGCTCGGTAGGCGCTTATTCGTTAATAGTTATACATCCTAACCGCGGCCCTAGTTTTGGGCCCTGAGCCATTTAATTTAGGCTTCATAGGCGCCCCGATTAGCGTCGCGATATCATACACACTCGTACCCATAATCTCCATCCTCTATTGCGTGTTTTTGCTACCGAACTCGGCGTGGTACCCGATCTCGACGGAAATATTCGTCGATTTGGGTGACTTTGCGCGACTTGGAGTGTGTGGTATTGGTGAGTGCGGTTTCATGCCTCTGTCTATGCATTTACCAGATTTAACAGGACAAATTGCATCGGAATGGTGGGCATGGGAGATCCTCGCGCTCCTCGCTGCATTGTGCGCTCCTCGCTGCATTGTGCGCTCCTCGCTGCATTGTGCGCTCCTCGCTGCATTGTGCGCTCCTCGCTATTTCTCAAACTCATTTGTAACTGTCTTCTTCAGTCTAGGCCCCGTCGCTATCGCCTCGCAGTCGATCCTCCTCACACTTGGCTCTACTACGTACCAAGTAGGATTTGCCGTAGCGTGTGCGGCAGGTGTACGGTGCGCATGACTTTACAAGGGAGTCCTTGACGTCTCTCTGATACCTACTTGTCAAGTGTGGGACATCACCTTGGCGCGATGGATCATCGTAGAGCCCGCGGAGCGGCCAACGCGTCACTTGTCCTGGGGTTGATGATCTCAATCTCCCTCGGGTAAGTCAGAATCGCCTCTTTCCAAGTGACGCCTTATGCTTTCGCAGAGTCATATACATGTTATTCCGACAATCATGGGCGCGCATGCTGAGCAACGATCCCGGTAAGCCCGTTCGCTGCACCATCCTTATGATTAGCCTATCATATGCGCAAAGACGTCATTGCAAATGTTGCTTCAATCATCCCGATGATTGCGCTATTCCAAATAGTCGAAGGCAACTCGTGCGTCACAGCTGGTCTGTTAAGGGCTACGAGCAGACAAGTGAGCGCTCTAGTCCCTCCACCAAATTCCAAACACTGATCACATCACAGGACACAAGCGCGTTGCTGAACATCAGGTAAGGATATTCACCCCTCTAGTATCTACCCTCAGTTCTTATCTCTCACGCACACTCTCAGCGCATTTTACCTCCTCGGTACGTATCCTAAACTCCAAACCCCACTACCAACTCACACCTCGCACGAAAAGGCCTCCCTTTCGGGTCATACCTAGTCTTCATCCACGACTGGCGTCTCCCCGGCCTATGGCTCGGGCTAACCCTGGCACTCGTGTGCTGTTCCGTGGTCGGGACCACACTTTGTCTCAAAACAGACTGGCAAGGTGAAATGACAAAAGTACAACTTCGGTACGGAAAAGCCTCGCATAAACTTGTCGATGAGGAAACGAGTCTCGGTGTTTAGTAGTAGTTAGAATTTTTTCTTTTATTATAGATATATATAAACTGTAGGCGTCGAAGTCGAAAGACCCCCTAGGTGGTGTGTAGAGGTTTGGTTCGGTATTGTATTTTGAGATCGATAATAGATGATACAATTTCATCTAATCTAGTTTCACTTTTTGCTATAGGAATGCATAATTATGTTGAGACTGAGGAGTCTCAATACAACTATTCACTGAACAATATTGATCGGCGTAAAGGCGGGTGCCGGAGGTAAGTAGCCTTTTCGGAGGCCTATGCACAACAAGCATCGACATCATCCGGCAGCCCACTCCACACGTCGGATATCTCACAAAAGGAACTCGAAGCCGTCCCCGGCATGGCGCCATTGTCTGGCAGTTGCCGCCCCGGGCACAATAGGGTGGAAAGTTTCACTTCCCTCTCTTTGTTGCCCCTTTTCCTCCCATCCACGTCTAGCAGCGCAGGTGAGCATCTATTCGCTCTCTCACTTCACACACCTCACGCTCAAGTCTTTTTGCAGAGTAGTATTCTTATTTATTGACTTTCGTCATCTATTTCTTCTAGTCACCACTCTGCAAAAAGGTGAGACACTCACCTCCTTCTCTCCTGATAGACCAGGTGGCATGTCCATGTACACCTGAAGGTCAGGCATACTATTGAGGTTAGCTGACACAAAATTGACTTGCCAGATCTCCAACCCAAGCACGGCAGGAACAGCAATGCTGATTCAAAAAGACTCGAGATGGACAACTGCAGTGTATGTCTCATTGTAATCCTCCCTCAGAACCTGAAAGTATCTCTTAGCCACCAACCACACCTTTCAACACACTATCTGCCCCTTTGCATTGTACTTATTTGCAAAGACCCAGCAGCACCCAATGACCTTTTTTCCTGCCAGCACCTCATCCTCCAGGATCAAGCACCAGACTTTCTTTTCCTCCATGATGCATAATTCATCCTTGATTGCTGGTTTTCAAAGGTCCAGGCATTTCATGGCCTCAGCATAAGTTGCAGGCATGTGGGAGTCCTCTCCAGAAGTGGTGTTCGATAGCAGGGCTAGGTAGGCATAGGCATCTGTAGCTAACAAGGCCTGCAGATTCTTCTCCTGTAGTCTTATAGAGCATTGTGGTGCTGGTGGCTGATCTACGTCAGTTGGTGGTTGTGTGATTTTCAAGGAGTTCTCATCTTCAGAGTCAGCATTAGGGACAGTAGTGTCCAGTTTAGTGGGATCAGTGGCCTGTGTTGGTGGTTTGTAAAGCATCAAGAAGCCATTCACTCTTGAGGCTACTGGCTGTTATGGTTTAAGGACATCTGCAGTCTGCATGATAGGAGATGGCTGCACATTATGAGGGGAGAATACAGTTCTCACACAGGCCTTTGACTTCCAGACCTCTCTTTACCTCCAAACCGTCTACCAAACCCCTTTTGGCCAGTGTCCAAATTGAGTCAACCCCTGCATGTCTAAAATGATAGTGCCAGCCATCAATGTCTACTGTTTAATTTACTGGAGTCATAATCATAGCTTGTGGTATGTCTGTTTTATTCAGTGCATCTAGTCAGTACATCCCACTCAAGCCTTTCCCAACTAAAATCTCTCATCTCTTAGAGTCTTTGAACATGACCTGGCCCTTCTCAAATATGACAGAAAACTCTGCTCAGTCAAACTTTCCTATGGAGATGAGGTTTGCAGCTGGGTCTGGGGTGTGTAATGCATTGACAAAAATTAACTCTGTAGTCATTCTATTTACAGTAACCAGCTTTCTGACAGTACCCTGACCTACAATATGGAAGGTTGAGTTTTTCAATGCTGCCTTTCTCTCTCTTGAGACTGTGAGTTCCATATACTCTGAGAACACTGCACAATTTACGAAGCAGTGATCACTTGCTCCAGAGTCTGCAAAAGTCAGGGTGATTTGCATGTCATTCAATATAATTGCTAGCATATATGTGGTCTGGATTGTTGGTGTTTGGAACGTATCTGCAAGGGTTGCTCTAAGTGGGGCTTTAGCAGCGAGTGATGCTAGTGCCTGCTCACAGTTCCTGAAGTTCAATAGGAATTGTCCTTCTTTTCTCCCACCTCTCCAGTTAGCACTTCTCTATCATGTGTTCTAACCTCTTGCAATTAGGATTTGTGCATACCATTTTAGGCTTTTGAGTTGTCATAGCTTGTAAAGCTGTGACTAAAGGAGTCATTGTCTTTTGCATCCTCAAGTGTTCCCAGTAAATCAGTAATCCTGAGATTAAATCTGCTGATGTTTTGGTGGAGTATAAGCTTGTGACAACAATATTCCAGGATTCTGGCAGGGACATCATGACAATGGATCGGAATGTGGTGTCAGGAATGTTTGCTCTCTTCTCAGTGGCGTTCTTCCATTTGATTTGTAAGTCTGTGAGGTGAGCTATGAGGTCCCCACCATTTGCAAGTCTCATTCCACAAAGTGCATTCTCCACTCCCATGGCTGCCAATTCCAATATTATGCTATATGCTTTTGTCAAGGAGTCCCATGCTTCCGCTGTGGATCTCTCCATCTTAATGCTGAGTCCCACAGAGTTCTTGCAATTGTATATTATGAGTGCGAGGGTCCACACATCATGGATATCCCATTCCTTGAGGGAGAGTGTGCAGGAGTTCCATGTGATAGCTTCGACTGTACTCTTTTCAGTTGTGTTGTCAATGGCGAGGGCTAGTTTTACTTCCTCCTTGTCTTTGTGTGTAATGCTTTTAGGTGTTGTGGCAGTTGGCTTTGAGATGCTGCCATTAAGGTATCCCTTCACTCCTCATGCATGGGCTGCAATCAGCACTTTGCTTTTAAATTGTACGAAGTTGGTTCCATCAAAGTGTTGTTCCTCCGGAAATATCAGGGGACCATTAGATATAGAGTTTTGAGACATTTTGGTGTCTACTGTGTGTGTGAGTCATTAAGAAGCAAAAATTTTCTGTACAAAAACAGGGCCTATAACCTGTAGACAAGTATAAGAATATATCCCTCAGATAGTCACAACATAGTCTGTGAATGACTTTGTTACCTGTAGACAAGTATAAGAATATATCTACAGGACTTGTAAGTACTGTGTAAAGACAGGTATAAGTAATTGACGTACCCCTCAGATAGTTATGACATAGTCTGTAAACGACTGAGGGGCACATTTGTATACATAAGTATTTATACTCAGGAAAATTGTTGATTAAAATAATAAATAAAAAGTATTGTGCTGTGGTGGCGCAACATAACAAATAAAAATATAAGTAAAGTTAAGAATAAAATAAAAATAAAGTATACTATATAGTGCTGACCAGATATTATATACTAACAACAATGCCTTCACAGATGAACAGATATGGAAATTTTTAAGAAACAAAGCTCTATCAAGGGAGACAAGAGCCATTCTTTGAAGAACAATGCACAATAATTATAAAATCAGAAAATACTGAGAGAACATTGAAATCTTTGAAGGAAAGGCAGTATGCCTACAATGTAACAATACACAGAAATCTATAGAATATATTCTGATAAAGTGCAGAGTCTCAGAACAGAAGACAGTATAGAAGCTAGTCAGAAAAATACATAAAAAAAGAGCATAACTCTGAAAAAGCCATTACTAAGTGAGCAGCTAAAATGTGCAATGATTAAAAAAAAGCAGCAGAAATGAGCAAGAAGTGGGCCACCAGATTCTCAATAATAGAAGCATCAATGATTATATGGAAAGCTAGATGCAACTAGAGAATCTTCTGGAAGGCTGACTTATTGAAGATTCTAACAGAGACAGAAATTAGTAATAGACTAAAGTAGGCACTGATTCAAAGAATAAAATTAGACTGCCTAGCAATGTGGAAGGAATCAGTGAGGCTGGAGGGCTTTCAGATACATCAGGTAGTGTGCTTACAATTATAGATGTCAAAGTGTCCACAGGGTTATATTGGGCTCTTCTATAGATAGACATGTGAATTGATTTGCACTAAGCAGCAGGGGCATACTCTTCACCTGTTGCTTCTCTAAAAATCCTCCAGGCACCCTTCTCCTAGCGCATCTGCACTTTGCTCCTGCTCCAGGATCTCTGATGCCACAACATCTGGAGAAGGCGCTCTGGCTGCATCTTTGGCTGCCAGGAGCTGTAGGAGCAGCTTTTTCTGAGGCAAGGTAGCGCACTTCAAGGCCAAGTGGGCAACAGCATGTGAAGTGGCCAGAAATGCCACAGCGCTGGCATAAAATAGGTATGTTGACATGTTAGTGGAAGGAGTCCACGTCTATAAAGGCTTCAGGAAGCAATGTTGGTGCTGCAGAGGAAGCAGTGAGGCTGGGAGGAGTAAACACACAGTGCTATTGCTGAGGCCAGAGCTTGTCGCAGGCTGCACTTGAGTTCCATGAGCTGCCACTAGTCCCAGGCCACTTGGTACCAAGAGTTGATATGATTGTTGGCTGGGCATCCTTCTGTAAGATTGTTGATACACTTCATCAGAGTTGATTAAAGCCCTTCCTGAAAGGTGAGACAGAGTTGCAGGCCATCAGGGTACCCAGCCTGCTTGACTAGTGCATGGAAAAAGTCGATGTATTTATCTAGCAAGCACTTTCCTTGTCCATACTAGTTCCTGTCTTGGAGAACCAGCACGGCTGTTTTGGCCAGGTTCTAGGAGAAAAACTTGTTCCAGAACTCCTGCTCAAATGTGGCCCAGCTTGCAAACTCTGCGACTCCTCTGGAGTGTCAGAAAACCCTCAGTGTGTAGATAGCTGCTCTTCCAGACTTTATGTAGGAGAGAACCCATGCAATTTTCAGGTTATCAGAGACAAAGTTGTCTCTGCAGAGCTAGATATAAGTGAGGCATAACTGTAGAAATCATTCTCCAGTCACACAGTTGCTATCATAGGTGTCTAGGATTGCTGGTTGGAGAAGGAGCATGCATGGGGCACCTTGGGCCACTGGAGGACCCAGAGCAGGTGGCTGAGCAGCAGGGGGCAGTTCTGCTACTAGAGTTGCTGTAGCAACTAAGGGAGTAGAATTTAGATGCTCTAGAAGGGCCTGGAAAGAGTCAGAAATAGTTTTGGTGGTTTGTCAGAGAGTAGAGAGTTTGGCAGTGTAGTGAATGAGGAAAGCTTGAGTAAGCTGCACTTGGGCCTCCAGGTGGAGCAAGCAAGTCCAGGCTTCATCCTGAGGAGCTGTAGCGTTTGAAGGAGTGTCTGAAAAGATGAGCTGAGACATAAAAGGCAGAGGTGCTTAAGACTGGTGGAGAAGCAACAGATAGGAGTCAGAAAATTCTTCTGACAGCTATAAGGGGCTTCCAGACCAAAATTAGGAGACTTGTTCTGCTGTAAAGGCAATGTCCAGAGGTTGCAGCTAATCACACAACTGGCAGAGAGAAATCCAAAGTATATTAGAGAAAGTAGAAATAATATAATCAATAACTAATCACATGGCAAAGAAAAATCCAAAAAGAACAAGTCTGAAGATTCCTCTGCCAGTGCAGCGCATCAGTATGAGGGGCAGAAGGCATGGGAGTGTCTGTACAGTATCCAATAGCTAGCTCCAGAAGGCCTGGAGCACTCCTGGAGCATGAGAAATGCTTCAGAGTTCTCTGGAGCTCTGAAAAAGGAAATTGTAACTGGAAAAGGAGGCAGAAAAGAAAGATTGAGGAGGAGTTCCCTGACAATCACAGAGCTCAAAAATGCAATTTTATGCAGCCAATTTAAGTTTGCAACTCTCTATAAGTCTAAAGCCTGGGATAAAGAATTGTGGAAAGCAAAGATTTGAAAATTTTACCCAACACTTGTGCAGAGTTTGGAGCTTAGCTTTAATGCTGGAGTGCCAAGGATTAATCTCACCTTTACTCTCAAAAATAAAAGTTCTATTCATCAGTTGTCTGAACAATTCAATAATATTGTCAATGCAAAATTCAAAAAAAGCTATTACTTAGGTTTCTTTATTAAGAAACAAGTCAAACAAACAATCAGCTCATTTCAAACATCTCCTCTACACATCATTCTAAAGCCCAACAAGCTGGGAAAGTTTCAACTTATCCAGGACCTATCATTTCCACACAAGAACCCACTTTCAAGTAGCATACAAGCAATTAATCTTGCCATCGATTTTGCACAATTTTCTTGCACCTGGGGCACTTTTAATAGCACATATTTACTTGTTGCCAGATTACCACAAGGCTCCCAAGCAGCAATCAGAAATGTCAAGGAAGCATACAGAACTGTGCCAATAGAGCCAAGTCAATGGCCAGGCCTTGTCGTTAAGCTTCAAGAACCTGACTCATTTTCCATTAATACAATGGACTGCTTCAGGCTTAGCTCAGGATGCAGAGTTTACAGAACAGTGGGTAATGCAGGAGCACAGATCATGTGAGTGCATGACATGAGACCAGTATCAAAGTGGGTCGATGACCACATTTTCTTCAGAGTTAAAAAGGAATATGTGTCAAGTTATAATAAAATGCGAGAAGAGTGCAGAAAAGACATCAAAAAGGAAGGTGGGAAAATGCAGAAAGAAGGACAAATTTGGTATCAAGAGAAGAAAGATAGTGATGACAAGGCTGAAGAGTATAATGAGGATATGTCAAGCCAAATCTGAGATTTATCCCACACTTCTGAGTGGTCAGAGGAGGACAACCTATACTCCTATGCTATTCAGAATGTAAATGAGATATCAGAGAAGCTGGGCATTTTATAGGAGAAGGGAAAAGACATCTTCTTTGGACATATAGTGCCATATATTGGCTTTTGATGGGATCTAGAGCACCAAGAAGTCAAAGAGAAAAGAGAGAAATACTTCTATGCATTTGCCAAGTAGGAAAAATTGAAGTTTCACAACCTAAAAGAGGCTCAGCAACTGTATAGAAAGCTCCTACATGCTTGCTGCATTATACCTAGAGGAAAAGCATATCTGGCAAGGCTGGAAGCCTTTCTCACAGTTTTCCATAACTGTCCTTTCATGCCATGCACTCTTTCTAAAGAGACTATCAAAGACCTGCTCTGGTAGAAGCAAGTACTTCCTCAGCCAATGGCAAGACCAATTCTGGAGTCAAGACCATACATTGACATACAGGCCTACTTTGATGCCAGTTCATTGACAGGCATCAGAATTACTATTGGCAAGAGATGGAGAGCATGGCAACTCAAAGCAGGCTGGCAAGCACAAGGTCAAGACATCAGCTAGGCAGAGGCAATGAGATTTTGCCTCCTTGTCTCGACAATTGCAGAAGCCCAAGAAAAAGGAGCATGAATCAAGGTGTTCAGGGACAACACTGGAGTTGTGGAAGGCTGGTGGGCAGGGAGAAGCTGCAACAAGCAGGTTAACAACATCTTCAAACATGTATTTAAAGTTTGTTAGCGTTACAGCATTGAGATATGCACTAAATATGTATTGAGCTAGTTTAAACCTGCAGATGGTCCTTTCAAAGGTCAGTACTCTCCAGAAAGCCTCTTGTTGCCTGCTGTTCAAATTCCAGAACAAGCAATCAAGTTCATTGTCAACTACAATCATCCAAGCTGTAAGACAGAAAGAGAAAGGCAGCAAAAGCAAAAAACTGTCAAAAAAGAAGGCAAAGGAGATGTTAAGACCTTATGGATGCCTAAAAATCTTGTTGACAAGCATTAGGACAATGAATGATGGTCTTTCTCAAAGTTCTGATGAGAAGGTGAACACTAATAGCACTAAAAAAAAAAGCAGAGCCACCTGTTAACAAACACAAACCAATGCCATATCTCAAAGGGCTCAAGTTCACATCATCTGCATTAAGGCTCCATGTGAAAGTGTGTGAAAGGTTGAGGCTATGGTTGCCCAGCAAGGAAGAGAGTAACTGTGAGAGAGGGAATCAACATATTTTGTCAGAAAAAGATGTAAAGAATGTTTTTACAATCATAAACCAAGCATAAGCAGAGTCCACAAAGGAAACCTACAGAACAGGTCTTTTACTGTTTTATGTCTTCTGTGATTACAGAAGCATACCAGAGGAGGTGCATGCACTGGTTACGCAGGAAGTTCTAGAAGCCTTTGTGGCAGCATTGGCAGGAGCGTATTCAAAGTTGGCAATCAAGAATTTTGTTGCAGAGATCAGAGCCTGGCATTTGCTTCACAATGTCAAGTGAAGCTTTAATGGGGAAAGGATATAAGCATTATTAAAAGCTGCAGAGAGACTTTCTCTAGCCTTATCAAAGAGAAAGAAGAGGCAGCCATGCACACCAGCATTCTTGCAAGCAATGCACAAACAGTTAAAATTAAATTTAGAATATTCAGATCTATTAAATGTCATGGTATTTGCTTGTGCAATAACTTGTTTTTATTTGGCAGCTAGACTTGGAGAGTTTACGATACAAACACTATCATCTTTTGACCCACTAGTCAATGTAAAACCTGTCAACGTTTCTCAGTCAATGAACAGGACAGGGCTGTAAACAACAGCATTCTTCTTACTCAGGACTAAGATGGCAGTACATGGAAAAACAGTGTTGTGGGCAATACAAAGTGATATCTCAGACCCAGAGAAAGCTTTAGAAGCTCACTTCCACATCAATAATCTACTGATAAACAGTCCTTTATTTGCATACAAGAATAAAAAAGAAAAATCTATGCCTTTAATGAAGAAAAAAAATTTAGAGGCGCTGTCAAAGGTAGCCAAAAAGGCTAACCTTGAGCTGTTACAAAGGCACGGCATTCAAATTGGCACAACATTGGACTTACTAAGAGAAGTTCCTTTTGAAGCAATAAAGGCAATAAGGCAATAGTCCAGTAACACATTCTATAGTTACTTGTTGAAGCATGAACAAATCTTAGTGTCATACCTGCAGCAGATTTCTTCCCTGCACAAGTAAGTCCTAAGGCTCATGCTAGCATTTAGAAAATAAAAAACATAGTTAGGGTGAGTCTATATTCACCTCACTACTGCCTATAAAGAGACATGCTACATGAAAAGGGGTATTGCTAGTGGTACTTGTGCGATGCATCATATTTTTCTAAGAAAGTGGAAATCACAGCTAACTCACTTGTTGGTCAGATACATTGTCTGAGAGAAAATAAAAAGAAAATCTAGCCTGTAGCATGAGTTTGGAATAACCCATAGTGGGTCTTGCCCATCTTTCATATATCATATTTGTATTGCAGTACTAGCAAGTATATACACAAGTTATTACTGAAACAACAAAGCAAGGAAGTCAAAAAGGGCTGGCCTGGCAATCATGAGACATGAGAGAGAGCCAGGATATGGTCTTTGAATAAGGTGACAGTGTGGAAATTGTGTAAGCTTAATTTTTTTTCTCGACAGCCACCTACCAGAGGCTTTATCGTGTCTTAGTCTTCATTCTCTTTGAGAACAGAAAAGTTTTTCCCACCCATCTACTCAGAGAAGCACCAAGAAAGGCTCCGACAGCACACCAGTAATGGAGCAAAAATGAGTGCGGAATACAAAGGACTCTCTTTTACAATAAGAGATTGATCTTTTCACCACTGCCCCCACCACGAGTCATACACTTTGTCCTTGCACAATGCTACATGCAGGCTATCACAAAGCAGTTCAATACTCAGAGATATGCAGTAAGCAAGAGTATACAACAAATGGCACCATAATGTTCCCTGCAATATGAGCCAGAAGAAGGTGAGTTGTGTTTTCAGAGAGAAGTTGAGTTTAGCTCAGACATTTTTCCCTTCCATCTCGTCTGAATTGCAGCTAACTCACTTGTTAGTCAGATACATTATCTGAGAGAAAATAAAAAGAAAATCTGGCCTATAGCATGGATTCAGAGTAATCTGTAGTGAGTCTTGCCCATCTCCTATATATCATATTTGTATTGCAGTACTAGCAAGTATATACACAAGTTATTACTGAAACAACAAAGCAAGAAAGTCAAAAAACTTCAAATTTGAAAACTTGAGTTCACAGAAGGCCAACTCAATTGCTAGCACAACATGTTCTTTGAACAGCAAGAAAGATCACTAGACATTGCAAATAAGATATTTACATCAACATTTAATATGAAGAAAAATAAACAGCACATTCTCATAGATAGGAACTAAATCTATATAAGCTCACAGAGAAAATAATGCAGAAAGAGTTCATAATTATCCAAGACAACATGGTCCAATTTTTAAAGGCAAAGATAAATAAAGGAAATATGACAATATAAGTACAATATAATAAAGCAACAAATAAAACTAAAAGAAACTTAAGATATGAACATTACAAGCCTGAAAGATTTCAAGTAAAAGACCTCATATCATTTAGCTATCTTTCCAACTTGTCAATCTGGCAAGTGGAAAATTTAAAATGCTTTTTATATTAAGATTTATAACTTTTATCAAGCAGTAGTCTAGCTTCACAAAAGTGAGTAACAAAGCAACATAGTAAATACAATAATAAACACTTTATAAAACCTAGTATCCAACAAAGAGATTAAGAACAAACTGAGAGAAAGCTGAAAGACATTTCAAACAAAGGTCAAAATAAAATAGAAGTAGATGCATCAAACAATGGCAACCAACAATTAAATCAATCAAAAAGTCTTCAATTGATATCTATAGAGGCAACACAATGCTCAATCATATTTGCTTTATCACATTGTCAATAATGGCCTTGTTGATTTTTGACAATCACATATAGTTTTAGCTATGATTCACAGGTACTTTTTCAGATTCGATCCTTCTTATTTTAGTTGCTTTGATAGTAGTACTGTATCAATATATTACCAAATAAACTGTATTTGTTTACAATGACTTAGACTTCAATATTATAAAAAAACAATTGCAGCTAAAGCAGCAGCTTATATAGTATTAGCTTATATAACCTATGGGTCTACATGAGGATTTATTTATATTTTCTTTTAATGTGACATCAACTTGATTCACTTTTGTACTTTCTTACTTTCAAAGTTTATCAGCTCATTAATTCAATAATATTTTATTACTATTAACAAGTAAATAGCTATTAATCTAGCATAGGCAAATGACATCATTGTAATATAACAATTTATCTATTAATAATGTAAACAACTGCTAAAGCAAAAAAAAATAAAAAAAAAATAATAAATCATCACATAACTGAACATATCTAACAGAAAACAGAACAAATTATATATATTATAAAAAAATAAAATAAAATAAGTTTTACTATATATAGTCTGAGCTGTTAATGCAAGAGCTTCTGAGAGAGCTAAGTGGTCACAATATTTAAGGCATCTAGATAGACATGATCACCAAGTTTGTACATAGAGACTAGGATCTATTCTTAGTCATAGTCTCAGGCCATGTTGTTCTTTGCCTTAGTAAGTGCTGCTTTTGCCTCTTCCTATGCCTTTTGCATTTAATCAACAAACTTGTTGATAAACTTATTTTTCAACTATTGCATGCATAGTTCAAATTTTATTTAGAAGTATTAATCTATGTCAAGGAAGAATAGCAATATCTATATGAATAAATAGACATAGTTGTTGTACTAAAATCTAGCTTCCAGAAAGAGCTTGTTCTAGTCATTCTAATGTTTGTTGCAAAAAGCCAGAGATACTATTTCAATTCCTGATTGATATGCTCAGTCTGGCTATTGAACTTGTTGCTTTAAAAATACTCCTTTTCAATAAGAATTTATATACTTTAGAAATACAACTTGATCAAGCATATATCATCTATACTGCTCTGGATATTCAAACTATAGGTTAGGGCACATAAATTATTAGGCTATATTACAAATAGCATGTGTCAAGATGATCAAAGATATGTCCAGGATCTTTCACAACAAATCTCTAAATATAATCATTACATTCTTAGTAAACAGGCATATATATCAACACCAATGAAACAGAACAAAGAAAAAAAAATATAAAGCAATGAGAAGATTTGAGAAAGTATAAATAGACTTGATAGGACAATTAGCAGTGTTGTCTTATAAAGGAAACAATTATGATATAAACATTGTCAATTATTATACAAATAAACTTTAGTCAATACTACTAAAAGCAAAAAATAATGCCTTTGATAAATTGCAGACATAAGTTATAGCTTAAGAAAATAAAACAAATGAGAAGTTGAAAATACTATACATTGGACATTATAGTGAACTAAATGATGATAAACATAAAGTGTAGTATAAATCAAAAGAGATTGTTTTAGAAGTATGAGCCTCTTATACTTCAGCTCACATGAAAAAGGTAGAATAAATGCATTGCACCCTTAATGAAAAAGCCTGTTTGATGAGACTATCTGCAGAATGTCTATTATTTCTTACTCATTTTCATAGAAAAACCAAGAAATCAGCTATTCAAAACATTATTTCAGATAAATTATAGTCTGATTGCAAACCAGATTACTCATATATTTGCAAAATAGGATGTTGTGTTTTTGTTTTTATTTTAAGAAGAAATAATCTAAAAATATATAAACAATCAATTAAATGTGTACTTACATGTTACAATCAAAATTCAAAGGCTTATCAATGATGACAAAAAGAGTTCACAGTTCTTACTATGTGAAATTTATAGATAGTCATTAAGAATCTTACTCTATTGATGCTAAAAACAGCCTTCATATCAGAAAATAAATTGACCATAATATTTTCTTCTTCTGATAATAAAAACATTCCTCTAATGTTTAAAATAATACAAAGTGCTTCTCTTGTACTGAATCCAGAATCTAATAACAACAAGCCTGCCCAATTACCAGAGATTGTTGATTATAGAGGAGATAATGAGAACATACTAGTATCTACAGAAATCAATTATTCTGATGATCTACAAACCACATCAAAAATAGACCTGTAATCATTATATCCTGATTGTATGTCTAAACTCTACTTGGTGAAAAGATCAAATGTTGAGCCAGAACAATTAAAGCACTTAAAACATATATATACTAATATTTAAGACAGTACTGGAGGACTGTGTAGAGTCCCAGACAGAGAGAGACCAGAATAGTATTTAGCAGCAGCAGCAGATTGAATTTTTGCTGTTGAGCATACCATCAGCTGAAGAGAGAGCAGATGGCTTCTCCACTAACCTAAAATATGCCCCAGTAGATACAATTGCAGTAGGCTGTGGGCTTCTCACAGCAGCAGCAACAACCAGTAGTGGGCTACTCACCACAGCAGCTGGTAATCAGTGGCTATCAGCAACAACAATTTATGCAGAGCAACTTTTTGCCTCAAAATGTACTCATTAGCAGTTTTCCACCTTAACAGACAGCAGTGGGCGCTTATGAACCACATCATGCTGAGGGCCAACCCCAGCAAGTTCTGTATAGGGAGCCTTTTAGCCCTCAAGCAATGCTAGGATAGGGGCAAACTCTAGTGATAGTAAGGAAAACAATAGAACTACTGTTCCTGCCTCCATTTAGCATACTAGCATACTACTTAGGCATGGCTAGTATAGTACTTGGTTGCAAGTGATACTGATAGTTCTGGGGCTTTCTTAAAGTCTTAGAAAGTGACCTCTAATCCATACTGGTGCTTGATAATAAAGTTGATGTATTGGGTGCTTCACAGAATATCAAATATTCTGATGGGCAGAAGAAGGTTCTCAATAAACTCCAGCCTAAGTAGTTCACTCCCTGGAAACCACTGAGCCTTTGTCTACCAATAGACTTCCAATAAGAGGTGTTCAATAAACTCTAGCCTAAGTAATTCACTCCCTGGAAACCACCGAGCCTTTGCCTATCAATTGCCTGTCTATTCTCTACTAAACTTGGGCTATTTATACTGTTTTTCTGGTGCACAGACCACTATCTACACCTGACTCTTTGTTGTAAACTCCCCAGCCTCCAGAATATATTTGATAGTTCAATTTCTCTTTTGGGAGGCATGTTTTGGTGCCACCAGTTCCACCATTCCACTTCTTGTTCCACTATTCCTCTGGATGTCTCTGATTGCCACTTCCCCATTTGCTTCAGCTCCATTTAGCATGATCCCATTTATAGATCTTTCTTTCTCCTTTTAGCACTTCCCTGCATTCCATGCTTCTTTTTTTTCTCCTTTCAGTTGTATCATTGTCAGATCTGATCTTTGATCCAGATCACCACAATTTGATCCCATTTTATCACTTCTGCCAGCTCCCATGCTTTCCCTCTCCATTACAGTGGTTGAACTATTGTTGAGCTGATAGCTTGAGCTGGTCCCTGCCCTTTGTTCTCTACTTTTCTGTGCATTTATTGGGATGTTTTGGAGATATATCTTTGTTGAGACTGCTACCAGGAGGCTTATAGTTTTCAGCCCATAATTGAATGTTTATATTTATTTTGACTTCTGATGCATGGTGTGTCTCTGATTGCTGGTACAGCATCACTGGTGTGCCAGTAATAATGCTGTATTCTCTGGCTTGAATGGGAGCTTGGGACACAATGCTCCAGTATGGTGCCTTGTATGAGGAACCTACCAAGTGAGGCAAATCAGCCTCTCAGTTAGCTACAATGTTGGCTGACAGCACAGAGGGATGCAGATCATCCCTCATGCCAGCAACAACGGCATCTGAGAGCACAGAAGCTCTTGATACAGAACCAAGTAGCAAGTTTCCAGCTGAAGCACTGATAGAGAGACTGGCCAGGCTCTCCCTGTTATAGCAGTTGAAAATGCCACACCAACCCAAGCCCAGCTTGGAAGAAGAGTCACATCCTCAACACAATAAAGAAAAAGCATGGGCTGTCAAGCCCACTCACAACCAGGACTTTGTCTTGGCTTCCCTCCTCCAATGTCTGGAGGACAACAAGTATGATGTACCTGCAAACTTGTCATTCTTCTGTGATGTGGAGGCTGTCATCCTCATCAGTCAGATGATGGACAACATGGATCATATGCATGCACAGTGCAAAACTGATCTCCTTGCTCTTTAAGCTGCTTATAAGTGGCAGACTACATCTCCAAGTCAGGACACCACCAACTCTAGCAAAAGAGCACATTAGCAAGGAGTGAAGGACATGCCCTCCCACTTGACTCTATTGAGTGTTTTTGCCTTCAGCCAGGAAGCTGGCCTAGGACAAAACATCTTTCCCTACAATGATGTCTTTGTCCTAGCCACTCCCCAGCTAATTCAGTGTCTAGCTAGTAGTGCCTCTGAGGTTGCATCTTAACAACTTCTATCTATGATATCTACCATACACTCTGGAAAGCAGAGTTTCTGGAGAATCAGTACACACCCCATTGAGGCTAAGGCTCCCAACCCTAAAAAGATTGTCAGGGTAAGCAACTAAAAAGGCATGCATACATCAACATGCACTTTCTCAATGATGCTCTAAAAGAGGTCCCAGAGACTAACATCCCCCTTTTATCCACTGTATTGATAGAGGGCTTCCCAGCCCAGTATTCTTGTTTTGTGTGGGTGATGGACCCACATTCTGAGAGTTCTGTCTTAGAGAGGCTGCCATCGCTACCCTCCAATAATGAGTGGTATAAGGAGCCAGAAGAGGCTTATATAGAATCTTCAGTGCTGCATGAGACTGTGGCACAATGTATGGCATATAAATAGCACAACAGTAATTGATGGGCAAAGATGAACCATTGTGTACAGAAAAGTGCCAAACAAGGAGCTGCCCTCCTCAAAGAAGAAACTGGATACATCTCTGATGTGCTTGGCATTGCGATCTACCGTGATCCACACTATTAAGTGCCAGAACTTATTTTTTGGCATGGAGTTGAGTCTTCAATTCTAATGGTTTCAAGCAACCAACACCATTTTTGTCGGACAAGAGGCTCATACAGCTAGGGCCTTTGAGGCTGAAAAATCAGGCAACATTACACAGACATCCCACAAGAGCAAGATATACCAAGTTGCATTTCAGAAATTCCTCTGTAACCCTCAGGAACTTTGCTGGCTCCATGCACTGGTTAACAACCAGTTTATGCTAATTTGTCAGCATCAGGCAAGATATCTCCTGCTCAATGAGTTCAAGTAAATAATCCTCAATTGTCATCCTACAGCCCAAAACAGGATGATGTCCCAATTACTTGGCAAAGTCCAGTACAAGACAATTACAGTACTCTTTGCAAGTGCCAAGAAGCTGGAGCAAGTCCTGCATATGATTGTTCCTTCACAGATTTATCACTGCAAGGAAAGTGGAAGGCTGGCCTTTATAGGCTCACAGCAGCCATTTGCTTTGAATTACCTGGGCTCCTATGCCCTCTCATATGGGCATCCTAAAATGCCTAACATGTGGACTGGTATTGCTATAGATCATGTGCAGCCTTTTTGGGTTTGCACTTATACATGCTATTTGCACCAGCTGCCTGTACAAGTCCATGGTGCATAGGCACCTGGCATATGTATTCACACAGCCTGGCCTCTACAAGAAGGCCATTGCTGATTACAAGACAGTTATAGGGCAGCTAATTGAGCCTCTTGACTCTCAAGCCCCAACTTTTGAGGCTTGACTTGTCAACATCTCAGAGGCATCTTCTTCTGTTTTTATTACCTTGGACGCATTGCATGTCCTTATTCACAATCAGATTCTGGCCAGCTGGGCTGACTATGTGTATACTTATAGAGTCACTTTCTTGGCCCATATATTCTTTGCCAACTACTAGCTATAGCGAGAAGCTGCTGAAATCAACAATGAGAGGCTCAAATGCCTTGATCACTATGGGACTCTCCAGTCTCTTACTAAGTGGGATGTGTGGTGCAAGGCCACTATTGGCAATTGTCAATGCCTGCTGCTTCAGCAGCAGAAAAATTGTTGTGCCTTCAACAATAGATTCTGAAATGGAATGTACCTCTTTATTGGGCAAGACATTCATACTCATGAAGTGTGGACGTGCCACTACCTAATTAATGATGGGGCTCTCCCTGAGCCCAAAGAACCTATGACAGGTCAAACTATTGACCCCACTCTCACACTGTTCCTACTCTGAGACTATGACAACTTCCCGCCTTAAGCAGGGCCATTGGGCACCTCATACAAACCAGCACCTAAGAATGACCTCTTTGACTATAATATAAACAATGCAACTGCCACTCTATTTTGGAAATCTGAAGACTTTCCAATAGCCTCTGTTTCAGATTTACCAACAGCCTGACCATTGTGGTGCTTAAAACCATAATTTGGTCTGATTGAAGAATATGTAGCATAGTGAACTATGTGGCCATGGCTATATAGAATTAAATAAAATTATATTATATTAATTATAATATAATTTTATTTACATTATTATAAATATTCATCTATATGCTGCTTATTAAGCAGCTTAATTTTTGTTTACTATATAATCAATAGACTGATCTGGTCTGATTCTATATAGAGTAAACATTTAAGCTCTCTCAAATCTGTAACTTCATTATATGTGTGCACTGAGGCATAATGCTCAAGTCATGTTTGGGTAATGAATTTTGTCATCTCTAAGTGTAAATCCCAGAATATCTGCAAGCATATAGTGTAAGCAGTTTTTATCTGCTGCTCCTCTGCTTCAGCATCATTGTCTATAGACAAATCAGAGGCCTCCTCTGGGAGGTTATCAAGCTTCTTGACCTCTTCTATAGCAGAAGTGCATGGAAAGTGATTTTTTGCAGTCTCTGCATCTAGGGTTGCAGCTTCTTCTGGTACTTTTTTCATGTGAGTCTCCATCATTCTAGTGGTAAACAAGCCCATTGTGGCCTGTTTGGTCCTATTATTCTAGTTCTGGGACATATATCTCTCAGCCTACACTGATAAGTTGGTAGCTCCTGAGGTGTCTGCAGTGCCTGTCAACTACCTGACCTTGTCAGGAGATCTTTTGAATGCCAATTGGCTGGACCATTGAGGTCCTCCAGGCAACTGTGTAGTTGAAGAAGTTAATCTTTTAGACATCTTGTCCTGCAGCCATTGCTGGCCCCTCTGCAGTAAGCTCTCAGCTCTCTGGGCTTCATCCTCTTTCTTAGGAAAGTCAGAACTTTGACCTTGCTCTCAAGCCTTGGGCACTTCCTGACCCACAGATAATGCCTGTGTATCCTGGCTATTTACTGTGTCATCTCATAGATCATGAGCATTGTGTCCACTGTCCATAGTAACTGTAGAAACAGAGTTACTCATTGATCTCTTGTTTGAAATTTGCATAGTGTGGCTGTGCAAGAAGCTTGAGAAGTTGATAGAGTTCTGTCAACAAACTCTGCAACTGGCATTGAATACTAGGCAATAGATCCTAGCTAGCAAATTCAAAAAAATGTAATAAGGTTATAGGTTGTATAAGCTTCATGGTTTACACTACACAGGATTAGTCTGGTCTATTGACTATATAGACAAAATACAAATATAAGCTGCTTAATAAGCAGTGGCTAAGTACATATTTATATGTAAATAAATATTAAATTATATTATAATAAATATAATATAATTGCTACTAATACTAACTATAAGCTATGTGGCTATGGCTACATAGCATGCTATGCTATACTTTAAAAGCACCTCAAGGAGCTGTCTAGGCAGTATAAAATACCACCTCATAATATATATGAATTGTGGGAAAGGATTTCAAAGGAATAGGATGAAATACCACCAGAAGTATGCCAAGGACTGATAAAAAGCATGCCTAAAAGGATTCAAGCAGTTATCAAAGCAAATGGAGGACACACAAAGTACTGAATACCAAAATTAAAGATGCTCAAAAAAATGTCCCAATAAGTAAATATTTTAAAGTAGCTATTACTCTATCAGTTTTGATTCAAATTACATAATTTTAGATGCATGCAATCTATAGCTACAATGCTATAGTATTTTACATGATTTATTCAAAATTTTAAGTACTTCCAATCATACATGCCAATGCCATCTTTCAAAAACTATAAAATATTGAGACACTTTTTTAAGCCACTGTATTATGAAAGCCACCCCTTTTGAGTTTAGTTTGTCCTAGTCTAGACTAAATATAGAATGTAGCTGTCTTTTAAAGAGTGTGTTTAGATCTACCATTTGGTTTGTATTAAGGTATGATTTCTGCAAATCTAATACATCTATTTTATTCTCTTGTATGAGTTAGCAAAGATCATTCCACTTCTGTCAGATAGATGCTGAACCTCTCCCTCTAATGTTCAAGATCACAAATCTTAAAGTGCCTTTTCTATATCTTCCCCTCTTTGTGTATATAGGAAGGAATCTGCCTGTAATGATCATAGTAGTTAGCAACCTCCTCAATCTATCTCTTATTGCCTTCTGCTTAATTGTGCCATGAGCTATTGCTGATCCCTCCTAGGCTGTCTTTGGGGCCTTGGCTGATGGTAAAACTATTAACCCCTTCTGTCTGGAAAGGGAGGTAACCATTACTATAGTTGTCATCCCATGTTAGTGTTATATTCTCATTGTAGTCAGGTAGTGGTTTGAGTAATGTCTTCAGGATTAGACCTGGAAACTTGAGCAGGGCTGCTATCTACAACATAGCCTCCATGAATACAGAATACAGTGCTGCTTGAGTAATTCTCAGCCCAGAAGGGAGGTTGAGTCAGGATTACCTGTCATTTATAGCTGCAGTAAATTTATCCTGGCTTCTTAGACCTAAGATGGAGAAGTATGTAATTGATTTGCATAGAAAACATTTGAAACTAATGACAAGATTTGCTATTGGTTACTTGAGAAACCTTCTCTCTGGTCCTTTTTCTAAAGTAACCACATCCTTTATTATCTCATTGGCCTCTGGTGTGAATGCTGTGTGGAGCAAATTTTGCAGTTTTCTCAAGTTTGTTGTCTATGTTGATATTTGCAGCCCATCCTTCAAGCTTAAGGAAGGCATAGTTGAATTGTTCATGGTTAGCCTCTTTACAAATTGAAACAATGGAGTCAATAATCTTCTGTAATAAAGGTGGCACTCCCAAAATCCATATCCTCAAAGGTGATAGAGTGAAGGTACTGTAGGATGACAAAGTAGCTGGGCCAGATGATGGGAGGTTGTGGTAAAGGTATAAGTTCCAGAATGTCTTTTGTATAAAGGTCATTGTAGAGGAGTTTGCAAGAATCTCTGGCTTGAAGAAGCGTACCTCCATAGGAGAGATGATTGTCATGGCTGATTCCATATTGTATTATAAGGTGATGTCACCTACAAGTTTACTTTTAAGTAGGTTGATGAAAGCATTGTTCAAGACAAGAGTGTCTTTGATTATTTTTATTACCTCTTTTTCCAATTCCTATATTAATGTTGCATCGTTTATGCTCAGTGTAAATTCTTTAATTGTACAGAGAAAATGAGGGACAACTAGAGTATATAGCAGGAAAAATGCTGTTGCTTTTGTGGTAGAGATAATAGAGTTATTTGTGATAATGCTGTAGGCTCTGGTGAAGATGCTAGTTATTAAAAAGTAATAAGAGGGGTTTTTGGTGATATCTCCTCTTGTTAGTAGACAAGTCTTTCTCTTGTCTGGAGGATAAAAGTTTTGCTCTCTCCTGTCATGTTCAGCACTAGAGTCTTGAGACTTTTGCTAACTGCTTGTAACTAAGTGACCTAGAGTCTGTGCTCTAGGTCTAAACATAATTGTACTCTTTACTGAACAACCTACTCATTGTTCAGTGAATCCAGACTAAAATGCATAGTATATACAACCATAATTATATTTTACTAAATTACATCATATACTATATATAATTGTTGCTGCTACCTTACTTAAGATAGTGGTTCTGTGGTGTAATTGTAAGCTACTGACATTGTTTCAGTGCTACTAGGTCAGCTGCTTTACTTCTTTGTCAGCTACAAACCCATAGTTTGGGTTCTGAGTAGAGGTTGAAGTGGGCTCTCTGTTCAGGGCATAAGTTATATCAGAGAGGTGTTGATAAATGTATTGTTGGGTAACCTCCTGCAGGAGTTGGAGCATGTATGGTCCAACTGCCAGGATAGAGACTGGTAAGCCATTTTTAGCTGATTCAGGTTTATTAGTGTTATCTGTTTCTCTCAAGGCTCAGAGTTGGTCTAATTTAGACCTCTTTATAATCTACAGAGGGTTGTCTAGAAGGTGAAAAGGAGACGGAGTGATTAGATTTTGTGGAGCTGGAGAGGATGAAGGAGGAGGCAACTCTATTATAGTTGTATTGCCTTCAACATCATGGTACCAGTCTACTGGGCCAGCAGAGACATTTTTCTTTGGAGAGGAGATTGTTGGAGTAGGAGGTGCTGCTCATGTTGCATGCTTCCCTTCAGACTCCTCCATATCTGAAAGAATATCAGTAGAAGTATATATTTCATCTTGTCTTGTCATGGCTACATACTCTGATTTGTTTCTCTGAGCTCATGCTCTGGAGTTTTTCCCTAAGATTGTCTGATGTAGTCATGTTTTGTGTTGCATTTCAGTCCATCTTTTGTATTAAGAGTCTCATAATGTTCAGGGTAGATAGGTTTCATTATTTATAGTGTCCTTTTTTAGGTAGCTAATTGGTGTGTGACAGGTATGTGGGTTGCATTGAGGCTGTCATGTGTTATAATTATGCATGATTGGTTTAGCTTCAGAGGATATGCAGCATGAGTAAAAATTTTCTGGAGGTGTTGTGAGGTTGCAGAGTGCTCTGGTGGCTGCAGTCTCTTAGTACTAGAGCTCTGGCCTTCACTGAGGTTTAAGCTGTTCACATGATGGTCCTGGAGAGGCTCTATAGATGATCATCCTGCTAGACAGGGCCTCTGTCAGAGGTATAGAATGAGAAGTGTGAACTGGTGAGTCAGGCATAGCTACTGCAGCTATTGTCAGTAGTGCACATCATAGTTTAAGATCAAGAGGTCCCATTTGTAGTGCCTGTTCTATTAATACAATTCCATTGTTTGCACTGATAATCTATACTAATAGTTTTTACTGATGCTTGGTTGTTATTGCTAATGACTATTCTGATCTAGAAGTTTTAGACACTACAAATATCAGATGTTATTCAGTAGAAGTAGTTTGAAACAATATACTATAGATAAAAGCACTGCTTTGTACTAGTTCTGAGTACTGCATCAGATCAGATTGACTTTCTAGCTGTGTTGACAGGCTTTTGGGCAATACTTGATACATCAGTGAGAGCAGCTGGCTTGCTAGTAGTAACACTCCTGATATTGCAGATTTTATTTTTTCCCTGATGTAACATCAGAATATACAATGGACATTATTTATGACATGATAACCTATTCAGCATTCTAAAGCTCATTGTAGCATAGTGCACTGTGTGGCCATGGCCACATAGCTCTTAGTTAGTAGAATTAAATAAAATTATATTATATTTATTATAATATAATTTTATTTACATTATTATAAGTACATATTTAGATGCTGCTTATTAAGCAGCTTAATTTTGTGTCAAACTACATAGTCAATAGACCGGACTGGTCTGTCTGTGCAGTGTCACTGCTAAGCTATCTCAACTTTGTAACTTTGTTATATTCATGCTAGCATTATAAAGTAGTTTGTTGTCCTACTTTTGCAGTGCCAATATGTAAATGCAGCCAGCATTTAAGCAGCATGAGAGACAGGTCGATCATTTATATCTAGGAATAATGGCTTCAGATTACCTAAGCCAGTCATAAAAGCATGTTTCAATGTGATGCCAAAAAAGTTGCAAAGTTTAATATGCTGCATCAAAGGTGATAAAGCTGAAAGTCTAAAGCTGATAGCAGAAAATTCAAAAAAATGTAACCAGAAATTATGAGCTAGAACTGTCTTGTATATATCACACAGCACTAAATCAAACCACTATATTAGATTGACTGTTATGAGAGTAAAAATACAAGATATTGTCTTATATATTACTCTACATCTAGTAAAACAGCATTGGTAATGCATCAACTAGTGTGACAATCCATTATACAGGGCAACTCCACTTTGATTATACAGCTATGCACCAGCCATGTCTTTCTTAATCAATACCTGTTTCAAATCTGAAGAGCTGATTCTCTGGTCTGCTCATACTGCCCAGAGCTTACTGTTGAATCAGTGCAACATTACTTGCTTGCCTGCCTCCACTATGCTCATAAATATCATATCTACTTGCAGTCCATTCCATTCTTATTGTCATCTCTATTCACATTGAAGCATGTGCTCAGATTCATCAAAGCAACTAGATGTTTTCAGAAACTCTCACCAGTCTCTCATGCCTCTCTATTATGACTGCAATCTGCACCCACATAACCATATTATGTTTCACTGATGATATTTCTACTTCAGCATATACACTTACTATTAATATTATATTAACAGCCTTAGGCATACTCATCCAATCACTAATTCTCTTTTTAGCCTAGATTGAAATCTTATGTCTAGTTGCTTGTTTTGACTATATTTGCACAGCAAGCTTTTCTTATACTTTACACTACACCTATCAGCCTTAATAGCTGTCTCTGAGACTAATTGAGGAGTATGGCCAAAAATAGTACTAGAAAGCACTGGCCCTATTTTTAATAATTTTTTATTATTGTCCACAATAATGTTCAAGAGCATATTTTGCAATTCTCTTGAAAATACACATGATAAAAGCTAACTCTCACAATGTTAATGAAGAAATATTAATTGTTATCTTCATACTTCTGAATTCAGAAAATTACTATACTTGAGTAGCATTATTACCTTGGAACATGGTGTGACCCTCTTGATACAGCCTCCATCCACCAAATTTTTCATTGGGAATGCAGCACCTATAGTCATAATAGAGGCGCTCCTTGGAAATACCCATGGTCTTGCACAACTTAGTGGCAATTTGAAAGTGTTTCCTTGCACTAGTCATGTCATGTTGTACCATAACAATTTCACCAAGTGCCCTGTGTGCACGAGCATGGTAGAGTAGCTCTCCAAAGAGTATGCAGTCCTCAATACTATCATGGAAGTAGTTTCTAGCTTTATCAAAGTCATTGCCAGATAGCTCTACCATGCCAGCAAAGTATTTGCACTTTATAGCATTGAATGACAGATGATTCTTGGTATTTCTGACAGCAGAAAGAATTAATTTCTGGGCCTGTTCAACATCACCCTCCATTGCCAAGTACACAGCAAGGATAGCAGTTAGCTCAGACACATACTCTGATGTCTGATTTGGCACTCTTTGTACCAATGCAAGCAATTGTGACCGCAGTGCTTTTGCTTCTGCAGAGTCATGTTGTCGATCAGCAACTTCTGCAAGTCCAAGAGATCCTGTCAGCCAGTCAGGCTCATCCTCATCCATGCCTGCTTGTATTTCTTTGAAGATATCCTTTGCAATGTCCAGGTGATTACTGCAAAGTTCTGTATAAGCTGCAACAATTTGAAAATAAACAAGGTAAGTTCTGCTAAACTTTTTTCTGCATTTCGGCATAAGATTAACATAAGCTTGGAATGAGCCTGGCAGCCCTTTGATCATAGATACATTAATCCTCATAGCTTCTAACCTTATTCTCCAACTGCGGATGCTGGGTGTGAATATAGTGAAGACATATGACAATTGTTTCAGGCCTTTCTGTAATGCACATTCTGCATCCAAGTAGTTTCCCATCTTTAGATATAATAGACCAAGGCAGTATTCCAAACAGGCAAGGAGAAATGGATCTCTGGAGAAAAGAGTCATGGCATGGACTTCCATCAGTACTTCCTGTGCTTCTTTTCTTTGTCCAAGCAAGTGCAGAAGAAATGATATGGCAAGTAGACAATGTAACTTTCCATATCTGATTTTGGACCTTTGAAAGGTTGAAGTCCAAATCTTGTACTCAATACAAAACACAGAATAATGCTTGCTGCTGTCCAAGGAAGATATCACTGGGAGTAGAGACACCGGACGGCAGCAGTGATGAGTCAGGACACTAATAAACAGTGCAGTGCAGGCTAACACATTGGCAGTAGCTTCATGGGTCTTTAGCCAGTGTGTAAGAACATGTTCGATGTTCACATTCTCCTGGGCCACAATCTTGGCATCTTCAACATGTGCGGCATAATGTAGCCGTACTTGTCCGAAGAATGGATTCATTGAAGTGTCTCCATCATAACGGCTCATAATGTAGAGGCGTATTGGTGCCAGAAGTGTTATGAAATCACCATTCAAGTATGCGAGAGACTGCCTGCACAATACATCTGCACAAGTGTTGATGTTTACTGTTGCAGGGAGTATGCAAGTAAGCCGTGACTTGCTAATTCCCTGAGGAAGAAACGCAATGATCTGTAAAAGGTGATGGACCATTTCACCAAGCTTGACAAACGAGGGAGAGTTGAGGGATGTCTCAATTGTGACAGCAAGGCTTTGAGCCTTCCCATCCCCAGCCTCGAGTAAAGCTGCACGTTGACGATTCCATGCAGTAACTAGATCTTGAGGGGTCCATTCATTCTGAACGGCTGCCTGTGCAAGTAAATTGATCGAAAGGGGGTGGAAGTCTATGGCAGCCAGCAGTTTGGTGAGGATTGATTTTTCAATGGAAGGGTAGTATGCCTTGAAAGCTTCGCATGCAGTGCTTTCTTCGAAAGCAGGGACCCGTAACCTGACCCAGTCAAGGTTTGGAGGCAGTACACTTGTGCGTGTGGTGATAAGTATGGCCACATTGAGCCTCGCACCGATCCCATCAATGAATTCTGCAATCCGTCCAGCATCCACAGGCGCATCCAAAAACGTTTCAGCGTTGTCGAGGACAAGGAGTGTCTCGGAACTTGAGAGTGCCTTTGATATCAGATTGTGAACGTTGACCGAAGTCGCAAATCCGAATGATCTTGCGATTCGATCAAGGAATGTTCCGAGATTCACTTGGCTGACGTCCATATCATCGAAACGTGCAAAAAACCTTCGATCTTGGAATTTCGAGGCAATCCTTTCGTCATTCAGAACGACACGGGCAATCGTACTTTTCCCAATCCCTCCAGAGCCGATAAGAGCAACGTGGTGGCATTCAAGCAGAGACTCGACCGTACTCTGGACAAGTTCATCCCTTCCAACAAAGATTCTCGGCCGAACGGGCAGTGCACCAGGTTCTTGAATCTTCCTACCAAACAAAAATTAGTTTCTACCTGAGGACAACTAAAAGTACATGCGTTCTGTTGTTGGAAATCCCTATCATCTGAGAGTCTTGAAATTCAGCAAACAGTTTGTCGAGCTTCAAATTGTTTGCAATATTGAGCTCCGTCTGAGAAATCCTTCAGAGCGTTTCAGCACGGGCAACAGAATTGCAATTACATTGAAAAGAACGAGCAAACGAGTCAACTCGTTCCTCCACTTGAGAATAGTCTCCTGGTTGACTGTGGCATGGAATGCCTTCGACCACAGATTCTTCTTTGCTTTTATTTTCACTGCGTCCTGCACATCGTCTACAGAACTAGAAATATCGACAAAGTAAGATATAATTGGGCAAAAATTTCAAGTGAAGAATTCCCACCTTTTGAGGTCAGTTAACGCACGACGGAAGGTGTCGTCGAGCTGATGTTCTGGGATTTGGGAAGTCGAACGCCAAACTACAAGGCCAATCATCTGGCATTGCTCTGCGATTTCTTTGAAATCATCTTGATTGGAAAATGCATTCTGAGCAAATTGTTAGTCGGGATTGAACTAAACCGTGCCACAATTCTACTTTGACAATATTAAGTATTCCTGCGACAGATGCCAGCACCCCCTTCACTATCTCCAGGGGAATCACATTGTTTACATTATTGATCGTCTGTATAGCCATATTCAAGGTTGATATAGCCCGTTCATGATTTGGACTTTGAGGTGACACTGGTAGTTCTCTTGCTATTCTGGCGAGTCCTGCCTAATTCGCAGAAAACCGGTCAGCTTTAGAACAGAGGATGCATAGCTCGAGACCGGATACATACGCTGGTTGTCATGATGCTGTTCTTCCGAGTCTGGGACATGATACTGTTCTTACAAAACGAAAGGAGATCGTGGGTTAGTAGTGAGAGGAGAACACCCAGGTCAAAGCATATAAGCTGGGTTCAGGGCTGTGTATATGATGGAAAATCCACCGTGGGTTTAATCGCTGTGGTGACATTGCAAGTTGTCATCACCTCTTCTTGCCTTACCTGGACCCTTTGGGACACAACAATATAGTCAGTTCTTTCGGATGAAACAAACGGAAGTTTTTTGGAATAAGGCTGAGGGAAAATATCAATGAACGTCTGAGACTGTCACTACCTGAGTGACTGACTGTGGATGGATGTTTCATTTAAGCGAAAGTGAATCTGCGCATGCTTATCCAAATTTGTCGTAGAAGATAGCTTGTTATCATGATTTCATCATTGAAGACTGCAGAGAGTACAGTTAATATGTTATGATAATCTCATCACAAAGATGGGGGACAGAGAACAGATTCAAACCCCGCCAGCAGGAAGCGAGTCGTCGAAATGACCGTCGCGAGCTCCTGTGCGCGGCCATCGTCTTGGTTTTACCTTGATTCCGGAGTTTTTAACGCGGACATGGCCACATCATGGCAAGATTGGGGTATCTAGGTGCATCGCAGTGGGCATCTTCGCATTACGGGATCTGAGATTCCACCTGTAGCTACCACTTAACCAGTCTAATTAGACATGGAACATGATACTGATACGTCTGCCTCGTCTGAGGCAGACAGAGCGAGACATAAGACCCCAATTTAATACTCCTAAAAACGTTGAAAACCGTAAGCGTGCGTTGAAAACTGTAAACGCAGGGGCAGCTCACCTCAATAAGACAACCCTAAGCACCCATAAAACGGCGAACGAACCAGCTTGTAGGGCATGATATTACGGATACAAATAAGGTCACTTTTCTGGACTGTACGAAAGACCGAAATCAACTTCTCTGCCAGACTGACATCACCAATCAACCGGCCCATCAGCCTCCGATTCCGACGCCGAAACGCGATAGAAACTCGTGCTCAAGAAACATTTAACACGACCTGTCACCGTTACCACGCAACGATACGGCCATGCTACAAAGTGGGAGGCAGACAACGAAGGAAGGAGAAGGATGGGATAGGGAAGAAGGGGCTCGGCCGAAGAAAATCATGGCCAAACCTTTAGCCATGACGCCAAGACCCGGCACGATTCTGCTCCGAACGCAAGAAACGGAAAAACAAAGCTAAAACAAGGACAGCACGCCCACGGAAGCTGTGGTCCATGCATAAGGAAGCAAAAAGGAGGGTAGAAACGGGGGAGTCGGGCAAGGAAGCTACTTGCCACGGCTCGGAGTCCCCAGGGAGCGGACATCTTAGGCCTACGAGCGAATTAGTTTGACTTCGGGTTTAGTAGTAATACTATTTGTCCCACAATTTCGAGTGTGAATCTAATTCTACATTCAAAATTTAAATCAATAAAAATTATTATTACATCACTTTTACAAAGTGTGCGTGTCAAGACTTGCCCCACGTACTCTGTGGAATTGAGATAGTTGAAATATAATCAAAGTCCAGTTCAGATTTCATTTTGAACTGCTTTACATAAAGTAAACTATTACATTTCGCATCAATACATATTCCATGTCTAATTAGACGGGTTTTTCCTTACATACCGCTTCCTTCAATAATACTGCTTTGTTGAACTTCACTTTCTAAACGTTGGGCCAGCTGTAGTCGGGCACCATTGCCGGTGGTGCCGAGGCCATCAGGCTCACTGTCAGCAATGTCGGCAACATCGGATCATGGACGTCATGTCAGGTACTTGTTGGGGATGCCTGGAGATAACGCTGAGGGTTGATCCCGCCCCTTGCTCATTGTCAGACACAATGAGCTCACTCCCTCCATCAAAATTCATCGGAAATTTTTGGAAAAATAGAATATATTACTTCTATATGTTATACACATTTATTAAATATGTATCACACCAGAAATATGAAGAAAATAGTAGATTTTTGTATATTGAACTACTACTATACATGGGGTAACAGTGCTGGTTTGAAAGCTGTCTAATTGTTGTCCTTGCCACTGCTACTGGATTTGGACTCATCATCAGTGCCAGGCTGTAACCCATCATAATATGCTCACAGCTCTTTTACATGGGGCCAGGTGGCAGCTGTGATATCTTCTTTTTCTTCAATAGCTGCCCTTTCCCATTTGTCCTTGGCTTGCTCTTATCTGAGTGCTCCTTCCTCTTCTTTCTGATGAGTACACCTTGGTTGTGCACATCAGCAAGCTTCCAATCATGCTCTCCCCATTCCTTGGCTGTGAGGAAAGCCCACTTGCACACACCATCTCACAGCATGGAACATAAAAGACGGATGTCATCCATGGTTGAAATATGTGAGGGGCTGCCAAACTGTATCCTTGAAGGCCAACCAACAACATGGACATGGACTTCTCAACAATAGCTGTATCATAGTTCATATAATTTATCTTCACTGTCTCATTTGTGAGAATCAACCCTGTGGAGCAATGAGACCTTGTGGCATTTAATAGGCAATATGAACTTCATGCAATCCATCAAGAATGAGGCCTGTGCACTCAGCACACATAGAAAGTATCTGGCCTTATCACACCTGCTGTTATATCAGCTTGTTATGATGAACTTGTAACAGATCATCATACTAGTTATATGTGTCAACAATGCTGTCACTAAACAGTAGAGTATTATATAAAGATAACATCTTGTATTCACTCTAGTTCTAGTCAAATCCAATATAGTGGTCTGATTTAGTACTGTGTGATCCACACAAGAAGGTTCTAGCTCATAACCAATGGTTACATTTTCTTAAATCTTCTCCTATTGGCTTTAGACTCTAGGCTTATTAGCAACTAGGCAACTCATCAAAACTCTGGACTTCTGTTGGCATCATGTCAAAAATGTGCTTCTATGACTGGCTCTCTTGATCCAGAGCCTCCTTTCCCAGATACAGGTGACCCACTTGTCTTCAAAGCTGTGAAGATGCCAGCTGTGTCTATGTACCAGCCCTTGCCAAAGCAGGATGAAAAGTTACCTTGCAATATGAATGTGAGCTTTGGAATGCCAGGTGGACTATCCATGTCACAGATGATGTCCATAATGAGGTCTGGTGTTAAACTATGGAAGAGATCCACAGTCTCAGGAGTGTCACTACCAGCAAGCCAGATGCCTTCACTGATGTACCCAGTATTGTCCAAGAGCTCATCAGCTCAGTCTGAAGGTCAACCAGACCTTATGCAGTATTTGGAGCTGGTGCAAGGCAGTGCTTTCAGGCACAGCACCCCATTGTGTACTGCCCTAACTGAGCAGCATTTGGAGTATGTGGTAGATACTGCTGCTGGACCTGGACAGTCATTGTTGATAACATATAGGCAGCAGCAGGGACCAGCAATAAGGGTCAGTAGTGAAAACAACAATGTCATATGGCTGGAGCAGGCACCTTTGGTGCCTAAAGACCAGGAGTTGCCTGGAGGGGTCAGCAAGCAGCCACAGGTGAGGCATGAAGGCCTCAGGCAAGTTCTGAATTTAGAATCCAAACTAGATTCCTTGGATGATGAGGAGAGTACGAGGTCACATTTGACCTTGTCTATCCAGTTACAACTGTCATGACCTGCCCCCACCCTGGACACCAGAATTCTGGAGGTCACCTCACAACCCTGCCCCAGGCCTCACCACTCTCTGGAACTCTCCAGGATGACAGATTAGTGTACCCAAACCCAACCCTGATTGGCTCTGTCAGCCACCATCAGCCATCAGCATCATTCATCATCCCAGCACTAGCACTCATCAACCCCCAAGACATTGGCCAATGTGCAACCTCTCAGCTCTGATCTCTGCTGCCAACCCCCTGGCACTGGCTCTTACCTCCAGGCCTCAGCTGACACCAGTCTCATGCTTTGGACCTGATGCCACATCCAACCTGCACCCATACACTTTGTCAACATCCAAACCTCTTTGGACAACTCCTTGACATCCAGCCTCCTCTTAGACAACCTTGCCCAATCCTTTCTTCAAATGGCACTCCAGCCTCCTAAGACACCAACCACCAGGATCACCAGCTAACTGGGCCTCCCCCCCCACTCTGATGAGTACTTAAACCATAGCTAGCATCCCATTATAGTAGTCTTGATATTGCCTAAAACTTTTGCCTTTTGTCTTCATCTACTTCAATCAATCTATTTCCCCACTCTCAAAGGTCTCCCAGTCTCAAGTCTCAGTCTCCTAGCCTTTGTCTCAGTCTCTTGGTTTCTCCTCAGTGTCACTCCACCCTCTATTCAGCTCTGTTCCCCTTCATCAACCCTTGAACCCTGTCTGTACCCCTCTTCCCTACTCCCACAAAAACCCAAAGCTCTGTGCAAGCTCCAAAAAAACTCCCGCACCTTTCTGAAGCTCCCAAAACCTGCTTGTTCCCCTTGTGTAAGTTCAGGGCTATCCATAGATGTCAAGTCTGCCTAGTAAGGACTTGCTTGCCTGTGGAAGCCTCCATAGTCAGCAGAACCTAACAACAACTGGTGCTGGACTGATATCCATTGGTTGCCAAGGAATTGACATGAAAGTGTCTGCAGCTTTATGTAGTGAAGCATTTACAATTACTGGCTGCTAGGAGCCATGATGTACCTTGTGCAGATTTGACAGAACATATCAAATTATTTGTGCATATCTTTGAACTTAAAATTGTTGAGTATCTCAAGCACAAGGCAGTGCAAGGGTCAGTAATCTTAACAGCCATGCTAGCTGACGCAGTAGAATACAAAATGAACATGCCTTGTCAAGCAAATAAGTCTCAGCAAGACTATTTTAGGTGTCAGAATACTGCAAACTGTCAATGGAATGTAAGTGGAGTGCCTCAACAGGCATTGTCTGGAGTGGAGACTGTGACACCTACTCTGGCAGAGCCAGAAGTGCCAATTGCTGCCCAAGAGGTTAAGACACCTCAAAGGCACCTCACCATCAAGGAAGAGGTGGATGAGGTCCACATTCTTGAGGAATAAATGCAACTACAATGTGTAGTGTAATGTGTCTATCTGATGGACAATTGGAATGAATGTGTAATTATCAGAGAATGCACAATCAGGATTTGCACAATTATGGTAAGTTGTTAATTAATGACTAAAGAATAGTTTTTGAAGGATGTGAAGGTGTGATGCCTGTCAATGAAATGCAGCAACAGTTTGCTGCCTGAACTGCTGAACTGGACAGGGATCCAGAGGGTAGTGATGGTAGTAGTAATCACTACAATAGGAGAGAGCAGAATTGTTGCAGTCACAATGGTGGAGGCTGTGATCATAGACAGAACAATCAAGACAATAGAAATTGTTGTAATGGTGGCAGACAATCTGGTGGATCACCAGCAGATTGAGAGGTAAGGCAACAGCCTACACCATGGCCAGAAAGAATGGCTAATAAACATCTGTTTTGCAGCCCCAGGGCATTTTCTATGCCTGCCCCTTATGATCTGTGTGAAAACACACCCAGGGTGAATGAGGCAGTATGGATCCATATGGATCATATGCATGATCACCTCACTTGACTGGTGAATGATTCTCTGGGAGTCAGATTTAAGTTTCCTGCAGGGATAAGTTCCCACAAATTTGATGGCAAGTACATACACACATATGCTGGAGGGCATAGGTTCTCTCAGTTGGAGGACTGGGCCATGGATGTCTGCTACCATCTGGCAGCATGCTGCTATGGTGGCAACAACATGGACCAGAAAAGGATATTTGTGTTAATGAATTTATAGAAAAGGAGGCTCAGAATTGGATCTGCTGCCATGTCCTTCACATCAATTGCAATAAATAATATTGGACATTTAAAGAGGTCCTGATAAGACTGTATAATCACTTTGTCAATGCTGCAACAATGCAGGAAGCTCCATATAGAGACATTACAATGGTACATGTCATACGTTGTACAGAAGCTTGCTTTGTGCCATACCATACATGTCTAATAGAGTCTGCTACACTGTAGCAGAGCAGTCTCCAGTGTGCTGTAGAATACAGAGCCATGGACATGTCACAATGTGCTGTATGATACAGTCCAGTAGATTGATTAAAGACAGGCACATGCAGGCCTGGCAGATGCCAGCAGACACTAGCAGATGTCAATGTGCATCAGTGGCCACTAGCAGGCATCAGCCCATCAGCGAAAACCTCCTCCATTAGCTGACATCAGAGCATGAGTAAACCCTCTTCAAGGTTCCCCACTTTTCTCTCTTCTCTCTTCCTCCCTGCAACAACTTGAGGCTGCATGCCTCCCCTTTCCTCCTTTTCCCACCCCTGATGCCAGCAGATATCCACAAAAGGGCCCTGCAGACCTATGCAGGCCTATGCAAGCCACCAGCAGACATCCATGCAAATCTACATTGAACCACTCAAACCTATGCAGGCTTATGCAGGCATCTACACAGGCTTATGCAGGCCTACAGAGGCTGGTTAAACCAAAAATATGTCTTGCCTTTGCATTTCTGTGGGGAAAAATCAAACCTCTGGCCTTGAGAAAGCCTCTAGCAATAAAACATATTGACAATTTATGCGTTACACTACAGATCCATTACTAAAAGATAGAATTGAAAGTTGGATAACACAATGAACAGTGGCCCCCCTATGTCCTTGCAGGTCCCTGCATAGATATTTAGAGGTGAAAAGGGGGCAGCACACCCTCCAGAAGAGTTTTTGTAGCTTGAAAGGGGATGTTGGCATCAGCTGCCATTAGCTGGCCATTAGCTGGCATTGATTGGACATCTGTCAGAATCTATTGGGCATCTACTAGCATTCCTCAACATCTATCGGCATTTGCTAGCATCTATTGGCAACCTCTGACAACACCCAGCATCACCTGACATCCACTAGCATTACTCAGCAGCTGCTGGTATCAAAGCAAGAAAGAGGAAAAAAGGGGGTGCATGGGCCTCTGCTGCATGGGGTGGCATCTGGAGGAGCATAGAGAGTGGTGGAAGAAGGATGGAGGTGGGGAGAAAGGGGAGATGCGTGAGTGTCTGCTGTCTGCTGACATGCCAGTAGATGGTAGCAAACATCAGATCAAGGAGAGAAGAAGGGAAGTGGAGTGCATAGATATCTATCGCATAGGGTGGCATGTGGGGTCAACTGAGGAGTGAAGGGGATGGCACTGAGGAGAAAGAGGGGGAAGAACAGAAGGAGGGTGTATGAGTGTCCACTGTCTGCTGACATGCTAGCAGACAGTAGCTATCTGTAAAAATAACAAATATTTTAGGAGGAACAGTACTGGGTTGAAAGAGAGGGAAACAAGCCTGTGTCCTGTCCATGAGCAGATGAATGGATCAAATGAATTTACTAACCTAATAATGTGTGATGATTTTTTTTGACCAATTTATATATATACCATATCAAGGTGTAATAAGTTCCTGTGGTCCAGTAGAATATTTATCAATTGATATCCTATATTATGTACAGGAGCAGATTCAACTCCTCCACAGTGCATTGTAATATATTGGTGCTGGTTTTTGTACAGCTGCAGGTTTGACTTCTCTGCAGTGTATTTTAATATACTGATGCAGTTTTGAGCTATGTATATCTACACCTTACTAACTTGTCATAAGCCTGTGTGGTCCAGTAGAATATTTATAAATTGATATTTCATATCATGTGCAAATGGCAGGGTTGACTCCTCCTGGTGCACATATAGCAGTCAGGACCTCTTCTGCCCTGCTTTTGACTTAATAACCTATAATTGTGTCTTTTAACCTGCTGAACTAATTTATATTTAAACCACACCAGTCTGTAGTAAAGTGCAGTAGTGGGTTCTATAGAATATTGTAAGATAATATATCTCTCAGAGTCCACAACATAGTCAGTGAAACAACTTTATTACCTGTAGAATATTGTAAGATAATATATCTACAGGTTTTGGTAGGTAGAAGTAATTATAACTGGTGATGACCAATGTACCCTTTAAAGTCCACAATGTAGCTGATGAAACAACTGAGGAGCATGTCTGTTGATGGCCATATATATACTAAGAAAAATAAGGTTTGTGTGTAAAGATTGACAAATAAAAATGTTGCACCATGGTAGCGCAACATAATAAATAAATAAAATAATAGATAAATACAAAAATATAAATGAGGCAAATAATTACTGCACTGCCTACAAGTGCTGACTGAAGTCATACTCCAACAGGTTCAACTCCTCTGCAGTGCATCATAATATACCAGTGCAGTTTTGAGCTATTTGTACATCCTACTAACTTGTAGTAAGCCTCTGTAGTCCAGTAGAATATTTATAAATTGATATTTCATATTGTGTACAAGAGGTGGGTTTGACTCCCCCTAGTGCACCTTCTAGTCCACATAATAGCAGTGAGAACCTTTTCTACTCTTCTTTTGACTTAATAACATATAATAGTGTCTTTTTACCTGCTGAACCAATTTATATTTAAACTACACCATCTAAAGTAAAGCACTGTAGTCTAGTGCACAAGGAGCTGGCAGAAATGACAAAATGAGATCAATTTGTGATAATCTAGATCAAGATCTAATTTGACAATGCCTGATTTGACATGACTGAAAGGGGAAAGAAAAAAAAGCATGAAGGGATATCAAAAGAAGCATGGAATGCAGGAAAGTACTAAAAGGGAAAAGAAAGATCTATGAATGGGATCATGCTAAATGAAGCTGAAGCAAATGAGGAAGTGGCAATCAGAAACATTCAGAGGAATGGTGGAACTGGGGGCACCAAAACAGGCCTTCTAAAAGAGAAATTGAACTATCAAATATGTTCTGGAGGCTGGGGAGTTTACAACAAAAAGTCATGTGTAGATAGTGGTCTGTGCACCAGAAAAACAGTATAAATAGCCCAAGTTTAGTTGAAAATAGACAGGCAATTGATAGGCAAAGGCTTGGTGATTCTCAGGGAGTGAATTGCTTAGGCTGGAGTTTGTTGAAAAACCTCTGCATTCTGGAAAATTAGGATTTGCAACTCAAAATATTAATATCTCAAGTTTGTCAACCAGTCAGTGTGAATTGAAGGTCATATTCTACACTAGCAAGCCTCAGAACTATCAAATACTACTTGCAACCAAGTACTACAACACATCAGAACCTGTCATCTCATCCCAACAATCTATCAACAATGTTATGGGAATACTAAGGGGCACTAAGCAAGTTACCTCTATTGAATCAAGTCTTGACCCCCAAGTTGTTGCCTCAGGAATAAAAAGGAAGTTGAGTGATACCAAGAAGGAGAACAAACCAAAAACGACACACTTATATAACTCATTACTTTCTGTGGAAAATTCTCTAGCTCAGCAGATATCAAGCAATAGACAGCCACACAATACATCAGACTTATTGATCAGATTAAGAAACAAACTAAGCAGCAAGCTGAAAGAGGCCAAAGGTAATATAATGTACTAGCCCCAGGAGATAGCAGAGAGGATCCTGAGCAGGCTGATGGAAGTCAACAGTCTGAGGCTTCAAGATGCCATTCACAATCCTCAAGATTAGTTGACACAGAAACTAACCACTTTCTTGAGTCCGTCAAGTGCAGCATCACTGGAGAAGTCTCCAATAATAGTAGAAGCAATGACAAAAGCCTAGCTGGAAAAAAGAGAAAGATTATGGAGTCTAAACTCTCTTAGTACAAATCAGAACTTGCTGCCAGAGCTGCAGGGTGACTCAAAAGCCAGGAGATCTTTGAGCTTCTGGAGTACTACAGTCAAAACCCTTCCAATGTCAAGTGATGCATCAACCAAACAGCACCTGCAGGCTTTCTTTCTACCCAATGGGACAACATCATCAATGGCAGGCCAGTCAACCTTGATGTTCTCCTCAGCTCTGTCAACTATGTCAGAGCTTTTAAAGAGAATTGAGGTTGTGTTGAAGATCACAAACTTGTCCTTGGAAACAGTGATCTGGCTAAGAAAGTCAAATTCTATAGGCAATGAATTACAGTCTTCACAATCATGGAGGAAGCAATATGATTCACTTTCTCACATTGTTAGGAAGGATTCTGCCAATATGCAAAGTACATACATGACTACTTTGCCTTCAAGAATGAGGCAGCACATGGAAGAATCATCAAATTCAACAAAGCTGTCAGAGCCAAGGTTGGAGGGGGGCAAAGACTGCTGCTCACTGACTTTAATAAGTTCAGGAAACTTGAACATGCTATCCTCAATATTGATGGAATTGAATTTACCTCCAGGCTTGGTCAAAGCAGAAACAAATCTAAATAAAAGGCACAATCAGAAAATAACTCACCAGGGACAACCAACAATGACATTTGTAGATGCTTCAACTCCACAAATGAATGTCAATTCATCCCCTCAGCCTGTAGATACAGGCACACATGCTGTAAGTGTGAAGGAACCCACCCTGTTGCTAACTGTACAGGACAAGTCACAAAGTAAAGTCACACAAGAAATGTGACCAAAGTACATCTGATACAATTACTGAGGAGAAATAGACTCTTTTTTGCAAATCTTAGCTGATTAGTCTGAGGTAGCTGACCCATTGCCACAAGTACTGAGGGAAGAAGTGAACAATACTATCATTAAAGAAACCATCCAATTAAACCCCTTCCTGTTCCAAATTGTCACACCAATCAAAGTTGATGTTCTTGAAGACCTCTTGAAAGATCACTCTAATCACACCTTTGTTGACTCAGTCTGTAAGGGACTGAGAGTCAGTTTCTGGCTATTGATACCCCAACACTCTTGATGCATTCCTAGGAATGCCTTCCAATCCAAATAAAGCCAACTTCCTCAGAGAACAGAGAAACATTGAGCTTGCAAAAAGATGATTCTCCCAATCTTTTAGCTCAGACCTCCTCTAATGTACAGTTTACCAATTTCATGCAGTTCCAAAAGCTGGAAGCTCTGACTTCAGGCTTGTCACCAATCAGTCAAGTGGGAAGTATTCCTTGAACTCAATAATTGCTCATGAGGACATCACAGGAATGCCATTAGACTCTATGAAGCATTTGAGTGAACAGTTGTTAATCCTGCATAAACCTGGATAGAGCAACCTCATACTATAAAAATTGGATGTTTCTGAGGCTTACTGGCTATGTCCAATGCATCTCCATTGGCAAATAAAGCAGATCAATACCATTGATGGACAACATCATATCAACTGTTGTAATGCATTTGGTGGCAGAGCTTCACTCATTTATATCTGAGGATTAGTCAATAATCTTGTCATGTAGTTGGCTGAACATGTTTTTGAGATAGACGGACCTCTTTGCTTCAACAATGATGCTTATGGAGTGACCAAAGAGTGTGATACCAAGTTTATGAACTATATGACTCTTTACTCCCAAGAGATCAGTGTACTCTTTTGGCATCCTCCATAAAGAATGAAAGCAAAAGTGGGGCTGCCCACTAACTATCATTGGAATCAAAGTCAATGTGAACAAAATGACAATGACCCTAGCAGACAATTCCAAACAAGAGCTTATTAATGAGCTCCACCAATTTACTGCCCAACCTTGTCAAAAAGCTTGATGGTTTAGGCAAAAAGAATTTCAATGGCTGGCAGAGTGGCTGAACTGGTTCTTTAATGTCTTTCTGTTACTATGACCTTGCCTGTCCAATGTTTACACATAAATCACTGAAACCAGCAGCAACACTGAAGCACAAATATGGTGCAATGTTGCTATGAGAAATGACTTATTTTGGGCATTACATCATTTTGAATTGGCAGGTGGTCTTAAGGTACTAAATTCAACAGCATGGACACCAGATGATGCTGACCTGCTTGCTTACACTGATGCATGCCTAACTTCAATGGCATTCTGGTACCCATCTCTACATGTTGCCTTCTACTGCAACATTCTGCATGACACCCTATTAAACTTAATCTACTATCTTGAAGCTTTCTGCATTGCAAGTGCTGTCCTGAATACAGCAGACAGACTATATCCAGGATCTAAAATTGTTACCTATATAGACAACTCTAACACTGTGAACATGTTCAATTTACTGCATGTGTCACTCCTTTTCAACCCACTACTAAAAGTGGTTGCAGACATGCTGATCCTAAACAACCATCAGTTGAAAGTCCTTTATGTACCTGGAGAAAACAATGTGATTGCTGATCTGCTATCAAGAAGCAACTTCTATGCTGCAGTTGAACAAGTTCTTAGGCTAACTATCATCCCCTTTAAACCTCCTTGAGTCCTGCTGGAGGCCACACTACTATGATCACTTTGAGTGTGCAGTCTAAGCAAACCACCTGGGAAGCCTGGACCAAGAAACAGCTCTACAGGGAACTGTCAGGGGACTTCCTTTTTTGGAGCTCCCAGCTTTCTTTTCTGAAGTTCCCAGAGATCTCCGGGGCATTTCTCATGCCCTGAGCATACTCTGGCTGCTGTCTTGCACATCAGAAATAGCTGCTCTCATGGCCCCTGCCCCCCAATACTGAGGCACCGTTGTAGTAGAGGAGGAAGAGTTGCTGATAAAATCAGGCTGAAGGCGATGCTGGGCAAGTAGATTGGGTTTGACTACAGATTTGACAAGTACAGGTAAAACAAAGAAAAAGCGTTTGAGCAAGGCAAAGGTGACAAATGATGAAGCTGGATTAGGGAATGGGTTGTACAAATAGAGCAAGGGGAGAAATAGAGTTTGGAATTACAAGACCAACTAGCGGTCAGAAACAGAGTTGGGGAAGAATCGGCAATTTGAAGTGGTCTTGAAGTAGATCGTCAATGCTGAGAACAGGTAGAATAAGTATAAAAGGCAAGAAAAACATATGAATAAATAGGTTTCTACACCCCACAATCTCTGGTCTTGAGCTAAGCTTGTTTCACACGTCTTGTTAGTCTTGTCTTGTTGTTGTCTGGTCTGGTCTTGAAGTCTCATCTTGTCTGGCATACTTTTGGCTTGTCAACGTCTGATCCGGTGTCAAACACCATGTGCTCACTATCATTGGCAGTGAACTCAGATTCTCTTGGCTTCTCAGTGACTTTGTCTCTCTGTCTTGGCTCAGTACTTCTTTGTCTCGGCTCTGTCTTGGCTTGCTTCTGCCTGTCACAGCGTAGTTCTCAGACTGATCACTCAACCCAGCATCTCTGCTTCTGTGTTGGCATCTTGACATCTTGGTTTCTTCAATTTCTGCTTGAGTTTCATAATCTCTGTCATTCTTGTCTTTACTGAAGGCTTGCTGCAGTTACTCTCACTGGAGTCTTCTTGTCTTTAAGCGACTCTTTATTCTTACTGGGGCCTGTCTGAAACTGGTGAACTCTTTGTTCTTACTGGTTCTCATCTTTTATTGGGCTATGTTCTTCCGTCACATCACAATGAACGACACTCCATGCCTACACACTACACCACATTTCTCTTACCTATTCAACCTCTGACCTTACCTTCCACTTGCAACTCTTTCGACTTTGTTCCCAATCCATCAATTAGCCTAACCCACTGCTTCACCGTGCTGGTGGAGAGATCTTCAGACTTGTTCTCTTTGGATTTCCCTCCATCAGTTGTGTGATCAGCCACAACCTCTGGAAGTCACTCTTACAGAAATGCTCAATTTTCCTTGGAGCAGCTGTTGCTGAGAAAACCTTCAAGAACTATGGATCAGCCCTCAACTCTTATTTGAACTTTGTCAAGATCTATGACCTACCAATCAAACCTACTGCAAAAACTCTCTCACTATTCACCAGCTACATGGCCTACCACATCTGTCCATCTTCTATCACCACTTACCTTTCTGGAATTTGTTCACAACTTGAACCATACTTTCCCAACATTCACAAAAAACAACACTCCCAGATTGTCTGAAACACTTTTGCAGGAAACTTACAGCTGTGAGGAGTTGCTTTGAACAGAAAAGAAGTGCTAACATGAGACAATTTAAAATTAGTCATTGAGTACTATGATAATTCTCAATCCCACAATGACAGGTTGTTTGTTACTATGCTGACAACTGACTTCTACACTCTCCTATGTTTAGGTGAAATGGCATGACCCAACATCAATGACTTGTATGATGATCATAAAGTGACAAAGATCTTTGCAATCTGCTATTCTGACACTCACTTCGAATTCTTGCTACCTGCCCATAAAGCTGACCCCTTCTTTGAAAGAAACAAATGTCAGAGGCCAAGGCTGATGAGCCACAGAGGTTAAGGTCACTTGTCCATGGCTGCACCCCACTTGATATGTTTTTTCTTCTTTATGCCTCAGTTCATTACCACCCCAATAACGTAACTGAGGTATGCCTATTATGATTTACTTTACACCCACACTTGTAACTTACTTTGTTGTGCTTAGTACGCTATGGTGTTTATTAGGTGATTAATATATCAGTTTGTTACCACCCCAATAACGTAACTGAGTATGCTATGGTGTTTATTAGAGACGGATCTCTCTGATAACAAAGTTCTTGTTCAACAAAACAAAGACTTAACCAACCTATGGAAATAGTTCACTGCCTACCTCATCTCTCAAAACAAGAAATTTCCCATGTTCTGTGAACTCTGGCTCACTGAAACAGGTGACATCCCTTGCCGATCATTTTTTATTGACAGACTGTGGATGTTCTTCCCCAAAACAATCATAGGACAGTTAATGAGGGCAGGAGGCACAACTTTACTCACAGAATCTGGTTGGCCACCACATATGATCCAGGCCGCAGGAAGATGGAAGTCTGACACCTGGCAACGATACATCAGAGAACATCCCATCTTAGTACATGCACTCATGTTTGCCAGACAATCCTTCAAGAGCAACTTATAACCCCTCTAAAACCCCCTTTTTTCTTCTGACACTGCTCAAATTACATATATACACGAAACTCTCTGAATGCATTCTCTTCATTTGTATACAAGCCTTGGACACTTAGAACATTGGACCTTCCCCCCCCCCCCCCCTTGGACAAACTTTGGACTGTATATTTACTATGCTTACTAACAAACCTTGGACACTTAAAACACTGGACCTTCTCTTGTATATCACTTTCCAAACCTTCACATTGCCTTATCTTATTTACTCACTTATAGGCCATTTATAGGGAGTGCAAACAATAAAGCATACCTAGACCAAGGATGCCTTCATAAGGCAGCCTCACAATGGTCAAGGTACTACCAGCCTATATGGAGAGTACAATGACTGAGGTGTGAACATTGGCAGTCCACTTGTTGCTCTGCAAGTATGATCACAATTTATTTGCCATCTCCAGATCATCAAGTACCAAATAAACTTTTGAGTGGCAGCCATGATTAGACTCTGGAAGTTCTTGAGTGTTGAGCCAGCTTGCAATCCACTGACAAACCATCCTTCTACCCCACTTCTCTGCAAATCCTTGACAATCAGCTGCTCTCTTAGATGCATCAATCAAGTGATGTTTGTTATTCACCACCATCTGAAGACAACTTTGAAAAGAGCATGCATGATAGGCCTGCAATCCATGTGCTCCAGCTGCAAATTGAGTCTTCTTTGATTCAATAAGCTTTCCAATGTCACAAAGACCAGCTTCCAAAATCCCATGATGAGTTCTTCTGGTGATTTTTTGTGCCTCATGAGCTGGAACATCTAGCTTATGACATTTTTGTGCAGGAGTTGGAATGACATTTGTTGAACTAGAAAGAGGATTGAGAGGTGAAGTATTCATTGGTTCAGCAGGTAGGTTGTCATTTTTTTTTGTCCAATTCTGATTTGTCAAGCTTGGAGTCTGTTGGAATGTCTGATAAATAGCCTCAACAGATGTCATTCTCATCATCAAGTGATTGTTCTTGGAGGTGCTCTTCCAATGCTGGTTTCTCTTCTTCATTTTCACTTTCTTGTGACACCACAGCATTGATCTTGGGCTTGATATGAAAAAAAGTTTTGAAATTGCTTTGCTTGATCACTGAAAGTACAGCCGGATATAAGTCCATGAATTCTAAGTCAATGCAAAAGTCAGTACTGATCTTTCATATGTAATTTTATCCTTCTCTTCTTTCTCACACAGTTGTTGTGCAATCTCATGCTTTCAACCATCCGATAATCTATTATAACCAAGCTTCCAGTTCATCTCAGCCTTTTTCCCATCTTTTTTTGTTTTTAGTTGCAACAGATCATATAGTGAGTATCACTCCACTCCTTCTACTTCTTGTTAGATCATAAGTCTATCTCAGCGCATACATTCAGTCACGTGAAGTAGACACATCATCTGTCGATTCCCCAATTCCAGCCTCAGTTGTTTACCTCCACGTAGGCACGACACTGAGGCTGTAAGTACCTTATCGTTCCCTCATATGTGGCTTACTTATGTTTTACTCGTTTACAAAGTGACTTAACGAATTATTATAGGTATAGAAATATAGTTGTTTACCTCCACGTAGGCACGACACTGAGGCTTGACTTAACGTATTATTATAGGTTCGGGTCTACACTTCTTTCTGTAATATCTCCCACTGTTTTTTCAGCTCTTCTACCAGCTCCTCCCCTTCCAATGGCTTGAGACTCTCATCTTCTAAATCTCCATCCTCCAATTCCTGATCTGATTCCTGGTGATTGACAGTCCCAGTCCAAGTAGTATATTGATCATCATAACAATTGCTCCTGGTGTCTGCAACGCTGCGATCCTTGATTTCCGAATCAGAACTGTCAGCAATGGAGATGACATTCTTTTTGGCTTCTCTTTGTTTGGCTTTCCCTGCACGGGCTCGGGCAGCTGCAGCTTTCTGAGCCTTCTTGAGACGATTCATGTAAAAATGTAATGAAAAAATCAAGGATATCATATGTTTTCCAATAATCTACATGCTGCTCGGCCCCAACCAGGGCCAACGCCTACCAAAATAGGGTGTCGCTGCCCGGACAATTCCGCCGTTGTACAAAAGTAGCGCTGACTCACGTCGATAGCATTCTCACATCTGCGATTCAGGATGATTATGACAGTGATGGAACCATAGAGGTCTTGCATATTGGACTCTCCGCTTGATACGTATCAGGGACTTACATCTTCGTTCTGAAGCACTACGTTACTCTTCAAATGGATGAAAGCCTTTGCTCCCGTTTCTACTGAGTCTAAATTTTGAGGACCAGCACTAATGACTCTGTCGCTTTTTGAATATACGTTGAGACCAACGATACTTTGCCTGCGAGAATGAGGGAAAAATTGCTAAACATGTAAGAAGACTACATTCGTGCGATAGCAGCGTTTGAGGGAGGACGCGAGAGTCACAGAGAGTCTGAGAGTCTGAGTGAAAAGGAACGAAATAGAAAGAGAAGGAAAGAAACTTGCTGTGTCACTCATGCACTCTTTTGGTATACAGCCGTTTGGGTTCAATATACTTGGGAGAAACAAAAAGAATCGATATATTCGGCACAAGAGATAGTTCGTTTACAAATCCCGCTTACAATTCGAGAAAACTTAGAGATGTCCAAAGGCCTCCTTCAATGCTCTCGCCGCATCTGAAACGAGACGTGCACCTACTTTCAGGGCCCTTGGAAATCTTGAGACTTTGTATATGAATACGCTGGGAGAGTACTTACCCTGGAAAATGGGAAAAAAAAACGGACGTACAATCCGTCTAAAACACCATCACATGGAACTAAATGGTCACTTACCATCCATCGCCATGATAGGATGTGGTGCCCCCTCATAAGTCACCATCTCCACCTTAACACCTAGTTCTTTCAACTTTTCGCCATATACAATACCTTCCTTCTTCAAGATATCCAGCGCTGCGACTGCTATCCACGCGCTGGGAGCCTTTGCGAGCAGCTCTGTCGGCGCAAAGATAGGCGAAGCATCCCATTTAGTTCGGTCCTCCAAGTTCGGAAGGTAATTGTTACGGAACCACAACATGCGGTCAGGGCTGAGCCAAGGAGATTTCTGATTTTCGGCCCAGAGATCATTGATGGAAGCAGTGTTATCAATTACAGGCACCACGAGTAGCTGGAATACGAGGGGTATAGGCGGGTTGAATTCAGCAGCTTTCAAAGCGAGGATAGCCGCGAGATTCCCTCCACTACAAAGTATAATTGTCAACTCTAACCAAGATCGAAAAAACGAGAAAGGAGATAACGACCTTGACGAACCACCAACTGCAACCCTTGAAGCATTGATTCCCAAGGAATTTGCACCATTCTGCATTACCCAGTTGAGCGCATCAACGGCATCTTCTACAGCAGCAGGGTACGGATTTTCGGGGGCAAGACGGTAATCTACTGAGATTACGATACAATGCGCACCTGAAAGAGACATGAAGACGGGTAGTAAGGACTGGAACTGATATATCTCTTACCAACTGCCATGTGGGTCGAGAACGACGTTTCGCTGGCAATGTCCCCCAAAGTCCATCCGCCTGGAAATAAAGACATCAAACCCCACGATTGGCAGGTATAAAAGAAATTTTACCTCCATGAAAAAAGATTAAAACTGGCCAACCGCCCTCGGGGACGCTTCCATGGGGCGTGAATGTCCTAATCTTCGTATGCTTCAAGTCAAAATCTTGGGTCTTTGCCATCTCGAGCGGTGGGGACCCTCCGGGAACAACAGGTCCATCTCGGATGGCCGGATCCCATGCAAGTGTATGGGGTGGAACGATATATTGCAATATCGCGTTATGAAGCTCGACGTACTCAGGGTCAAGTCGTGAAATAACGGAAGGGTGCAGAGGTTGTTGAGGAATTCGTTCCTTGGTCATGTTGTACAACTTGTAGAGGAAGAGCCAGGATGATTTGCAGTATGTGCAAGACCCGTTAGCGCTGCGAAAAGCATCATACATATGGGACTCTGATCGTGTGATGCTAATTTGGTCCCGTGGTTATGTGGTTTTTCGTCCCGGTAGTCGGGTAGTCTTCTCCTCATATAGGCTATCGGTTGACATGTGGGAAATCTTAGAGATGAAACAACCGCAGAAGCAGAACATCTTGCTAAAGTGGAGCACTGTACTATTTGAGAAAGCTTCGGTGCCGTGTTAGTTATCTGGAAGTCCAGAAGAGTACCCAGAAAAGCCATGTAAATCATCAGAGAAAGATAAACGGTTAAAAGAATCGGCGGTAGGGCATCACAAACCGAGACGTATCACAAAGAAGCCTCTATCTGGGCCTCGGAAACAAAGCCCAAGAGAGGGGCAATCCGCGGGAAAGCGCCTTTGGGGTCCGCAATATTTTTGAGCTTTGGTTGTTTGGCCGAGTTGGCCAAAAAAAACTCAGCTCACCCCCGACCAGTCCAACTGTTCAACCAGCAGTGGTTCGGGTGCTTTCGTCAGTCACATCAGCTGCAGCGAGAGTGTTCATAATAACTTTGGCGTTTCTTCTAAGGAGTCTGAGATAATCACCGATTATGAAACAGGCATCTGCCTCGTGTTGTCCTCTTGTCTAATTGTCCATCACCTTCTCCGTCGAGCTTTTCCGAAAATTCTACAAATTCTATCCTCATGAATAAGAATGGTTATGGGCCACAAACGCAGCCACCAAAGTCAGTTTTTGTCGTGCTCCTGTATGTGATGGGCACACGATCGCTGATGTAAATCCCGATCGATAACCAGATATTTGAATGACTTCAGTAAAGCACTTGCAGCTGAAGTCCGAATTCTCTTAGAAGAAGTAGGAAAGCTTCGTGATGAGCGCCGCGCGCTTCAATAGTGAGCCACGTATGGCTCATGACCTTGATGATGAAATAACCGAAGTTGACCTCTCCAGCGAGATCGCAGAACTGATGCAAATGAAATCCAAGCACGGCGCAGGAGGAGAGTTTGCACCCGACTGGCGACCAAAGGTATGTTATGATGTACACTGTCACTATACATGATGTACCCCGAGTTCGTTGCAGGTACCAATTGTAGAAGCACCTCCGCCACCAGCAGTGGAAGCTCCTCCTCCAGCTCCAACCCCAGCTCCGCCAGGCTGGCGCGTTGTGCATAAACGTCCGGAGCGCAAGCCTCGTATGATCAAGGCGCCGGCGCCGGCGGCTGCACCTGCACCTGCACCTGCCCCGCCGCCTCCAAAACCAGAATTACCTGCTTGGGCACAGTGGAGACGTATGTCTTGATTAAAGACATGACCTATGTATTGACACTCTCATTTAGCGAACCCTCTGCTTGCGCCGACACCCCTTTCTCCTTCAAAGGTCATGTCTCCTGTGCCGCCGGTTCGCAAAGGTCTCTTCGGTAATGTCCTCCTGAGCGGATGTAATTGTCTTTCCGCACTCATGTTTGTTTCCAGGGCCGTCTACTCCTCCGCCGAAGTAGCTAGAGCACGATTGAGGTCCGGGAAAACTTTTGCGTATTTGAACTGAATACCGAAAACCGATTTTATGTCTGTCTGTAATATGTATAGTTTGTATCTTTTATTTCCTCTCATAGTTTGTATGATTTCACATGCCTACTTTTTCTTCATTATACGGCCCAATCTTTGTCGGTATAACGCTTAGTTCAATATCTTGTCGCTTGACATATCCTAAATATTTAGTCTTCGGAGGAATATCTATTACAGGAACGGGCATAATGAAAAATCAATGCCGGCGGAGGAATAGGCATGTTTGACCTGTTTGACCATATAGCCTGCCGAGCTGGAGATCGGTCGACGCTGAATTCTAACCTTCCTAGGTGATACATTGTTCAGATCCTTTTATCTCCAGTAAACTGGTAGCGATCTTCCATTCATCCAATTTCCAAGTCTAAGTCGAGTTCCCAGAGACGCGCTTTGACGCGCTTTGTAGTTTCAAAAGATGTATCAGCCGATCTTATCAGCTCGTATCCGGACGAAGCTTATCACGTGGAAAATAGCTGCTCTCATTTGGACAAAACGAATCCTGCGTGGGCGTTGTTAAGGTCCGGCTTATTAGTGGGGGACCTGAGAAGATAATTGGTCTGCGGACAATTTGAGTGTTCAGTGTAGCCCGGCTTGGCGTTGAGGCCTGGAGGAACAATAGCTAGCGCAACATTTTCTCTCTGCCTGTTCGGGATTTTCATTTCATCAACGTGCGACCATCAAAAGCCAGATTGGCAGAATAATGGATGGAGGAACCATGATCCGTCCAAGCGACACGGCAATTGGCCTCTGGTCTGACAATGTCTGACAAGTCCAAGGCGCCAAGACAACCTCTGCATCATTTCTGGATAGAAACGTTTGTAGAACAACGACCCTTGTCATGTCCAATTCCAGTTCCAAGAAATCAACCCCAATTGCGCCAATACATGCGGCAGTGGCGGAAGCATTACGAAAGAAGAAATCATGCATGACGTAAGTCCGACAGAAAGCGTGCTCATGACAAAAAATTTTTACACCACCACATATGAAACGTGCCTGAATCCCGGCATTTGTGTGGTATCGTCTTACTCTGAAAGCAGAGAGAGAGGGGATAAAACTTACTGGTATTAGACCATTCTGATGATCTGGGTGTGGTGGGCGGAAGATAGACGAAGGAGGAAAATAGCATGATGTGCCGGAGGAAGTAGCAAAGGGTTTGCGAGATCCGGTTTGTAGACGGCCACACAGGGACAATTGCAACATACACTCTTGCACAACGGGTTTAGTGAATCAAACGTGACACGAAAAAAACGCCATTGGCAGGTCGGAAGGCGTACAAACAGTAAAAAGACCCCGAACGCCGAGACTTTCGAAAACATCAATTCTCCCCTCCTCCCTTATCCCTGCTACTACTCTTTTAACATCATGGAACGTTCTAGGTCACCATCTCGCCGTGTATCGTTTGGGCTGCAAGCTCTTGGCGCAAGGCTGTCGCGTACTCTTAGTCGTGACAGGGGGAACGACGACAAAGACGCCGATTCTCGTTCGATAAGCACCGTCGGATCCCAGGGTGAGTCTACATTCTGCCAGCAAGGCGTCAGAGTGCGAGATTGTGGTAGAAAAACAGAAAAAGGCGAAGCGAGATAAGGAAGACAAGGATCCCCCCTTATTTAAATTGCTTATCTTCCGCCTGTCTCCTTATCTCTGCCCCGCACAAACACATCCTCGATCTCTGTTAACCGCTTTCCGTACCCCTTTTATACATTTCCGACCCTGCCATCTCTTTGATGACTGACGTTGACAATGCAGATCGTTCATTGTCCCGCGGTCGCGAAGTCTACGTATGCCTCTTCGCCACACTCCACTTTTTTCCTAGCTAAAAATAGTCCCACAGCAATCTTCTGGCCGTGGTGGCGCAGGAAACATCCGCCGGGCATCAATCTCTCGTGACGCTCGTCCTGCTGACGGTCCAGATGACTTTTCCGTAACTCGTGGTCGTGAACCCGTTTCTGGCGTCCGTGCCGTGCGTTTTTCGTATACTGCGTCTCTTTTCTCTTCTGATCACCTGTTTTGTAACCCAGATATTCTCCACGGGCCGTGGTGGCGCTGGCAACATCCGTTCACCCTCCCGCGATCCCGGCTCAGACATCGTCGAGGGCGACACTGGCCTCTCCGACGCAGAAGTGATTCGTGCACACGTTGCAGCCTCCGTAGATGTCCCCGTTCGTCTTTCTTCCCTTTCTCCTTCTACTTCACTCACCATTAATTGATTATACAGCACTCCTCCGGCCGAGGCGGCGCAGGCAACATCTTTCCTGGCCGCTCGCGCTCACGATCGCGCGGCCCCGTAGCTCTGACCTCCCCCACAAACAGCACCGCAAGTCCCCCACGCAGTACCCCCTCCTCTGCCGCGGGGACGCCCCAGCACACGCACCTGAGCCCGTCTCGCTTGGCGGGACGCGGAGGCGCAGGTAACTTTGGGTTCGCTGGCGCGGATGGGAACCAAGGGCACACACACATACCCCTGGGCCCGGGCCGCTTTACAGGGCGCGGAGGCGCGGGCAACAACAACAAGGTGTTCTTGGGTGTGGACGGAGGTGCGGTGCCAGAGGGGATTGCGGAGCGCGATGAGGACGAAGATGACGAGAAGAGGAGAGAGGAGAATGTCGTGCAGAAGGGTGAGGGTGGGATGGCGATGTACGTGTCTCTGTTCCGTTTTCTCAAGTTGTGATTGATGCTGATGAATGTTTGACTTTTGGAATTAGACAGGTGACGGGCCGGGGCAGGACCGCAAATTCGACTGCTTCACCATCCCCAGTGTCCAAATCGCAGAGACGGGAGTCGCTGGGACGTGGTGGGGCGGGTAATGTCCTTCTTGTCCGGGACCCCTCTTCTTGAATACAATCTACGATCTACAGAATTTACGATTCACGATATCTTCACTCGACCAACTATCTACTTTGTACTCTATTTACGACTATTTCCTCATTTCCTCCCCCAACTCTCTACCTCTGTCCTTGCCATCACACGGAACGACAACCTAAACCAAAAAGACGAGCAGACGAACCAATGTTACTTTCGCAGTGTAATTGTATGATACCTTGCCCAGATATGAATATTTCCTTACCAACAACTTGCTCACGTGTGCTATATGCCCTCCAAAGCGGCCACGTCACAGAAACGCACGAGTGATTTCAGATATTACACTTGGTCGGGCTCTGCGGCCGAAGGATGCCGTTCGTGTTGATCCATAGAATCTCGTTTTCCCTGTCTGTCACGTGTTCCTACTCCATCATTTTCATTCTCCCTTCTGTCCTTAGCAACCACGTTTTGAGGCCTAAGCCCTTCTTCTCGCTGTTCCTACTAGAACAGTCACTCTCCGACACTGTAATTGCTCTTGTACTATCCTGGCCTGAGTAGATGAGCGTTAGCTGCTCTTTGCCCTTAACAACTGAAGGACCTGGACCTATGACAAGCACAAGAAGGGAAAGCTGTGAGCCTCCGGCACCAATAAACTGAGCCGGAAGCAAGTTCTGACCAAGCAAGTCCGTGAACCACCCAGGTTGGCAACAACCATGCGATGAGGCTTGTTCTTTTTTTGTATCCTCTTCGAGAGTCCATCACTAGGGTGATCACCGATTGGGATTGATGTTGATATGGATAATTCTCCGCACAATCCGTACAGCAGATTATGCACTTCTCCTGATTGTTTCATCTGTCAAGTCCTGTGATTCTACTGCCCAACTAGTACTTCTCTGATTTGTGAATGTCTTGACCGCCAAGAGACAAAGTTTGCCTCAAGAGCCACAGATAACTTGATCCGACTTCTGTTATCAATTTATTCTGACTCATATACCTCCACTCTTCCGCAGGCATTCAAAACAACCGCCATAGTCGAAACGCATACTTGTATACTGTCTTAAATCGACTCCAAAGTGATTTGATATGTATCGCTGGCGTGTTCGGCGGCTGATTCCAGTCTTGGCATCGATATCTCATGCTGTGTCTGTCTATCTGACCTATCATAGATGGGTACTTTATGGAAGATCGCTCAAATATCAATCACGAGGACCAACTACTCGTAAGGTCGATACACTATGTATAGGTCCTGAGTCAACAGGTCTTCATTGTCTGCCTTTATTTGTCATTTGAACCGACAGCTGTGAGAATATTGCATAGTCATCCTTCTGTCGCTGCGTTCTGCATTTTGCGACCACTACGGCCTGTCAAAGCAGATATCACAAATCCTTGTGGTCACCGTGGATTAACTTTCGATAGTCCGGATAAGTCCAGAGCTGCGCGTTGGTCCTCGCTCTAAGAATACGTCGGCACGGCCTCAACAAGGTATTGGTATTGAGGCTTGTGGCAAACCATTTTGAAAGATTTGTTACCCGAAGGCGAGTTACGTTCGTCTCCGACCTTGTGATAGTAGTCCATTTTCGGTTACTCCGGAATTAAACATTTAGTTCGGATTGGTGCATCAAGCGTCTATCTAAAGTTATCATATAGATATATATGTATATGCTGTAGAACGATTCTGACTTCCCATCATTACTTTTCGTTGCACACCACTCCTCGTTTACCCCGGCGCTCTAGGTCTGTGCTAACTCTTTTTTTCTGAAGTCTGCCTCTCCTGGCTCCTTCTCCGCTTATCTGCTTCACAAAGTCGTCGGATAAGAAAGTGACTCTGCACTGTAACGGATAGGTATGCTCTCGTTGAATTTGTCGCAGGAGCATCAGAGATCTTATGCAATGATCTTCACCAAAGCTCCCAAGCATGTCATACATTTCAAGGAAGGTCCTTGGCAGTGACCCTAGCTACACTGAAACTCGAATTCAAGCTAAAGGAGATGGAGTCATGTATGTCGCCTTTTTTCTTGATGTAGTGCTGAAGGAAAATTCGTCTAGATCAACACCACACGTGCAGTTACCATACAACGGACTATTTGACTCTCCTAACACACCACCCTACTCCTCCTGTACCACTCTGGTTGAACCCACTCCATCCTCTAATTATCTATTGGGCAAGGTATCTTCATGGTTGCAAGGCTGGCATGAAAAATTGCTCCACGTACATTTTGAGCGCAGAAAAGACAACACAAATACAGACTCTGATTCAATCAACACTGTAGGATCCAAATGTGAGTCCCAAGTCATTTAAATCTGTCCCGTAGTGCGCTATCATGATAGCGGTGGCACGGCGGAGACTTAATTTCCACCTTTCTCCTGATTTCTGCCCATTCCTGCCCATCTCCCCATCTTTGATTTCTTGCCCCCTTTGATCCCTGATAAGCGAACGACTCATGAAAATGCAGATCACTCATTGTCTCATGGTTGCCAAGTCTACGTGCGTCTTCTCACATGACATCTTGCAATCACGACTGATGAAAATAAATATAATAGTATTCTTCCGGTCGTGGTGGTGCAGGAAACATCCACCGAGCCCAAAACTCGTGTGCATCAGCACATCATAATTGTGACACAATAAGTATCCCCCGTGGTCGAGAACCATCTTTTGCCGTCTCTGCCGTACGTTTTTTTCCTGCCTTGCATCTAATTTATAATCTCAACGTTACGTAGACATATTCCACAGGCCGTGGTGGCGCAGGCAACATCCGTCGTCCATCAGGCAGTACCGCGACTGATCTCGTTAAAGGTGGCACCGGTTTTTCGGACACAGAACTGTTCTATACCTCTCGTGTATCGGTTCGTCTCCCCTTCTAGTGCCTCTCCTCAGACTTATATCTCACCTGTTTGTTTTTATGTACTTTTTAGCGTTCCTTCGGTCGCGGCGGCGCAGGCAACGTCATTCCTTGATCCCATTGACATGGACCGAGAAGAACATGGTTGCACGGTTATGCAATGATCAAGCTTGTCCAACACGCCACTCGCAGTTCACAATTACGCTTGTCTTTCTTCAGATCGTTTCTTGTCATTTTTGGTACAGTGCTACTGTTTCATATTGATTTGCGCTTCAGGCCCTTTGCTCCTCCTTTTGCTGACGAGTCCTTGATGTTGAGGATACGGAGTCACAATATCAGATAATAATTTGGTATGGTTTTCTTTCTGTTCGTCACAGTTACACCTCAGTGCTATTCATCCACTGAGGCGTAAGTCCCATTTTATATCACACACTCCTTACGATCTTCAGCATTTACCTCTATTTTTATGGTATATACATAATACATTGAGTGCTATTCTATTCATTCACTGACATCTAGTGATGCACCAGTTTTACCAGTCGGGGCTTGAGGAGGCTCAGGCTCTTCAAAACCATGAGCTTAGCTTCAAGCCTTTGAAGCCTTCTTTGTTGCAAGAATATCAAGTTTTTGCTTGGACTCTGGCCACATCATTTGTGATAGGTGTAGCGTAGTCCACTATGTGGCATTGGCCACATAGCTTTTACTTACTATAGACTATTATATTATATTTATTATAATATAATAATATTTACATAATTATAAATATGTACATACCTGCTGCTTAATAAGCAGCTTAATCTTGTTATACACTACATAGTCAATAGACCAGTCTGGTCTGATTCTGTTCTATGTGACTTAAGCTCTTTCAAAATCCATAACTCCGTTACATTTTTTTGAATCTGCCAGCTAGGATCTATTGCCTAGCATCTGACACCAGTCGCCGAGTTTGTTGACAGAACTCTATCAGCTTCTCAAGCTTCTTGCACAGCCACACCATGCAAATTTCAAACAGGGGATCAATGAGTAATCCCATACCTGCAGTTTCCACTGATGGCGGGCAGAATGCCCACAACCTATGGGGAGACCCAGCAGATGCTCAGGATGCGCCAGCATCCAATGCAGGTCAGTCAAGACCCAAGGCTCGAGACTGAGGTCAGAGCACCAACCTGTCCAGGAATGAAAGCGAGGCCCAGAGAGCTGAGAGCTCACAACAGAATGGTCAGCAACAACCACAGGACAAGATGCCAGGAGGATTAACCCCTCCAGTTACACAGCTGCCAGGTGGACTGTGATGGGCCAGTTGGCTAGCCTCAAAAGGGCCCCCTGATGAAGGCCAACAGTAAACAGGCACTCAGGGCGTCTCAGGAGACACTGAGTCGTTGGTACGGACTGGGGGAACTATTTCCCTGAGCCAGAGTAGTGGGGCCAGGTGGGCCGCAGCGGGCTCAATGCCCTCCAGGATAGCGGAAGCCTGCATAGAGAAGGTACTGGAGGAGGCTGCAAGTCCTGAAGTAGCCTGCACAGAAAACCACTTTCCACACACCTCAGCAGTGGAGGAGGTCCCATAGGTTGCAGAGATCCCAGAGGAGGTGATTGAGTTGTCTAGCAACGATGACACCGGAGCAGAGGAGCAGCAGTTGAAAACCGCATACACCATGCGCTTGCAGGTGTTCTGGGATTTACACCCAGAAGTGATGAAATACACCACCCAAGCACAACTCGAGCGCTACGCTTCAGCACATATAGTAGCACTTAGGCGACAACGGCATGAAGTGCCCAATATATTCAGTACTAAATATACTGATTTGATGGTGAGAGTGCTCACTATGGAACTGCAGATGTATTTGCAGCGGAAGGCTGCAAGGCAATCAGGGGTGTCAATCCTCTGGAGCCACACGTCTGAGGAATGCTCAGCACATTGTAATCAAGACGTTGGAGTTGAGCTAGTGGAAGCACTAGCATGAGTGCAGGAAGTGCCTGAAGTAAAACCAGTGAGTACCTTCTATACTCCAGCAGGACAAGGGTGGCATGATGTAAGGGCGACCTCTAGAGGCTGTGGCTCAGTCACACAGCTGGCAGAGGGAGATCCAAAGTGTATTAGAATATATACTGACAATATCAAGGTAGCTACTCACCTGGCAGAGGGAGATCCAAAGAGAACAAGTCTGGGGATCCCCTATGCCAGGTTGGACGCTTCTGGGGCCTCTGAAGCGTGGGAAACAACTGTACAGTACAACAAAACCTTAAAAACTCGAAAATTGACTAACCAAACAAGTGTGCAAACAAGGGAGGAAAACTCCGGACTTTAGAAGTCAGAAAGGCAAACTCCGGCTTATCTAAGCAGCCTGGAGCGGTGCTGAAGGGCCCACACTTGTCTGAGTGATAGCTAAAGAACCAGAGCACCTCAAAGGTTGAGAATAGTACCAACAGATAGTGTTGAAGAAGTAGTAACAGCAAAATGAGAGAATGGTAGAAGAAATAAGGAAGTGAATGAAAGGAGAGTGAAAGAAATAAGGAGTGAAAGAAGAAAGGAATGAGGGGTCCCCTGACATCACCCCCCCTCTAGAGTGCGGCGTCTCGACGTGCTGGATAGAAGTAGTTCTGGATGGCCTGGTCTACTTTGGAAAGAGAATAGAGGCCTCTGATTGCCCGAGGAGCATCAGGATGCTGTTGATAGAATTCCCGGACCAAGGCAGGGGCATGGACATTCTCTTGTGGCTCCCAGGAAACGTCCTCGATGGATGCTGTTGATAGAATTCCCGGACCAAGGCAGGGGCATGGACATTCTCTTGTGGCTCCCAGGAAACGTCCTCATTCCATAGCCCTTCCACTTGACCTTGAACTGAAGCTTATTCCTAAAGAGTCGGCTGTCTAGGATCCGCTCCACTTCATACTCTTCTTGGTTGTTTACCAGAACTGGTGGTGGAGGTGGCTGTGGACGTCGACCTGGAATTGGATCCTCTGGGGCTGGAGAAAGCTTCACCACATTGAAGACTGGATGGAGTCGACTCATTCCACTAGGCAGCTTGAGTCGATAGGCAAGTGGGCCTACCTGTCTTACTATAGGGAAGGGGCCTAGACGACGGTGAGAGAGCTTCTGAGAAGGTCGGGTAGTGGCAATGTCAGAGGCATCCAGGTAGACTCGATCTCCAGGCTTGTACTTGGGGGCTGGAGTTCGTCCACGATCGTAGTAGCGGGCCATGTCATCCTTTGCCTTAGCTAAAGCTGCCTTGGCCTCCTCCTGGGCTGCCTTCATCCGATCTATGAACTCATTGACAGCTTCATTCTCTGAAGGTCGTCCACGAGGCTCAAATCCCATCCGAGGATGTCGACCAGTATCTAGAAGGAAAGGAGACATCTGGGTGGCAGCGTGTACACGGTTGTTGTACTGGAACTCTGCCTCTGGTAATAGATCGTCCCAGTCATCCTGTCGTTCATTGCAGAAGAGCCGGAGATACTGTTCTAGCTCCTGGTTGACACGCTCAGTCTGGCCATCAGACTGGGGGTGGTAGGCTGTGGAGGTGTGGAGTTTGACATGGAGGAGGCGATACAGTTCTCTCGTAAACTCTGCCACAAACTGAGGTCCGCGGTCTGAGACATAAGCATCTGACAACCCATGGAGCTTCCAGACATGCTTCCGGTACAGATTGGCAGCGCCCATGGCTGAGCAAGTAGTGTGTGTTGGAATAAAATGAGCACGCTTGCCACAGAGATCCACTACCACCATGATCGCATCATATCCATGAGAATCAGGTAACTCAACAATGAAGTCTACCGAGGCCACACTCCAACGCTCAGCTGGGATAGGCAATGGATGAAGCTGTCCCATAGGAGGCTGACGACGAGGCTTAGTCCGAAGGCAAAGATCGCAGGTGGAGGTGTAAGAGCCAATATACCGTGACATTTGAGGCCACCAGTAATTCCGCGAAACCAGCTCCAGTGTCTTCCATCTGCCAGGATGTCCTGCAACTCGAGAGTCATGATGCTGCTCCACAATCCGCCTCCGGAGGTCTGGCAGGTTGGGAACATAAATGCGTCCCCGGAAGGTGAGAAGACCATTCTCCAGAGACCACTCGTCGGTGCGGACAGACTTCACTCCAGCTTTCTCTCGAGCATGCAAGGCCATGGCAGCCTTGGCTACCAGATCTTCTTGGGCACCCTCCCGGTTACCTCGTCGGATGTCTCGAAGGATGCTCACTTCTTCTCCCTGGCCAACCACACCTTCTAGAGCACGGATAGCAAATAGTTCTGGCTTCAGAAGTACAATATTGTCATTGTCACTAGCTCCTGAACCATGGTCTGCTCGCCTAGAAAGCGCATCTGGCTTACCCATGCTCCGTCCCGGTTTGTGATGCAGAGAGAAGTCGAAGTTGGCCAGATACAAGGACCATCGAGCCTGTCGGCGGTTGAGTTTCTTGGCCGTCCGAAAGTACTCTAAGTTCTTGTGATCAGTCCACACCTCGAATTTATGCCTGGCACCCTCAAGGAAATGTCGCCACTCCTCAAATGACCGAATAATAGCTAGCATCTCCTTATCATGGATCTCATAATTCCGCTCCACGGCATTGAGACTCTTGGAGTAGAAGGCCACAGGATGCCACTTACCATCCTCCCTTGACTGTTGAGAGAGAACGGCCCCAGTAGCAAAATCTGAGCTATCAGCTTCGACACGGAAGGGAGAGTCATCATCTGGGAATATAAGGACAGGCTTTGAAGTGACCGCCTGTTTGAGGGCATCAAAGGCTGTCTGCTGTGCTGCATCCCAGTGCCAAGGAGTGTCCTTAGTGGTGAGATCGAAGAGGGGCCGGGCATGGTGTGAGAAATCCTGAATAAACCTCCGGTAGAAGTTGGTAAAACCCAGGAAGGCCTGAACCTCCTTCTTGTTCTTAGGCTCTGGCCACTCCGCTACACCAGCCACCTTGACTGGGTCCATCTCAGCCATTCCATGAGAGATGATCAGTCCAAGATATTCAACCTTAGTCTGCTCAAACTCACACTTCTCTGGCTTAAGATAGAGCTGGTGCTGGCGAAGACGTTCCAGTACGATGCGTGTAATCCGACGATGCTCCTCTAGAGTCTTGGTATAGATGAGAATATCGTCGAGGTATACACACACAACACCTTCCGCTATGAGGTCTCGGAAAATGTCGTTCATCATGGTCTGGAAGGTGGCAGGGCTATTAGTGAGGCCAAAGAACATTACCAGAGGTTCAAAGAGTCCACGATTTGTTCGGAATGCTCCCTTCCACTCATCTCCTTCTTTGATGCGCACATTGTTGTAGCCCCAGCGGACATCCAACTTGGTAAAGTAGCGCGCACCTCGGAGGTTGTTGACAAGCTCTGAAATGAGTGGTAAGGGGTAGCGATTCTTCACAGTCATCGCATTCAAGACTCGGTAGTCCTGAACCAGACGTAGAGATCCATCCTTCTTCTTAATAAAGAAGACTGGAGAGGCCATTGGAGACTTTGAGGGACGGATGCGACCAGAGTCTAAATTCTCCTGCAAAAAGGCATCAAGCTCATCCTGTTCTCTGGGAGAGAGTGGGTAGACCTTGCAGCTAGAGGGCTCAGCATTGGGTGTAAGCTCAATTGCATGGTCCCACTGCTTACGCTCTGGCAGGGAGTCAAATGATGCCTTAGAGAAAACATCCTCAAAGTCTTGCAGGTGATGAGGAACCGCATCTCGGAACGACTTAGGAGCAGAGTTGGCAGCAAATGCCTGAGCTAGCCGCTGGGAGGTAGTTTGGCTAGCTCTGATCTCTGCTACACTTGGTGGAGGTCGTAACATAGTTGCATAAATCCTATCACCTGTCTCGATAGCCTCGTCTGGAGACTCTGGGTCAGGAGCGCATCCAAATTCACCCTCGCGTCCATCTTCCATCTGGGCTTCACTCGCTACACCTCGAACGTCCTCATAGAGGGCCTCTCTATAAGGGAACGCCAAGGGAGGAGGATCCAGTAGGTCAAGGTCTGCAAAGGGGAGGTGTCCAACTCGGCAAGCCCGGATAGCGGCACGCTCACGGACTGACTCTCTGCGCTCCTCTCTCACTTCCTTAGCACATGTGGAACACCGTCGAGGGCAGCGGCTCATGCTCACCTTACCCTTGGCCCAGTCAATCTCAGGATTGTGATCACGCAGCCAGGAGAACCCAAGTATCATGTCCTGCTTTCCTAGGCTGGTAACTGCAAAGACTGCACGCTCAGAATGAGTCTGATAACGAAGGACTAAATCCACCACTGAGCGGATGGATCCAGCTTCATTGAGCGTACCGTCAATGTTATAGACTGGAATAGGGTGAGAGAGGGGGCGGGTAGTGAGCCGGTGTTGTTCCACATAACGGGTGTCTAGGAAGAGTCCAGTAGCACCACTGTCCAAGAGAGCTATGACGCTTCGAGTCTGCTGAGTGTCAGTTGTCTCAATCTCCACATTCAGACGCAGAGAGTTGGGAGAGGGAGTAGAAGCAACAACATAGCGACGGGGAAGGCGTCGTTCCCAAGCTGGGACACGTGGTCGTCGGACAGGAGAAGGAGAAGAAGAAGTCTTAGCTGAGGCTTGGACCAAGGGGGTATTTTGTACGTCGGAGGGGGTGCTTACAGTTTCAGTCAGAGAATCAGGAGTAGGGAGCGATACATTAGAAGACTCTACTGATTGACATGTAAACTGATTAGCACCAGGCGGCGGAGGCGTACAACTCATCCATCGCTCTATTGAAAACCCTCCCCTGCCGAACCAAAGGACCCATCCGATGGTTCTGCTACAGCTTCCACAGGACCCAAGGACTCCTCCAAGGGTTCTGCTTCAGTCTGTACATCTGGGGAGGGGTTTCCTCGAACATCTCGGGCAGCAAGGAGCTGGAGAAGGAGCTCCTCCTGCTCTGAAGCTGAGAGATAGCGCACCTCTAACCCCTGGGGACAATACCGAGCGAAGTGACCAGGCTTTCCACAGCGACGGCAGAGGAGAGGAAGGGAGGAACGTTGACGAGAGGCATCAACATCCATAGGTACTCCAAAAGGAAGAGGACGTGCTGCAGGTACCTGAGCTGGGGGTGGAGTGCGAAATGGAAGGGAAGGCTGGATGGGATGACGAGCAGAAAAGGATGCCTGTGGAGTGGAGCGAGGGGCAGTTCCACGGTGGAGCTCACGTCGTAACTCCATGAGCTGCCACTGATCACGTGCTACCTGATACCAGGTCTCGATACTCGTGTCATCAGGTCGTCCCTCAGCCATGCTGTCGATCCGATCCATGAGAGAGGGAAGGAGGCCATCTCAGAAGGTGAGACAGAGCTGAAGACCATCCGGATAACAGGCCTGTTCAGCAAGAGCTCTGAAGGAGTCGATGTACTCATCTAGGGTCCGCTTCCCCTGCCCATATCGATGAGGATCTCGGAGAGTGAGGGCTGCCACCTTAGCAGGGTCCAAGGGGAAGAACTCTGTCCGAAACTCCTTCTCAAACTGATCCCAACTTCCAAAACTCTCTACTCCTCCAGGACGTCGAAAGACTCGTAGCGCGTATGTTGAAGCTCGCCCAGACTTCATGTAAGAAAGAACCCAAGCGATTTTGAGAGCGTCAGAGGGGAAAGCCTCACCACTGAGCTGAATATAGGTGATGCAGGACTGCAGGAAACGCTCGCCTATCGCTCGGTCACCATTGAATGCGTCTGGGAGTGCTGGGCGAGGAATATTGGCATGAACTGGGGGGGAGGCCCCAAAGCGAGGGACTGGGGGTGTGCCAGCCCTAACTGGAGGTGCCTGGAGAGGGGTAGGAGTGAGAGGGAGGCGCTCTAAGAGGGCCTGAAGGGAATGGGAGATAGTGTCTGTGGCCTGTCGTAATCCAGCAAGTTCGGTGGTGTGGAGGGTGAGGGAAGCTTGAGTGGTCTGCACCTGAGTCTCCAGAGCAAGCAAGCGACCCCAGGCATCATCCTGAGGGGCAGAAGCGTCCAGGGGAGTGTCTGAGGGGGCTGGTTGGGTCATAGAAGCAACAGAGGGGCAGGAAGTAATCCAGTGGGGGAGGGACCTAAAGGGGCAAGAGAGGGCTCAAGCAGGCTGAAGGGGGCTCCCAGACCGAAATGTAGAGACTTGTTCTGCTGTAAGGGCGACCTCTAGAGGCTGTGGCTCAGTCACACAGCTGGCAGAGGGAGATCCAAAGTGTATTAGAATATATACTGACAATATCAAGGTAGCTACTCACCTGGCAGAGGGAGATCCAAAGAGAACAAGTCTGGGGATCCCCTATGCCAGGTTGGACGCTTCTGGGGCCTCTGAAGCGTGGGAAACAACTGTACAGTACAACAAAACCTTAAAAACTCGAAAATTGACTAACCAAACAAGTGTGCAAACAAGGGAGGAAAACTCCGGACTTTAGAAGTCAGAAAGGCAAACTCCGGCTTATCTAAGCAGCCTGGAGCGGTGCTGAAGGGCCCACACTTGTCTGAGTGATAGCTAAAGAACCAGAGCACCTCAAAGGTTGAGAATAGTACCAACAGATAGTGTTGAAGAAGTAGTAACAGCAAAATGAGAGAATGGTAGAAGAAATAAGGAAGTGAATGAAAGGAGAGTGAAAGAAATAAGGAGTGAAAGAAGAAAGGAATGAGGGGTCCCCTGACACATGAGGAGCCCCCACACTTGCATAACCAAGATCTTAGGACAGAGATGTCAGGCCCGGATGGACACACTAGTACCGCATTCAAGGTAGAGAGCGAGGCATCTGTGATGCCGTGTGTGCCAATGGCAGAAATGTTGAGCGACAGAGTCGTGTATCAACATATGCACAATGGTGACCTCAGGACTAAGGGACAGTCCCTTATCAACAATCAGGGCATTGTATTTGAGGGCACTAAGCCCATTGCAATGGTGACCTCAGGACTAAGGGACAGTCCCTTATCAACAATCAGGGCATTGTATTTGAGGGCACTAAGCCCATTGATGAGATGCATTATCAATTCATAATGCAGGGCCAGGAGAATCAAGTTTCTCCAGAACCAGGGCAGCGCAATGATCATGATCAAGGAGACTTCCTTGATCAAGATGGTGCCACCAGACGTGATGCCCCTGGTAGTGGCCAGGATGACTGCCCTAGGCTGACTCCCTGAGACAAGGGCAATTATGCCCACAGTCAAGGAGGCTCAGGACATTTGCCTCAGGGTGGACGAGGGAAGTCACTTCTCCAAGCCGCTGATTTAGCGACTAGATTTCTGGGTCAGTGGGAGGCCATTTGGATGCATTGTAAAGCCATGCACAATTGCCTGCATTGAGTAGTCAATGATGCCCTGGGGGTAACCTTACAGTTACCAGATGGGGTGAAGCTGCGTAAAGCAGATAGTAGGCACATTCATGCCTACACTGGTGTGTCCAAGTTCAGTGACTTGAAGTACTGGGCAATGGATGTATGCACCCACCTTGCCATGTGCTTGTATGGAGGTGACTATATGGAATGAGAACAAATCTTCGTTCTACCCAAGTTCTTGGGCGGAGAGGCCATGGGGTGGTTTTGACGAGCAGTATTGCATGTCAACTGGGTCCAGTATAAGTGGACATTCAAAGGAGTCCTAATAGGACTGTATGATCAATTTGTGCACCCCTCGACATTACAGGATGCAAGGCAGGACTTTCAGTCTGCCAAGTACACTGAAAAATTGGGAGTACAAGGGTTCTACGATACCCTTAATGACCATGCACAGAATATGGCAGTATACCCAGACAGGTATACAATGCTTGAAACATTCTTGGATGGTATTCCAGCAGACATGTGCTGCTATCTGATACGTGAGGATGGGCTGTCCCCAAAGGTCAACGATGTGGAAGAGTTTGTGGCGTATGCCATCAGGTATGAGCAGTCCCTTAAGACTGCTAACCACTACAAGCATTGTAGTGGCCACAAAGGGGGAAGCAGGTGATTACTGCCTGCTGGGGCATCCTCACAGGGTCAGCATGTGAAGACCTTCCTGGCCAAGAAAGCCAACGTGGATCGTGACTGCAACACGTGGTTTGTGGTACGCAGAACTCCTGTGGCAAACCAAGGGCAAAGCTGCCCATGACCAGAGCGAGCTCCGGACAGAGAACATACTAAATCAAGGCTGGAATTCAAGCCAGCCAACCCACCTGGTCAGACGGGGGCCTGTTTTGCATGTGGCCAGCCAGGCCACTACGCTACCAACTGCCCTGCAAAGATGGGAGCACCAAGAAAGGGGTATACACCCCATGCCCACCTTCGAGCTGCACATACTGCAGCCACAAGTGGGAGTGATGGAGATGTCTTAGCTGAGTCTGAGGCTGAGCACTCCACGAATGACCAAGAGCCCTTAGAGGAGGTATTGGATGCTGAGCCTGAGAGTGTGGTTGTGGAGGGGGAGGAGTACATTATGGTCAACATATATGACGATGTCTATGACAATGAGTACTACAGCCGTGACAGCGACTCTGAATGCCTAGCAGCAATGATGGATTGGATGCCCTCGAACAATCACAACAAAAATAATGTGGTTTGAATGAAGAAGGTGACTTTTTGTTGAGCAGAGGGCACTTTGCAGCGCCCTACATTGAAGCAGGCAGACAAGGAGTGCCTGGTCTTGTATGTGGATGTGAATGGCTACAAAGCTTGGATGTTATGGGACTTTGGGAGTACTACTTCCAGTATAACACCCCAGTTTGCTCACATGTATGGAATCTCCATACAGGAGTTAGATATGTCATTGGCATTGCAGCTGGGCATGGTAGGAAGCCGTGCTATGGTGCAGTATGGGACAAATGTAACTGTCCAGACACCTGGCTCACATAGCTGGGAATACATGGATGTAGCAAACTTTGATCATTATGATATAATACTGGGAACACCATTTATGTGGCATAACAAAGTCATGCTAGACTTTGAGCACTGTCAGGTGCTAGTGAATAGGAAAGTAATCCCAGCCAAATGGGCTACCACAGACGACACTGATAATTGCCTGCGATGTCACCGCACTACGGAGAAGCGCAAGGATTCTCCATGACTCAGCTGGCGCAAAGTGCCAGCGGTGGAGGATGTGGATGAGGAAGTACAGGCTATGCCTGGGCTGAGCTCAGACCACAACGTGGTGATGATGAGCGAGAAGGAATATCAAACCTCGAAGATGAGAGACAAGTGAATACTCTCTCATGATGTTCAAGGCATGAAGCCTCCAGATAGATGACAGCAAAAGGCAAAAAAGCCTGAGGACTCAGTGGATGTATGTCCACCTATGTCCTCCCGAGTCAAGTTAGATGACTTGAGGGACAGCAACCGAGAAGTGAAAGCCTCATACTGTGAGGACACATGGTCCTTATAGGAGCAACCAGCTCCTCTTCCTGAGTATGACTGGGCATACGATCCTTAAATGCCGCAGGAATAACAGGTGGCAGCCATGTGTGCATGAAATGTGCACCAGCAACGGACGACCATCACACCAGCGTATTGCCAGCCAGCTTCGGACGAAGTGTCTGTAGCGTATTCACTCATATGTGAAGGGACAAGCCTCATGGCTCATAAGGCAGCGGTAGTGGATCCCCCACTGAGACTGCATATACCCAATGACAGTGTTAATTGGGTGCTTGCAATTTGTGAGCAATATGCACTGCAGCCTCAGCCACTATCAGAAACGGTGGAGATACTTCCCCCAGTGTGTCTGAAGGGGAAACAGAAGGCAACAAGCCTTCATGAGAAAGATATACCTTGGTTGCATCAGCAATGGCAAGAAGAATTTGCTGATATGGTTAATGAGACCAAGGAGGAGCTTCTGCCCTGGCAGGAAGTGAACTATGAGATTAATCTCATAGACGAGAGCAAGCAATACAAGTATCACCTGCCACACTGTCCACACGCACTCCAGGAGCAATTATGCAATAAAACTAATCACTACTTGAATGCTCAGTGGTGGTCACCATGCACCACTGCTCAGGCTGCACTATTACTGTGCATCCCAAAGAAGGATGGAACCCTTCAAACAGCTCTTGATGCATGTTAGTGCAATGACAATACCATAAAGGATGTAACTCCTTTACTAGATCAGGAGGTGATCTGGGAAGATGTGGCTCAAGCAAAGTATTGCTCAAAGATCAACCTTACTGATGCCTACAAGCAGGTGCACATCCACACCAAAGATGTACCCAAGACCGTATTTGCATTGATCATAGGCACGTTCACCAGCAACATAATGCAGATCAGGGACTGTAATGCCCCTGCAACCTTTCAGAGGCTCATGACCTCTATTTTTCAAGATGTGATAGGATGCTTTATGCACGTCTACTTGGATGATATATTCATCTATTCAGATTCCATGGAGGAGCATGAGCAGCACCTTAGAGTTGTGTTTGAACAACTACGCAAGTACAAGTTGTACTTGAAGTAGAAGAAGTGTGAGCTTTACACTCAGAGTATAGACTGCCTAGGGCATGTCATCAATGAGCGGGGTATACACTCTGATCAGAACAAGCTCAATCACATTCGTGAGTGGCGCATGCTACGAAACTACAATGACATCCAACGATTCATTAGCCTTGTCAACTACATATCGAGCTTCTTGCCCAATGTCACTGCCTATACTGGGCCACTTATGGCCATGACACAGAACAGGTCACTGTTCAATCGGAGGCTGCTGCACTAGCGGTGCTTTGAAATGGTCAAACGGATCTGTACAAAAACTCCGGTTATTCGACCAATCGACCCTAGATGGGACAAGCCTATATGGCTCATTTGCAATGCGTCTAAGACAGGCATCAGTGCCATGTATGGCCAGGGGAGTAGCTGGCAGACGTGCCACCCAGCAGGGTACATGTCAAAAAAGTTCACAACTGCCCAGCAAAACTATGCTGTGCACAAGCTAGAGACCCTAGCTATACTCGAGGCCCTCCTCAAATAGGAGGATAAGCTGATGGGATACCTCATCCATATCATAACAGATCACAAGGCACTTGAGTTCTTCAAAACCAGGTGAACTTGTTGCCATGTCAGCGATGTTGGATTGACTACATGTCAAGATACCAGTTTGACATCACCTATGTTAAAGGTGAACTCAATAAAGTAGCAGACTGCTTGTCTTGCTACTTTGAAAGTGATGTAGTTGGGGAGGCTCATGAGTCTCACAAGTATGTGCGGGCAGACTGCCACATAGACCCAGACAGGGAGGATCTACCTCTTCACCGGTACCAGGAAATCAGGGAGCATGTCCTGGATGTATGCATGATGTGCAATGATGAGTGGAGGCAAAGTACTCAGCTCAGGGAGCAGCGTGAAGAGCGGGACATAGCCACCCAACTGCTCAAGGAGCATGAAGTCATGGATCCAGCATCACCTGGAGAACACGAGCACCTTGATAGACCTGTCACTCTGGCAGAGATGCTTGAAGGTGAATCGCCTTCATTCCAGCCCCCTAGCTTGGACAACGACGACTTCTGCATAGAAGTGGTGCAGGCATATGGATATGATTCTCTCTTCACCAAGATAATCACTAATCCTGACAACCACCCTCGGTTCAGACAGGGGCCTGGCAGACTGATCACAATGGAAAACTGTCAAGGAGTGGCAGTGGTCTGCCTTCCCTATACATGAACTATTGTTACACGAGTACTGGACCAGGCCCATGCACTGGTGGGGCACTTTGGTGCCACACAAACATTGGAATGCATCCATAGATGGTACTGGTGGCCATGTATGGCCCAAGAGGTTATCAAGTTCTGCGCATCATGCACAGTGTGTCAGAGGGCAAAATTGCCCCATCAAGCCCCTGCTGGGAAGTTACACCAGCTATCCATGCCGGTGAAACCTTGAAATTCCATTGAAATGGACTTTGTAGGTCCCTTTCCTGAGTCTAGAGGATTCAATTACCTCTGGGTGGTGATATGCCACATGACAAGCATAGTGCACCTTATACCAGTGCAAACTACGCTGATGGCTAAGGAGCTGTCATGGATCTACCTTAGGGAGATCGTTAGGCTGCATGGGCTGCCTAGTACTATTGTGAGCAACCATGAATCAAAGTTCATGTCTCAATGGTGGAGGGAACTCCACAAGCTGTTAGAAGCTAGACTCCTCATGTCGACATCATTCCACCCTCAAACAGATGGGCAGACTGAGCGGGCCAACCACAGTATAGGCCAGATCTTGAGAGCAGTTGTTTGCCCTGACCAATGAGACTGGGTGGACTGGTGTCCACTCACTGAGTTTGCAATTAACACGAGTATCTCAGATATGACAGGGTATGCGCCCTTTGAGCTCAATGGAGGGTACTTGCCCTCCATGCTGCACAAAATTCGTGCAGATGTGGTGGCCCACCAAGGAGTTGTCGAGTTTGCCAGGCAGGCCCTGGAGAATATTGTGGCGGTGCATGATGCCATCATCAAGATGCGAGTCTTTCAGATAAAATACGCCAATCACCATAAGCGGATGGACCTGCCAATATTAGTAGGAGCGTTGGTCTATCTGTCAATGCATAACCTGAAACTTCCAAAGGGATGTGCAAGCAAACTCTGCCCAAAATGGGTAGGCCTGTACCACATGCTGGATGCGGAGCCAAGTACCTTCAACTATGTGCTAGAGCTGCCTCAGGCATTACAGGAATGACAAATCATTCCAAAGTTCCACGTGTTGCTGTTGCGACTATATAGCGTGTCCAACGACACGCTATTCCCTAACAGGGCAACCCCAGGCCCTATGACTTTGGGGCATGAGACAATGATGAATGGTTCATTGAGTGCATCATAGGGCACCGGTGGACTGAGCAAAATATGCTCAAGTTTGAGGTACAGTGGTCTCTTGGAGACACAACATGGGAGCCATATTCCCATTGCTCCAAGTTGGCGGCATTTGACCATTATTTGGAGTTGAAGGGCGTTAAGTGCCCACATCAGTTAGGTAAGCATGCCAGTGCTTGATTTGATTGGCAGTGCTGATCGCGGCTTGGCTGAGTTGGTCAGCAACTGTGGCTGAGACATGTTTAAAATTCAAAATTTCTTTTTTCTCTTTCTTTCCTCAACCATGGACAACATGCCCGTGGACCTGAGTAAGCAGCAGCAGTTTGAGTTTGCGCCGTTGGTCTTACCATCAGCTGAAAGGGGGGGCAGATGGCTCCTCCACTGATCCAAAATGCACTCCAGTGGGGACAATTGCAACAGGCGGTGGGCTTGCTATCTACCACAACAGCCAGTGATTAGTGGCTATCCACCATAACAACTCATGCAGGGCAACTTTATGCCTCAGAATGCATCCATGGGTGGTTTTCTGCCTTGTCAGACAGCACAGGGTGCTTATGCGCCACATCACACTGAGGGCCAATTCCAACAGGCCCAGTACGGGGGCTATTTAGCCTCCAAGCAACGTCAGGATGGAGGCAGCTTGCCCCTGTACTGGCAATGAGGCCAATAGGGGCGCATCCTTTGCCCCAGTCTATGGGCCCAGCATACTATCCTGATGCATCTGTAATGATGCCATACCCCCTGGCTTAGATGGGGGCTTGGGGCACGATGCCCCAGTATAATGCCTCATATGAGGCATTAGCCAAGGGAGGCAAGTCAGCTTCCCTGTCGACCACAGTACTGGCCAACAACCTAGAGGATGCCAAGCATCCCTCGTGCAGGCCCACATGGCCATTGAGAGCACAGAAACTCTCAATACAGAACAAGGCACCACCTCTTCAGCTGATGCGTCAACGGAGAGCCTGGCCAGGCTCTCCTTGTTATAGCGGCTGGAAATGCCACACCAACCCGAGCCCAGCTCAGAACAAGAGTCACGTCCTTGATGCAACAAAGAAAAAGCACGGGCTGTCAAGCCCAGTCTCAACCAGAACTTAGTCCTGGCTACCCTCCTCCAATGCCTGGGGAACAATGGGTACAACATACCTGCAGAGTTGTCATTCCTCTGTGATGTGGAGGCCATCATTCTCATCAGCCAGATGATGGATCACATGGATCACATGCGTGCTCAGCGCAAAACTGATCTTCTTGCCCTATCAGCTGCTTGTAAGCAGCAGACTACATTCCTGAGTCAGGACACTGACTTCAGCAAAAGGGCACGTCAGCAAGGAGTGGAGGACGCACCTTCCCGCTCCACTCAGTTGAGCGTTGCTATTCCCAGCTGGGAGGCCGGTCTAGGGTGGGACATTCTTCCCTATGAAGATGTCTCTGCTCCAGCCACCCCCCGGCTGATCCAGTGCCTCGCTAGTGGCACATCTGAGGTTGCATCTTTGTGACTATTATCCATGGTATCCACCATGCACTCTGGGGAGCAGAGTTCCTGGACGTCAGTATGCGCCCTACTAAGGCAAAGGCCTTGCAACCCCAAAAGGATTGTTGGGGTAAGAACCTGGAAGGGCACACATATGTTAACGTGCACTTCCCCGAGGATGCCCTGAAAGGGGCCCCAGGGGCTAACATCCCTTTCTTACCTGCTATATTGGTAGAGGACCCTCCTGCCCAATACTCCCAATGTGTGTGGGCAATGGACCCACATTCAGAGATGACTGGTCAGGAGAGGCTGCCATCCCTGCCCTCTGATGACAAATGGTATGAGGAGTCTGAAGAGGCTGGTATGGAATCCCTGGTGCTGCACAAAACTGCAGCACAACGTATGGTGCGCAAGCGGTGCAACAGTAATTGACAGGCCAAGAAGGACCATTGGGTGTAAGATAGCACCAAACAAGGAGCTGCCCTCCTTGAGAATGAGACCAGGCGCATCCCTGATGTGCTCAGCATTGTGATCTATCGTGATCACACTATCAAGCATCAGAACTTGTTCTTTGGCACAGGGTTGTCTCCCCAATTCTACTGGTCACCAGTAACCAACACTATCTTTGTCGGGCAGGAAGCCTGTGCAGCCAGGGCCTTCGAGGCCGACAAAGAGGGCAATGCCATGCATACACTCCACAACAGTAAGGTGTACCAAGTTGCACCTTGTGGGTTCCCCCACAGCCCTCGAGAGCTCCACAGGCTCCATGCACTGATGAACAACCAGTTTATGCTGATTCGTCAGTGTCAGTTGGGCTACCTATTCTCAACGAATTTAAACAGGTAACTATGAACTGTCACCCCACAGCCTGAGACAGAGTAATGTCTCAATTACTCGAGGAGGTCCTATACAAGACCATTGCAGTACCTTTTGTGAGTTCAGAGGAGCGGAAGAAAGTCCTGCAGATTTACTGCCACAAGGAAAGTAGGAGGCTGGCCTTCGTTGGCCTGACTCCCCCTGACCCAAAGCAACCCTTTGCTTTGGACTATCTGGGCTCATATGTCCTTCTCTATGGGTGTCCTGGGATGCCCAACGTGTGGACTGGTCTGGCCATGGACCGTGCTATGCACATCCATTGATGCAACCTCTTTGGGTTTGTGCTTGTACACACTCTCTGTGTGAGCCACCTCTCCAAGTCCACAGTGCACAAGCACCTGGCTTATGTCTTTGCATGGCCAGGCCTCTATAAAGAGGCTATTGTCAAATACAAGGTGGCTACAGGGCAATCCTTTGTGCTTCTTTCCACTGAGGACCCAAACTTTGAGGCTTGGGCTGTGGACATCCCGGAAGCTTCAGCTTCCATCTTCACCACTTCAGATGTGTTACACGTCCTTCTTCACAATCAAATCCCAGTCAGCTGGGCTAACTATGCGTACACTTATGGGGTCACCTACTTGGCCCACATTTTCTTCAGTGACAGCTGGCTCTACAATGAGGTGGCCGCTATCAATGACAAGAGGCTGCAATGCCTTGATCACTATGAGACACCTCAGTCCCTTGCTCAGTGGGATGGGTGGCATGAAGCCACCATAGGCAACCACCAATGACTAATGCTCCAGCAACAGGAGAGTTGTCGTGTGTTCAACGATGCGTTCATCAAGGAGATGTATCTCCTCATCAGGCAAGACATTCACGCCCAAGAAATTTGGATGTGCCAGTACCCATCTGACAATGGGGATCTCCCTGATCCCCAACCTCCTACTCTGGGGCCAACTTTTGACCCCACTATTATGCTGTCCCCGCTACAGGACTATGATGATTCCCTGCCTCTGGCAGGGCCATTGGGCACCTCTCACGAGCCCGCACCCAAGGATAAACTCCTCGACTACAATATGGATGACGTGACTGCCGATCTATTCTGGGAGCCTGGGGACTCTCCAATTGCCCCCGTTCCTGACTTACCGATGGCCTGACCATTGGAGTGTTTTGAGACTGTAGTTTGGTCTAATTGGAGGGTGTGTAGCATAGTCCGCTATGTGGCGTTGGCCACATAGCTTTTACTTACTATAGACTATTATATTATATTTATTATAATATGATAATATTTACATAATTATAAATACATACATACCTGCTGCTTAATAAGCAGCTTAATCTTGTTATACACTACATAGTCAATAGGTGGTCTGGTCTGATTTTGTTCTGTGTGACTTAAGCTCTTTCAAAATCCATAACTCCATTACAATAGGATACTCTAGAGAATGATATATACTGGCTCAAAAAACTGCTCCAATTTTTGGAAAGATTCACATAGTGTGCAACCATTACTTGGGCAAAAAAGACACAAAAATCACATGATATACAGCTGCATCTCAGCTTTATAATGATGTATAGATAATGTAATTTGAACAAAAACGTGCTGATTAATAAATCTAACAAAATATTCAACCATTGGAGCAGTTTTTTGACTTCTTCAATTTTCTTTATTTTTCACTAATAGAAGATGGAGACACTTTTTGACAAGTATAAACAATGTTATATGACCTTGTTATATTAATTTGACATACACAGTGCCACCTGCATAGAGGAAGCAAGGAAGGAGTGGCATACCACAATGCAGGAATGCATAGCTATCTAGGCATACTGGATCAAGCACCTTTTCTTTGCCAATTTCAACCTGCTGCACCCTCTACTCCTGTCATTCTCTCCAAGAAAGGCCCTCTATAAGAATGACAAAAATAGCAAAGAGAGGTCCATGCAGGAAGAGAGATGCAAAAGAGAGTTCTTGCCAGCTTAGGACTTAGAGCTCCTAGATGAGGCTATCAAGATAGAAGACCATATCTATGCCACTACCCTGCAGGCTCCAGAAACCATGGAAGAGATCTGAGCTAGTCAGGCCACATTTCAATAGCTGGCCCAGACCTTCACAGCTAACTCTCCTGTCTGGGCTTTCTGTGATGCAGTTTTCAACTACCTCCATGATTTGAGGATGTTTTTTTTTCAAAGCATCATTCAATTTCTTCCCAAAACACAAGCAGTAGGATCATGCAATTGAGCTCTTGCTAAACTTGAAACCTCATAACTGATGGCATAGTGTGAGTGTACTTTGACAATAGTGGTCTCTCTACCTGGCCAACTTTAACTTCTTGCTGTACTACAGGCCTAGAAGGAGTATGAAGAAGTTTGATGCCTCTTTTTGTAAGGACGACCTCTAGAGGCTGTGGCTTAGTCATACAGCTGGCAGAGGGAGATCCAAAGTGTATTAGAGTATGTACTGACCATATCATAATAACTACTCACCTGGCAGAGGGAGATCCAAAGAGAACAAGTCTAGGGATTTCCTATGCCAGGTTGGATGCTTCTGGGGCTTCTGAAGCATGGAAAACAATTGTACAGTACAACAAAACCTTAAAAACTCAAAAATTGACTAACTAAACAACTGTGCAAACAAGGCAGGACAACTCCGGACTTTAAAAGTCAGAAAGGCAAACTCTGGCTTATATAAGCAGTCTGGAAGCGGTGCTAAAGGGCTCACACTTGTCTGAATGGTAGCTAAAGAACCAGAGCACCTCAAGGGCTGAGAGTAGTACTGACAGATAGTGTTGAAAGAATGGAAACAGTAAAATGAAATAATGTCAGAAGAAATAAGAGAATGAATGAAGGGAGAGTGAAGGAATAAGGAGTGAGAAAAGGAAGAAATGAGGAGTCCCCTGACACTTTTGACATGCTGACTACAGCTCTAGCACTGGGGATAATAACAACATCACCTGAGTCATTTATCATTTGAGTGCTCAAGAGAGTCTTTGTCCAGAGAAATAAAGTTGATATCATCTAAGACATTTAGCAAAAGAATTAAGAGAGAGCCTATGAGGATGCAGTGGCCAAGGCCACACTTGTCAGGGGACTCCTCATTTCTTCCTTCCTTCACTCTTTATCTCTTCACTCTCATTCTCTTATTTCTTCTGACATTATTTCATTTCACTGTTTTTATTTTTTCAACACTATCTGTTAGTACTATTCTCAGCTCTTGAGGTGCTCTGGTTCTTTAGCTACCACTCAGACAAGTGTGGGTCCTTCAGCACTACTTCCAGACCACTTATATAAGCCAGAGTTTGCCAGAGTTTGCCCCTTATTTGTGCAATTGTTTGTATAGGCAATTTTTGAGTTTTCAAGGTTTTGTTATATTGTACAGTTGTTTCCCATGCTTCAGAGGCCCCAGAAGCATCCGACCTAGCATAGGAAATCCCTAGACTTGTTCTCTTTGGATCTCTCTCTGCTAGGTGAGTAGTTACTGTTGAAATTCTTACTAGCAGCAGTAGAACTCAGATGTAATGAATATTTAGATTGTTTATATCAGTACAACAGTGTCACAGCACAGCTATAATTGATGTATAATTTATATATAATAATACAAGGTAGTTAACTGATGTTTGAAAGAAAAAGACAATTCAGTTATATATGTGTTATTAAGATAGAGTTGGTATATATCTAAAGTTCAAATAGAAAAGACAATTTAAACTTCAGGCTACAGTAAGCTTTAAATAAGTTTCCAATAGTGAGACATAAGTGGAGACTGAAAATAAGAGTATATATATTAATAAGCAGCATAATATAAAAAATTATAAAGCGTGTTTCAGACATACACAACAAATCATGAGAATATGACAATAACTTTCCATAGTCAGACATTGTTTTCATCAATAAATAATCTAGGTAAGTATGTAATTAGTATGTGTATAAATATATGTGGTGTATATGTGATATACTGTCAGAGATATATAAACAAGACTGAGGATACATTTGTATAGCATGTAGCTATGTAATGTGTTGGACAATGCAACAGTATGTTTGTCAAAGCATCTAGTGGCCACTGCTATATTCCTAACCATTGTATTTATAGTACCCTTCAAATATGACACTCATAACACTCCAACTTCTCCTTACTATCAATATGACCTATACTCCTCCTCACATGTGGAATCATAGTGTTGTTAGCACAGTTCAAGTATCTGGCATAGTCAGAGAAATAGTAGTTTTAGCAGAGCCTAATAAATATATCTGTGATGTTGTCTCTTGTATTTATGTATTTATAGCTATTTCTTTGTAGTGAGCTTATTTGAAGATAAAATAATATTTAATGTCAAAGTGTTTTATTCTTGCATGAGCTGTTGGTTCTTCTGATAGCAAAATCACAGCTTTGTTGTTACAAAATAATGTTATTGATATTCTTGTGAAGCTTCATCTGATCATATTCAATAACATGCACAGCTAGACACACTTTTGAGTAGGCTGTCATATATTTATATAACTGGTTGTCACAAGCTAAAATAGTCTTGTGTGTATTACACAGTGCTAAATCAAATCACTATATTAGATTTGACTAAAACTAGAGTAAATACAAGATGTTGTCTTATATAATACTCTATACTCTGGCAATAGCATTGATGATGCTCATAACTAATATGACAATTTGTTACATACTCCTCAATGAGACCAAATACTCAGTCTAATCAAAGGATATAGCCAAAAGAATGCATGGTAATATATAGTGAGTAGGTGCAGATACACACTGAGTATTATTGATAGGCCAGCATTCTTGTTCCATATAGTCTCTACCATATAAGCACATGGAAAAATGGGTGCACACATTTATTACCCAGTCTTTCAGGTCACTAAACTTGGAAGCATCTGAATAGGCTTAAATATGCCTGCTGTCTGCTTTACACAGCTTCACTATATTTGATAACTGTAAGGTTATTCTCAAAGCATTATCAACTACTCAGCCTCTTGCTGGCCTAGAGATCTAGTTACTAAATCATGGCTTAAAGAAGTAATTTCACTTGTTTATTCTGTAGCAAATATCCTGAGCCTCCTCAACTAAGAGCATAGTTGCCTTCTTCTTGGATAGTCAATCTAGGGCATTTGTCTTGGCATCTACTAGGGGCATCATGTCTTGTGGCACAATCTTGATCAAGAAAGTCTTCTTGATCATAATCATTGTGCTGCCCTGGTTCTGAAAAAGATTGATTGTCCTGGCTCTGCATTATGACAATAATGCTTTTCATTGATAGGCTTAGTGCCCTCAAATACAATGCCCTGATTGTCAAGAAGAGAGTATCTCTTAGTTCTGAGATCACCATTGTATATTTGTTGGTGTCAGGGGACTCCTCATTTCTTCCTTTTCTCACTCCTTATCTCTTCACTCTCCTTCCATTCATTCTCTTATTTCTTCTGACATTATTTCATTTTACTGTTTCTATTCTTTCAGACTTATTTGTTAGTACTACTCTCAGCCCTTGAGATGCTCTGGTTCTTTAGCCACCATTCAGACAAGTGTGGGCCCACTCAGCACCGCTTCCAGACCGCTTATATAAGCCAGAGTTTGCCAGAGTTTGCCCCTTATTTGTACAAGTATTTGTGTAGGCAATTTTCGAGTTTTTAAGGTTTTGTTGTACTGTACAGTTGTTTCCCATGCTTCAGAGGCCCCAGAAGCGTCCAACCTGGCATAGAGAATCCCTAGACTTGTTCTCTTTGGATCTCCCTCTGCCAGGTGAGTAGCTACCTTGATATTGTCAGTATATATTCTAATACACTTTGGATCTCCCTCTGCCAGCTGTGTGACTGAGCCACAGCCTCTAGAGGTCGCCCTTACAGCAGAACAAGTCTCTACATTTCGGTCTGGGAGCCCCCTTCAGCCTGCTTGAGCCCTCTCTTGCCCCTTTAGGTCCCTCCCCCACTGGATTACTCCCTGCCCCTCTGTTGCTTCTATGACCCAACCAGCCCCCTCAGACACTCCCCTGGACGCTTCTGCCCCTCAGGATGATGCCTGGGGTCGCTTGCTTGCTCTGGAGACTCAGGTGCAGACCACTCAAGCTTCCCTCACCCTCCACACCACCGAACTTGCTGGATTACGTCAGGCCACAGACACTATCTCCCATTCCCTTCAGGCCCTCTTAGAGCGCCTCCCTCTCACTCCTACCCCTCTCCAGGCACCTCCAGTTAGGGCTGGCACACCCCCAGTCCCTCGCTTTGGGGCCTCCCCTCCAGTTCATGCCAATCTTCCTCGCCCAGCACTCCCAGACGCATTCAATGGTGACCAAGTGATAGGCGAGCGTTTCCTGCAGTCCTGCATCACCTATATTCAGCTCAGTGGTGAGGCGTTTCCCTCTGATGCTCTCAAGATCGCTTGGGTTCTTTCTTACATGAAGTCTGGGCAAGCTTCGACATACGTGCTACGAGTCTTTCGATGCCCTGGAGGAGTGGAGAGTTTTGGAAGTTGGGATCAGTTTGAGAAGGAGTTTCGGACAGAGTTCTTCCCCTTGGACCCTGCTAAGGTGGCAGCCCTCACTCTCCGAGATCCTCATCGATATGGGCAGGGGAAGCGGACCCTAGATGAGTACATCGACTCCTTCAGAGCTCTTGCTGAACAGGCCTGTTATCCGGATGGTCTTCAGCTCTGTCTCACCTTCCGAGATGGCCTCCTTCCCTCTCTCATGGACCGGATTGACAGCATGGCTGAGGGACAACCTGATGACACAAGTATTGAGACCTGGTATCAGGTAGCACGTGATCAGTGGCAGCTCATGGAGTTACAATGTGAGCTCCACCATGGAACTGCCCCTCGCTCCACCTCACAGGCATTGTTTTCTGCTTGTCATCCCATCCAGCCCTCCCTTCCATTTCACGCTCCACCCCCAGCTCAGGTACCTGCAGCACGTCCTCTTCCTTTTGGAGTACCTATGGATGTCAATGCCTCTTGTCAACGTTCCTCCTTCCTCTCCTCTGCTGTCGCTGTGGAAAGCTGGTCACTTTGCTCGGTATTGTCCCCAGGGGTTAGAGGTGCGCTATCTCTCAGCTTTAGAGCAGGAGGAGCTCCTTCTCCAGCTCCTTGCTGCCCGAGATGTTCGAGGAAACCCCTCCCCAGATGTACAGACTGAAGCAGAACCCTTGGAGGAGTCCTTGGGTCCTGTGGAAGCTGTAGCAGAACCATCGGATGGGTCCTTTGGTTCGGCAGGGGAGGGTTTTCAATAGAGCGATGGATGAGTTGTACGCCTCTGCTGCCTGGTGCTAATCAGTTTACATGTCAATCAGTAGAGTCTTCTAATGTATTGCTCCCTGTTCCTGATTCTCTGATTGAAACTGTAAGCACCCCCTCCAACGTACAAAATACTCCCTTGGTCCAAGCCTCAGCTAAGACCTCCTCTCCTCCTTCCCCTGTCCGATGACCACATGTTCCAGCTTGGGAATGATGCCTTCCTCGTTGCTATGTTGTTGCCTCTACTCCCTCTCCCAACTCTCTGCGTCTGAATGTGGAGATTGAGACAACTGACACTCAGCAGACTCTGTTGTTGCCTCTACTCCCTCTCCCAACTCTCTGCGTCTGAATGTGGAGATTGAGACAACTGACACTCAGCAGACTCGAAGTGTCATAGCTCTCTTGGACAGTGGCGCTACTGGACTCTTCCTAGACACCCGTTATGTGGAACAACACCGGCTCACTACCCGTCCCCTCTCTCACCCTATTCCAGTCTATAACATTGACGGTACGCTCAATGAAGCTGGATCCATCTGCTCAGTGGTGGATTTAGTCCTTTGTTATCAGACTCATTCGGAGTGTGCAGTCTTTGCGGTTACCAGCCTAGGAAAGCAGGACATGATACTTGGGTTCTCCTGGCTGCATGATCACAATCCTGAGATTGACTGGGCCAAGGGTAAGGTGAGCATGAGCCGCTGCCCTCAATGGTGTTTCACATGTGCCAAGAAAGTTAGAGAGGAGCGCAGAGAGTCAGTCTGTGAGCGTGCTGCTATCCGGGTTTGCTGAGTTGGACACCTCCTCTTTGCAGACCTCGACCTACTGGATCCTCCTCCCTTGGCATTCCCTTATAGAGAGGCCCTCTATGAGGACGTTTGAGGTGTAGTGAGTGAAGCCCAGATGGAAGATGGATGCAAGGGTGAATTTGGGTGCGCTCCCGACCCAGAGTCTCCAGATGAGGCTATCAAGACAGGTGATAGGATTTATGCAACTACGGTGAATTTGGGTGCGCTCCCGACCCAGAGTCTCCAGATGAGGCTATCAAGACAGGTGATAGGATTTATGCAACTACGTTACGACCTCCACCAACTGTAGCAGAGATTAGAGCTAGCCAAACTACCTCCCAGCGGCTAGCTCAGGCATTTGCTGCCAACTCTGCTCCTAAGTCGTTCCAAGATGCAGTTCCTCATCACCTGCAAGACTTTGAGGATGTTTTCTCTAAGGCATCATTTGACTCCCTGCCAGAGCGTAAGCAGTGGGACCATGCAATTGAGCTTACACCCAACGCTGAGCCCTCTAGCTGCAAGGTCTACCCACTCTCTCCCAGAGAACAGGATGAGCTTGATGCCTTTTTGCAGGAGAATTTAGACTCTGGTCGCATCCGTCCCTCAAAGTCTCCGATGGCCTCTCCAGTCTTCTTCATTAAGAAGAAGGATGGATCTCTACGTCTGGTTCAGGACTATTGAGTCTTGAATGCGATGACTGTGAAGAATTGCTACCCCTTACCACTTATTTCAGAGCTTGTCAACAACCTCCAAGGTGCACGCTACATTACCAAGTTGGATGTCCACTGGGGCTACAACAATGTGCGCATCAAAGAAGGAGATGAGTGGAAGGGAGCATTCCGAACAAATTGTGGACTCTTTGAACCTCTGGTAATGTTCTTTGGCCTCACTAATAGCCCTGCCACCTTCCAGACCATGATGAACAACATTTTCTGAGACCTCATAGCGGAAGGTGTTGTGTGCGTATACCTTGACAATATTCTCATCTATACCAAGACTCTAGAGGAGCATCGTTGGATTACGCGCATTGTACTGGAACGTCTTCGCCAGCACCAGCTCTATCTTAAGCCAGAGAAGTGCGAGTTTGAGCAGACTAAGGTTGAATATCTTGGACTGATCATCTCTCATGGAATGGCTGAGATGGACCCAGTCAAGGTGGCTGGTGTAGCAGAGTGGCCAGAGCCTAAGAACAAGAAGGAGGTTCAGGCCTTCCTGGGTTTCACCAACTTCTACCAGAGGTTTATTCAGGATTTCTCACACCATGCCCGGCCCCTCTTTGATCTCACCACTAAGGACACTCCTTGGCACTGGGATGCAGCACAGCAGACAGCCTTTGACGCCCTCAAACAGGCAGTCACTTCAAAGCCTGTCCTTATATTCCCAGATGATGACTCTCCCTTCCATGTTGAAGCTGATAGCTCAGATTTTGCTACTGGGGCCGTTCTCTCTCAACAGTCAAGGGAGGATGGTAAGTGGCATCCTGTGGCTTTCTACTCCAAGAGTCTCAATGCTGTGGAGCAAAATTATGAGATCCATGACAAGGAGATGCTAGCTATCATTTGGTCATTTGAGGAGTGGCGACATTTCCTTGAGGGTGCCAGGCATAAATTCGAGGTGTGGACTGATCACAAGAACTTAGAGTACTTTCGGACGGCCAAGAAACTTAACCGCCGACAGGCTCGATGGTCCTTGTATCTGGCCAACTTCGACTTCTCTCTGCATCACAAACCTGGATGGAGCATGGGTAAGCCAGATGCGCTTTCTAGGCAAGCAGACCATGGTTCAGGAGCTAGTGACAATGACAATATTGTACTAGCATGGGTAAGCCAGATGCGCTTTCTAGGCAAGCAGACCATGGTTCAGGAGCTAGTGACAATGACAATATTGTACTCCTAAAGCCAGAACTATTTGCTATCCATGCTCTAGAAGGTGTGGTTGGCCAGGGAGAAGAAGTGAGCATCCTTCGAGACATCCAACGAGGTAACCGGGAGGGTGCTCAAGAAGATCTGGTAGCTAAGGCTGCCATGGCCTTGCATGCTTGAGAGAAAACTGGAGTGAAGTCTGTCCGCACCAATGAGTGGTCTCTGGAGAATGGTCTTCTCACCTTTCAGGGACGCATTTATGTTCCCAACCTGCCAGACCTCCGGAGGCGGATTGTGGAGCAGCATCAAGACTCTCGAGTTGCAGGACATCCTGGCAGATAGAAGACACTGGAGCTGGTCTCATGGAATTACTGGTGGCCTCAAATGTCATGGTATATTGGCTCTTACACCTCCACCTGCGATCTTTGCCTTCGGACTAAGCCTTGTTGTCAGCCTCCTATGGGACAACTTCATCCATTGCCTATCCCAGCTGAGTGTTGGAGTGTGGCCTCGGTAGACTTCATTGTTGAGTTACCTGATTCTCATGAATATGATGCGATCATGGTGGTAGTGGATCTCTGTGGCAAGCGTGCTCATTTTATTCCAACACACACTACTTGCTCAGCTATGGGCGCTGCCAATCTGTACCGGAAGCATGTCTGGAAGCTCCATGGGTGGTCAGATGCTTACGTCTCAGACTGTGGACCTCAGTTTGTGGCAGAGTTTACTAGAGAACTATATCGCCTCCTCCATGTCAAACTCCACACTTCCACAGCCTACCACCCCCAATCTGATGGCTAGACTGAGCGTGTCAACCAGGAGCTAGAACAGTATCTCCGGCTCTTCTGCAATGAATGATAGGATGACTGGGATGACCTATTACCAGAGGCAGAGTTCCAGTACAACAACCATGTACACGCTGCCACCCAGATGTCTCCTTTCCTTCTAGATACTGGTCGACATCCTCGGATGGGATTTGAGCCTCGTGGACGACCTTCAGAGAATGAAGCTGTCAACGAGTTCATAGATCGGATGAAGGCAGCCCAGGAGGAAGCCAAGGCAGCTTTAGCTAAGGCAAAGGATGACATGGCCCACTACTACCATTGTGGACGAACTCCAGCCCCCAAGTACAAGCCTGGAGATCGAGTCTACCTGGATGCCTCTGACATTGCTACCACCCGACCTTCTCAGAAGCTCTCTCACCGTCATCTAGGACCCTTTCCTATAGTACGGCAGGTAGGCCCACTTGTCTATCGACTCAAGCTGTCTAGTGGAATGAGTCGACTCCATCCAGTCTTCAATGTGGTGAAGCTTTCTCCAGCCCCAGAGGATCCAATCCCAGGTTGACGTCCACAGCCACCTCCACCACCAGTTCTGGTAAACAACCAAGAAGAATACGAAGTGGAATGGATCCTAGACAGCTGACTCTTTAGGAATAAGCTTCAGTTCAAGGTCAAGTGGAAGGGCTATGGAATCGAGGACATCTCCTGGGAGCCACAAGAGAATGTCCATGCCCCTGCCTTGGTCCAGAAATTCTATCAACAGCATCCCAATGCTCCCCGGGCAATTAGAGGCCTCTATTCTCTTTTCAAGGTAGACCAGGCCATCCAGAACTACTTCTATCCAGCACGTTGAGACGCCGCGCTCTAGAGAGGGGGTGATGTCAGGGGACTCCTCATTTCTTCCTTTTCTCACTCCTTATCTCTTCACTCTCCTTCCATTCATTCTCTTATTTCTTCTGACATTATTTCATTTTACTGTTTCTATTCTTTCAACACTATCTGTTAATACTACTCTCAGCCCTTGAGATGCTCTGGTTCTTTAGCCACCATTCAGACAAGTGTGGGCCCACTCAGCACCGCTTCCAGACCGCTTATATAAGCCAGAGTTTGCCAGAGTTTGCCCCTTATTTGTACAAGTGTTTGTGTAGGCAATTTTCGAGTTTTTAAGGTTTTGTTGTACTGTACAGTTGTTTCCCATGCTTCAGAGGCCCCAGAAGCATTCAACCTGGCATAGAAAATCCCTAGACTTGTTCTCTTTGAATCTCCCTCTGCCAGGTGAGTAGCTACCTTGATATTGTCAGTATATATTCTAATACACTTTGGATCTCCCTCTTTGAATCTCCCTCTGCCAGGTGAGTAGCTACCTTGATATTGTCAGTATATATTCTAATACACTTTGGATCTCCCTCTGTCAGCTGTGTGACTGAGCCACAGCCTCTAGAAGTCGCCCTTACAGTTGGTATGTGACTCGGTTGCTCATCAACTCTGCTATTGGCATGCATGGCATCATAGATGCCTTACTTTATACTTTGAAAGCCATGCTGGCTTGCTTATCTAGACCTGAATTATCTGCTCTAGTGTCTCAGTTATGCATGTGAGGGGGCTCCTCATACCATCCTTGTCCTGCTAGAGTATAAAATATACTCACTGAGTTTGCCTTAGGCACTTTTTGCACCTATGCTAGTGCCTCTACTAGCTCAACTCCTACGCCTTGATTATGATGTGCCAAGCATTCCTCAGACATGTGGCTCTAGAAGGTCAATATTCTCAATTATCTTGCAGCCTTACACTGCAAATATATCTGGAGTTCTAATTAGAGGACCCTCACTATTAAATTAGTATATTTAGTACTGAATATACTGAGCACTTTGTGCTTTTGCTGACTAAGTGCTACAATATGTGGTAAAGCGTATTGCTCAAGTTACATCTGGGTAGTGAACTTCATCACCTCTGAGTATAAATCTCAGAATATTCACAAGTGCACAGTGTAGGTAGTTTTCAACTGCTGCTCCTTTGTTCTGGCATCATCATCAGTAGAGGACTCAGGAGCCTCCTCTAGGAGATCATTAGCCTTCTTGACCTCTTCTACAGCAGAGGTGCATGAAAAGTGATTTTCTGCAGTTTTTGCATTTTGGATTGCAGCCTCCTCCAGTGTCTCTTTTATGTGGGCTTCTGCTATTCTAGTGGGCCTGCTACAGCCTATCTGGCCCTATTATTCTGGTTTGGGAGCATATATTCTCCAGCTTGTATTGATAAGTTGGTGACTCCTAAGACATCCAGGACACTTGTCAACTGCTTGACCTTGTCAGAGAGCCTTTTAGATGCAAGTTGGCTAGACTGTCAAGGTTCTTCTGCAAACTGCATAATTGGAGGAGTTAGTCCCTCAGGCATTTTGTCTCATAGCTATTGCTAGCCTTTATAAAGTGAGCTCTCTGCCCTCTGGGCCTCATCCTTACTACCAGAAAGGTTGGAGATCTGATTTTAATCTCAAGTGTTGAGTGTCAGGGGACTCCTCATTTTTTTTCCTTCCTTCACTTCTTACCTCTTCACTCTCCTTTCATTCATTCTCTTATTTCTTCTGACATTATCTGATTTCACTGTTTTTATTTTTTCAACACTATCTGTTAGTACTATTATCAGCTCTTGAGGTGCTCTGGTTTTTTAGCTACTATTCAAACAAGTGTGGGCCTTTCAGCACTGCTTCCAGACTGCTTATATAAGCCAGAGTTTGCCAGAGTTTGCCTCTTATTTGTGCAATTATTTGTGTAGGCAATTTTTGTTTTCAAAGTTTTGTCGTATTGTACAGTTGTTTCCCATGCTTCAGAGGCCCAAGAAGCATCCAACCTAGCATAAGAAATCTCTAGATTTGTTTTCTTTGGATCTTTCTCTGCCAGGTGAGTAGTTATCATGATATTGTTGATACAACACTATACCAGCAGCCAGAGACAAACCATGCACCAGAAGTCAAAATAAACATTTAATTATGAGCTGAAAACTTTAAGCCTCCTGGTAGCAGTCTCAACAAAAATATATCTCCAAAATATCTCAATAAATACACAGAAAAGTACAGAACAACAGGCAGGGACCAGCTCAAACTATTAGCTCAACAATAGTCCAACCACTGTAATGGGGAGGAAAAGTATGGGAGCTGGCAGAGGTGACAAAATGGGATTAAATTGTGATGATCTAGATCAAGATCAGATCTGACAATGCCCAATTTGACATGACTAAAAGGGGAAAGAAAAAGAAGCATGGAATGCAGAGAAGCACTAAAAGAGGAAAGAAAAATCTATAAATAGAATCATGCTAAATGAGCTAAAGCAAATGGAGAAGTGGCAATCAGAAACATCTGGAGGAATGGTGGAACTGGTGGCACCAAAACAGGCCTCCCAAAAGGGAAATTGGATTATCAAATATGTTTTGGAGGCTTAGGAATTTACGACAAAAGATCATGTGTAGATAATGGTCTGTGCACCAAAAAAACAGTATAAATAGCCCAAGTTTAGTAGAGAATAGACAAGCAATTGATAGGCAAAGGCTCAGTGATTCCCAGGGAGTGAAATTGCTTAGGCTGGAGTTTGTTAAGAACTCTCTGCTTTCTGGAAGATTATTAAAAGCCTTCAATATTATAACATCTCAAGTTCATCATCAAGTCAGTGTGCATTGGAAGTGACATTCTACACCATTAAGCCCCAGAACTATCAGTACTACTTGCAACCAAGTACTACATTGTCAGTATATATTCTAATACACTTTGGATTTCTCTCTGCTAGCTGTGTGACTAAGCCACAGCCTCTAGAGGTTGTCCTCACATTAAGTACTTCCTGGCCTATCATAGACATATGTGCATCCTGAGCAGTTACTGGATCACCCCTGACATTATGAATGTTGCATTCACTGTCTGTAGTTACTGTAGAACAGAGTTACTCATCAATCCCTTGTCTGAAATTTGCATGGTATTGCTGTGCAAGAAGCTCAAGAAGCTGATAAAGTTCTATCAACAAACTTAGCAACTGACATCAGATGCTAGGCAATAGATCCTAGCTGGCAGATTCAAAAAAATATAATGAAGTTATAGATTGTAAGAGCTTAGTTGTTCACACCACACAGAATCAGACTAGTCCAGTCTATTGACTATGTAGTTAAAACAAGATATAAGCTTATTAAGCAGCATATAACTAAGTATTTATATCTTAATATAATATTGTAAATAAAATTATATCATAATAAATATAATATAATTTCAACTATGTATACTAACTAAAAGCTATGTAGCCATGCTACACCTTCAATGTATGCCTGGCATCCTCAAAAAAATGCTGCTACTCCTCAAATCACTGAAAGATAGCCGGCATCTTTTTATCATGAATCTCATAATTGCATTCCACAGCATTGAGACTCTTGCAGTAGAAGGCCATCAGATGCCACTTACCATCCTTTTTTAACTGCTGAGAGAGGATGGCTCTAGTAGCAAAGTCTGACCTCTTGGCTTCAACATAGAAAGAAGAGTTGTGATTTGGGAATAAGAGGACAGGCTTTGAGTGACTGCCTGTTTAAGAGCATTGAAAGTGGTCTCCTATGCCACATCTCAGTTCCAAGAAGTGTCCTTAGTAGTGAGATCAAAGAGAGGCCAGACATGATGTGAGAAATCCTGAATGAACCTCTGGTAGAAGTTGGTGAAGTCTAAGAAGGTCTAAACCTCCTTCTTGTTCCTAGGCTCTGGCTACTTTGCCATACCAGCCACTTTTGACTGAGTCCATCTCAGCTATTCCATGAGAAATAATCAGTCTCAGGTATTCAACCTGCTCATATTCACACTTCTCTAGCTTAAAATAGAGCTGATGCTGGCAAAGATGTTCCAGTACAACACATGTAATCTGATGATGCTTCTCTAGAGTCTTGATATAGATGATAATATCATCAAGATATACACACACAACACCTTCCACTATGAGGTCTCAGAAGATGTCATTCACCATAGTCTAGAAGGTAGCTGGGCTATTAGTGAGGCCAAAGAACATTATCAGAGGCTTAAAGAGTCCACAATTTGTTCAGAATGCTATTTTCTACTCATTACCTTCTTTGATACACATATTGTTGTAGCCCCAGCAGACATTTAACTTGGTGAAATAGTGTGTGCATCTTGGAGGTTGTTGACAAGCTCTGAAATGAGTGGTAAGAGATAGCAATTCTTTACAGTCATTGCATTCAAGACTTGATAGTCCTGAACCAGACATAGAAATCTATCCTTCTTCTTAATGAAGAAGACTGGAGAGGCCATTGGAGACTTTGAGGGGTGGATGTGACCAGAGTCTAAATCTCCTGCAAAAAGGCATCAAGCTCATCCTGTTCTCTGGGAACGAGAGGATAGACCTTGCAGCTAGAGTGCTCAGCATTGGGTGTGAGCTCAATGGCATGGTCCCACTGCTTGCACTCTGGCAAGGAGTCAAATGACACTTTAGAGAAAACATCCTCAAAGTCCTGCAGATGATGAGGAACTGCATCCCAGAATGACTTAGGAGCAGAGTTAGCAGCAGATGCCTGAACTAGCTGCTGTCAAGTAGTTTAGCTAGCTCTAATCTTTGCTACAGTTGGAGAAGGTCATAACATAGTTGCATAAATCTTATCACCTGTCTCAATGGCCTTGTCTGGAGACTCTGGGTCTGGAGCATACCCAAATTCACCCTCACATTCATCTTCCATCTGGGCTTCACTTACCACACCTCTAATGTCCTCATAGAGGGCCTCTCTATTAGAAAACACCAAGGAGGGAGGATCTAGTAGGTTGAGGTCTGCAAAGAGATGTTCAACTCAGCAAGCCCAAGTAGCAGCACACTCATAAACTGATGCTCTATGCTCCTCTCTAGCTTCCTTGGCACATGTAGAACACCATCAAGGACAGCAGCTCATACTCACCTTGTCCTTGGCCTAGTTAATCTCCAGATTGTGGTCATGCAGCCAGGAGAATCCCAGTGTCATGTCCTGCTTTTTTAAGCTAATAACCACAAAAACAGCATACCCAGAATGAGTCTGGTAACAAAGGGCTAAATCTATCACTGAGTGGATAGATCCAGCTTCATTGAGCATACCATCAATGTTGTAGACTGGAATAGAGTGAGTGAGAGGCCAGGTAGTGAGTTTGTATCCAGGAAGAGTCCAGTAGCACCACTGTCTAAGAAAGCTACAACACTTCAAGTCTGCTGAGTATCAGTCATCTCAATCTCCCCATTTAGACACAGAGAGTTGGGAGAGGGAGTGGAGGCAACAACATAGTGACAAGAGAGGTATTATTCCCAAGCTGGGACATGTGGGCATTAGACAGGAAAAGGAGAGGAGGTCTTAGCTAAGGCTTCAACCAAGAAAGTATTTTGTATGTCAGAGGAAGTGCTTACAGTTTTAGTCTGAGAATCATTAACAGGGAGCAATATATTGGACAACTCTACTAATAGACATGCAAACCAATTAGCACCAGGTGGCAGAGATGTACAACTCATCTGTTGCTCTACTGAAAACCCTCCCCTGCAGAAACAAAAGACTCCTCCAATGGTTCTGCTACAGCCTTTACAAAACCCAAGGACTCCTCCAAAAGTTCTGTTATAGTTTGTATATCTGGAGAAGGGTATCCCCAAATGTCTCAGGCAGCCAGGAGCTGTAGAAGAAGCTCTTCCTGCTCTAAGGCTGAGAGATAGTGCATATCCAACCTCTGAGAGCAAATTGAGCAAAGTGACCAGGCTTCCTACAATGACAGCAGAGGAGAGGAAGAGAGGAATGTTGACAAGAAGTGTCAACATTTATAGGTATTCTTAGAGGAAGGGAACATGCTACAGGTACCTGAGCTGGGGCTGGAGTATGAAAGGGAAAGAAAGGCTGAATAGGATAATGAGCAAGTAGAGATGCCTGCAAGGTGTAGTGAGGGGTAGTTCCATGGTGGCTCACATCATAACTCTATGAGCTGCCACTGATTACATGCTATGTAATATCAGGACTCAATATATGTGTTGTCAGGTCATCCCTCAGCTATGCTGTCAATCTGATCCATGAGAGAGGGAAGGCAGCCATCTCAGAAGGTAAGACAGAGCTGAAGACCATTGGATAACAGGCCTGTTTAGCAAGAGCTCTGAAAGAGTTGATATACTCATCTAAGGTCCGCTTTCCCTGTCTATATCAATGAGAATCTCAGAAAGTGAGGGCTGCCACCTTAGCAGGGTCCAAGAGGAAGAACTCTGTTGAAACTCCTCTCAAACCGATCCCAACATCTAAAACTCTTTACCAGGATGTTGAAAAACTTGTAGTGCATATATTGAAGCTTGCTCAGACTTTATGTAGAAAAGAACCCAGGCAATTTTGAGAGCATCAGAAGGGAAAGCCTCACCACTGAGCTGAATGTAGGTTACACATGACTGCAAGAAGTGCTTGCCCATAGCCTGGTCACCATTGAATGCATCTGAGAGTGCTGGGTGAGAAATATTGGCATGAACAGAGGAGAGGCCTCAGAGCAAGGGACTGGAGATATGTCAGCCCTAACTGGAAGTGCCTGGAGAGTGGTAGGAGTGAGAGGGAGGTGCTAAGAGAGCCTGAAAGGAATGAGAGATAGTGTCTGTGGCTTGACATAATCCAGCAAGTTTGTTAGATGCTAGTAACACCGTAGGCGTCTCGAGCTCTGGTGACCAAACAAGGGTCAATATATATTTATTTATCCACCCTTATCTCACCCTTAATACAGACAATGGAATATATATACTACGGACAGTAAATACTACCCTCAGTCAAGTACACGACAACTGAGGGTAAGTCAAACATATAATTGGCACAGACATCATACTTACAGATATCCCTACCTAGTTATGAATACTTACTCGTGTTCTAGGTAGGTTCAATATGAGTCAAGTACATGACGACTGAGGTTACGGATACTTACTCGTGTTCTAGGTGTCAACTTTCAACAAAGTTCAGTGGTGTGGAGGGTGAGAAAAGCTTGAGTGGTCTGCACCTGAGTCTACAGAGCATGCAAGCAACTCCAGGCATCATCCTGAGAGGCAGAAGCATCCAAGGGAGCACCTGAGAGGCTGGTTGGGTCATAAAAGCAACAGAGGAGCAGGGAGTAATCCAGTGAAGAAGTGACTTAAAAGGGCAAAAGAGGGCTCAAGCAGGCTAAAAGAGGCTTCCAGACCAATATGTAGAGACTTGTTCTGCCATAAGAGTGACCTCTGGAGGCTATGGCTCAGTCACACAGTTAGCAGAGGGAGATCCAAAGTGTATTAGAGTATATACTGACAATATCATAATAACTACTTACCTGGCAGAGGAAGATCCAAAGAGAACAAGTCTATGGATTTCCTATGCCAGGTTGGATGCTTCTGGGGCCTCTGAAGCATGGAAAACAACTGTACAGTACAACAAAACCTGAAAAATTCAAAAATTGCCTAAACAAATAAGTGCACAAATAAGGCAGGAAAACTCTGGACTTTGGAAGTCAGAAAGGCAAACTCTGGCTTATATAAGTAGTCTGGAAGTGGTACTAAAGAGCCCACACTTGTCTAAATTATAGCTAAAGAACCAGAGCACTTCAAGGGCTGAGAATAGTATCAATAGATAGTATTAAAAGAGTAGAAGCAGTAAGATAAAAGAATGGCGGCAGAAATAAGAGAATGAATAAGAAGAGAATGAAGAAATGAAGAGTGGAAGCAGGAAGAAATGAGGAATCCCCTGACAGTACAAGTTGGCAGTGCCCATTGCAGAGCACATTGTGTGGGTTAGGGATAAAATAGGCATGCTTATCACAAAGGTCAATAACTACTATAATAGCATTATACTGTATGCATCTAGAAGTTATATGACAAAGTCAATAGAGATCATGCTCCAGCATTCTGTATGCACTGGCAGGGAGTGAAGCTAGCCAGAGGGAGGACAACATTGGAGCTTGGTCTAGAGGCAGAGGTCACAGGTGCTGGTGTAGGAGATAATGTACTGTAATATCTGCAGCTACCAGTAGTTCTGGGACACTAGTTCCAAGATCTTTTAGCAGCTGGAGTGCCCTGTAATCTAAGAGTTGTAGTGCTATTTAACAATGCATCTATGAAGCTCCAGTAGGTTGTGGATGTAGATATAGCCATGGAAGGTGAGCAGTCTGTCCTAGAGGCCCCACTCATTAGTACATACAGATTTTGCATCTGAGGAATATACAGCATGCAGGGCAAGTGTTGTAAGGACAACCTCTGGAGGCTGTGGTTTAGTCACACCGTCACTTCTGCCAGCTCCCATGCTTTTCCTCCCCATTACAGTAGTTGGACTATTGTTGAGCTAATAGTTTGAGCTGGTCCCTGCCTGTTGTTCTGTACTTTTCTGTGTATTTATTGAGATATTTTGGAGATATATTTTTGTTGAGACTGCTACCAGGAGGCTTAAAGTTTTCAGCTCATAATTAAATGTTTATTTTGACTTCTGGTGCATGGTGTGTCTTTGGCTGCTGGTATAGTGTTGTATCAACAATATCATGATAACTACTCACCTGGCAGAGAAAGATCCAAAGAAAACAAATCTAGAGATTTCTTATGCTAGGTTGGATGCTTCTTGGGCCTCTGAAGCATGGGAAACAACTGTACAATACGACAAAACTTTGAAAACAAAAATTGCCTACACAAATAATTGCACAAATAAGAGGCAAACTCTGGCAAACTCTGGCTTATATAAGCAGTCTGGAAGCAGTGCTGAAGGGCCCACACTTGTTTGAATAGTAGCTAAAAAACCAGAGCACCTCAAGAGCTGATAATAGTACTAACAGATAGTGTTGAAAAAATAAAAACAGTGAAATCAGATAATGTCAGAAGAAATAAGAGAATGAATGAAAGGAGAGTGAAGAGGTAAGAAGTGAAGGAAGGAAAAAAATGAGGAGTCCCCTGACACTCAACACTTGAGATTAAAATCAGATCTCCAACCTTTCTGGTAGTAAGGATAAGGCCCAGAGGGCAGAGAGCTCACTTTATAAAGGCTAGCAATAGCTATGAGACAAAATGCCTGAGGGACTAACTCCTCCAATTATGCAGTTTGCAGAAGAACCTTGACAGTCTAGCCAACTTGCATCTAAAAGGCTCTCTGACAAGGTCAAGCAGTTGACAAGTGTCCTGGATGTCTTAGGAGTCACCAACTTATCAATACAAGCTGGAGAATATATGCTCCCAAACCAGAATGATAGGGCCAGATAGGCTGTAGCAGGCCCACTAGAATAGCAGAAGCCCACATAAAAGAGATACTGGAGGAGGCTGCAATCCAAGATGCAAAAACTGCAGAAAACAAACTTGACCTGTGGTGAAGGCCAAGTTTACACAGACTTTTCCATCACACAGGCAGTTAAGACAACCAACATGGATGGAATTCAGCATCTCCTACTGGTATATGACATAGCATGCTAGTGGTGTGTCAAATTTTCTGAACGGCTTGCCGAGGCTGAAGAAGTCCTGCCAGATAATCTACTCATGGACTTTGCAATAGGACTTCTTCATGTTCATAGGCATAAGGAGGATTGTTTTTTCTGCTTTGCCCCGTCCTTCATTCTCAGGGCTGATGGGGAGATAATTGAAAGTCTCTGGTCTACACTAAATGAAGTCTCACAGATGGCCCATACAGCTACCTTGGCACATTGGACAGAAATCTTTGATGATCACAGATGTGACTCAAACTGGAAGAAGCTGCTTGACATGGTTCCATTTCTATGTTGAAAGTACAGGACTGCTGTTGAGATGAAAGATGCAGCCATTCAATATTTCACTGAGCAATCCGTCGGAATATCAACAGATTTACTAACAAGCTGGGAAGCCAGAATAGCTAAGGCAGAAAGGCTCAGAGAGGAGGGAAACTGTAAAGCAATGGATATTCTCAAAGCTCATACAATGACCTTCAATAGTGCAAGTGAAGACTGAATGGCAGCAAACAGTGGAAACCACTCAACGGATGTTGCAGCGACAGATATTTATTCCTTCTGGATTCAACTTGCCCTTGACATTAAGAAGCAGCAGTAAGGTGTATTGCTGATGGCCCAACCTATTTCACTAATTGGAAGCTCAGAATTGCAATTCAGGACTAGGTTCGCCGTTTGCATCGGCATGCAAGCAATGATGATTGGCAAAAGGTCAAGGCAGAAAGAGAACTATTAAGGGTTTGACTCAATGTCCTTGCTGCTTCTCAGGACAGGAGCGGGTTTATTGCTAGTGGAAGGCAGACTGCCCCCCTGGAACCAAATGAAGTTTTCAGAGCCTTTGACAACAATGAAATGGCGAAAAATGGACAACCAGCAGATCTGCTGATACTGCTGGTAGATAACCTTGGACCAACAGATGTAGTTGTTCCAGAAGATTTTGAAATCTCCTTCCCATCTATAATTATGGGTAATGTCTCACCATTAACAATGATAGAGTGCAATTTGCACTTGATTCAAATTAAAAGGCTCCTGCAAGCCCTTTGGGAGTTCATTGCAGAGAAATCATTCCTATATTCTCATGTTGTCTAGGTCGCCCCAAGCAAGAATATGAAAACTTGAGCTCGCACATCTCTTCAAAGAATCCAGGCCTCAATCCTGGTGAAGGCTCATGCCTATGCACAATGCCGCAGTGCTCTGCTGCGACTGGGATCGGACCCCAGCATTCAGAGAAAGTATCCAGTTCTACAGAAAGCAGATTTGAATGCAAGCACAGCTATATGAGATCCCAACATTCCTGGTTCATTGAGGATCAAGGTATCTTAGATATGACACTCTAATTCTGATGCAGAAAATGAATCTGCAACTATTTCTAAATGTGAGTCCTCTTGTTAACCTTTCCGTTATCATTACATCTGTTCATGAACATATCTCTTCAGTTAATCGTGTTCATTATCTACATACTAGAGCACAATACAACAGATGGACAGAGGAATGTCAGCTTGTCATGAGTGAAATGGAGTGGACAGTTCGGTATTTCTTCAACCAGGCAGATATTTGGTCAAAGTGTGGTATGTCAGTAAAGAAAAGAGGTCTCCAGTCATATGCTCACAAAAAGGTGGCCATGTGACAAGAATTGGCCTCGATGGCAATTGATAAATTTAGGCAGGTGCTTTCTGATTTTATTCCCCCTCAAACTGCAAGAGATCTGCTGTGAAAATAGTAGATGCAGAGACAGATTGATATAACAGATGCAGAGACAGATTGATGTGATAGATGTAGAGATGGATTGAACTGATGGATGCAGCTTGCTGCCATCAGTGGATGATTGGAACAGATTTGTGACAGTCATATGCAATGGAATTGTTGGAAATCACTTTTGTTTACAAGGCACAAAAATCTGATACATAGCAGTATCTGCTTCTACAAGCAAGAGTGCAATGGCATCTACCTCTGTACTACACAATGTCATGTCCCAACCTACTGTACTAGAAAATTTGCAAGAGGTTGTTGACTACATTGAGTTACACCTCATTACAGCACTTTTTATATTTGGCAATCTTGCGCCAAGTCTTGAAGCAGAAGAGGCATGGATTATCCAGCATCTAGACAAAGAGTTGGTAAGATAACTTTAAAACGTGTAAATATATTAGGATCTGACTGTGTGCCATAGAACTTTGTATTGTCATATCTGGGGGCTGCATCACTGAATAATGTGGTCTGCAATGTCCCAGACATTATCAAAAGCATGAGCTGATTTTTCCCTCTTCAAAATCAGCAAACTTTGCCCACAGAGATCCTGGAGTTTGTTGATGGCCATCAAGGTCTTATCAGAAATCTATATGGCTGTGATTGGTGGAACCACATTGGCTGAGAGGATGTTCAGATTTTAAGCAATAAAATGCTGGAGCATTGCCTTCTCGTACATCAGCAAGGCTTTCACTCTCTTGAAAGCTTCTTGGCATGCAACCACCAGCTGCCCATGACATTGTCATCTGATAACTTGGTGTCTGTCCCAGCACCAGATAATTTGCTCCATATGTTTGCAGGTAGCAGATCTGCCAGAGGCCACCAGCAGATGCTTCTAGCCCTAGACAAGTGGTGGTTGCTAGATAGGACAGAATATATGCCAATGGCCAATGATATGATCTACCTGTTTGCTGGCAGCAAGTCTATTGCTGGTTTTGCTGTCAGTTTCATTGCCAGATCCATGGATTCTGCTCAAATGGGCCAATTGACAAGCATCAAGTCCTATATCAACAGTATTGATAGTAAGCAGCCTGATTCTCAAGACTGCCTCTCCATGGCCCATCTTACCACTCTCCCTGATGTCAACTCTCCTCAATGGCCATCTTTGATGCATATCAAACCCTTGAATACACAACATCCATTCCACTACCTCTACAGTCAGAGTAAATCTAGACTGGTATATGGCCTTACAATGAAAAACTCTTGCATTGTAATTCAACCAGCATCCCAACTTCCTTCCGCCTCAGCAGCTCATATCCGCCAGACATTCATAGAGCTGGGGGAAACTGATGATGACCAGGTGGATATTCCTAATCCATCTATTAGTGACCCTGACTTAGAGGGTATCCCTCCTTTGTTCATTGTGGCAGATTGGAGGAAACTGATGATGACCAGATGAATATTTCTAATTCATCCATTAGTGACCCTGACTTAGAGGATATCCCTACTTTGTTCATTGTGGCAGATGACAAGATGGAAGACAAATCTTTGTCGCTTTTGTTCATTCCTGTAGAAGAGGAGATGGAAGACAAATCTTTGCCACCTTTGTTTATTCCTGCAGAAAAGGAGATGGAAGAGGATTCCTTGCCTCCTTTGTTTATTCCTGCAGAAGAGGAGACCAAAGACAATGATTTGCCTTCTTTGTTCATTCCTGTGGAAGAGGAGATGGATGACGATTTTTTGCCACCTTTATTCATTGTTGGTGGAGGAGCAGAAGGACTAACAGCGATGGAGACCATGGCAGCTAGTGACGGTGGACAAATAGAAGTCTGAAGCAGCAGACATATGGCAACCAAGGATAAAGAAAGCCTTTTGCCACTATTTCTTGTGACGGCAAAAGAGATGGATGGAGGCATAGCAGCCAATGATGAAAAAAATCTTCCACCGCTTTTTGATATAACGGCTCTTCAATCCCAGTCTTTCCCCTTCCAACAATCTCCTTCTCCAACTCTACCTACTAGCAACAATGTCTGGGAGTGGGAGGAATATGAGACATGTATGACTCAATGTGAGGATCAGAGAAGAATTAACGAATTGTATCAACAATATGAGTATAATTTGGCACTAGTAATCATAGTTAATTTATTTCAACAGAACAAGAATTTTGCACTAGAGCAAAACATGGTCGATGTAGGCCCATTGGCCCTTTCAATCAAGCTGGTCGTACTGACGATATGTCTGTTAATATGTCAGAGTCACCCTCACCATCTTCATCATCAGGCCTGATAGCAAACTATGAAGACATCACACTTCCCAGACCTCAGGGGCCATATACACCGGATGACTTTGCATTTTTGACCACAGACTTACCTGCTTGATGAGGATTTGTTCTATTCAGATGCATTATATGAATCTAATGAAGAGGAGGAATACACATCGAATAAGTAATTTAATCTTTAGTTACTATAATTCTTGGCTTTTCTGTTGGTTATTTTTTGTTAAGATTAACCATCTCATTGTGCTGCTGACAAATCCATTATAAATTCGTTTGATTTGTTACCTCCAGTTGTGCACTAGAAGGAACATAAACTGACAATATTCTGCTAGACCACAGGACATTCTGTGGATTATATATAAATATCACTCTAGTATTGTGTACTAGGCTACAGCACTTTACTACAGACATTTCAATTAGTTTGGACAGGACTCAGGTCCACTAAGATTAACTGTCCCATTGTTTTGTTCCATTATGCCACTCTCATGAATGCAAAAAACCACACACTATTCAATGATTACACAAGGGGGACTTGAACCTTCCAATTGTGCACTAGAAAGAATATAGACTGACAATATTTTGCTAGACCACAGGACATTGTAAATAAAATTACAACCTTACTTTGTTTATTATACTGTGTAGTAAATAACAATTAGTCAAACAAAGTTGAGTCATGTCTAATGTGCACTAGCAGGATTCAAACCTGCCTCTTGTGCACAATATGAAATATCAAGGTATCAATATTCCATTGGACCACAGGCCTTACCAAAAATTAGTACAGTGTACATGTAGTGCAAAAATGCAGCAGTATAAAAAGACACCAATATACGTTATTAAGGTGGACCAGGAGAGTCTGGACTAGAGGAGTCAAGCCTGCCACTCCATACAATACTGAAAATTGAGTGGGTCAGATCAACTACCACAGGTGCTTACTACAGGTCAGTATGATGCACATGTAGAGCAAAAATGCACCTGTATAAAAACCCACCATTAAACCCTGTTAAAATGGAGTAGGGGGAGTAGAATCCACTACTGTACACAATATTGAATATCAATAAACAAATATTCCACTGAACTACTGGGACTGGTTGTACCACTGATGTCAGCTACTGTCTGCTGGCATGCCAGCGGACAGCGGACACTCATGCACCCTCTTCTGCCCCTCCCCCTCGTTCTCCCTAGTGCCATCCTCTCCACTCCCCACTCCCATCCACCACATGCACCCTGCTTCCCTCCTTCCCCCTGACCTGATGTCCAATGTCTGCTATGTCCACTGATGTACCAGCAGACACCCATGCTCCTCCCCTTCTCCCTTCCCCCTCTTTCTCCCCACCTCCATCCCTCTTCTGCCACCCTCCACGCTCTCTGAGATGCCACCTCATGCGGTGGATGCCCATGCACTCTGTTTTCTTCTCTCCTGCCCTGATGCTGGACAATGCCAGACAATGCCAGGGGATGCCGACAGATTTCCATGGATGCTGATAAATACCAGCAGATATTTGGCGGATGCCAATGGATGCTAGCGGGTCATGACAGCTGCTGACAAACTCTGACGGATGCCAGCTGATGGCCAGCTGATGGCTGCTGATGCCAACACCCCTTTCAAGCCACGAAAACTCTTTTAAGAGGTATGTCACCCCCCTTCCACCTCAAAAAATCCATATGGGAATCTGCAGAAACGTAGGTGGGCATCTGTTCATTGTGTTATCTGACCTTTAAATTTATCCTCAGTAACGGACCTGTGGTGCAATGGTTAAATGTGCATTCTGTTGCTGGAGGCTTTCCCAAGGCCGGGGGTTTGATTCCCCCCCACAGGCATATGGTGGGCAAGACGAGTTACCTTTTCTTTGGTACAACCAGCCTCTGTGGACCTGCGTAGGCCTCTGTGGATGTCTGCTGGTACCCTGCACAGGCCTGCATGAGCCTGCATAGGTTTGAGTCTGTCGACGTACATCTGCGTGGATATCTGCTGGTGGCTTGCGTAGGCCTGCATAGGTCTGCAGGGCCCTTTTGTGGACGTATGCTGGCATTGGGGGTGGGAAAAGGAGGGAAGGGGAGGCACGCAGCCTTGAGTTATTGCAGGAAGGAAGGGAGAGGGAGGGAAGTGGGAAACCTTAAGGAGGGTTTATTGATGCCATGACATCCACCAATGAAGGAGGTTTTCACTTGTGGGCTGATGCCCGCTGGCGGCTGCTGATGCACATTGACGTCCGCTAGTGTTTGCTGGCATCCGCCAGGCCTGCATGTGCATGTATATGCCTATCTTTTATCAATCCACTGGACCATGTCATACAGCACATTGTGACATGTCCACAGCTCTGTATTCTACAGCACTGTGGAGACTGCTCTGCTCCAGTGTAGCAGACTCCGCTGGACACATATAGTATGGCACAAAGCGAGCTCCTGTACAATGTATAACATGTACCATTGTGATGTCTCTATGTGTTATTATTTGTTGTGTATGTCTGAAACACACTTTATAATCTTTTATATTATGCTGCTTATTAATATATATACTCTTATTTTCAGTCTCCACTTATGTCTCACTATTGAAAACTTATTTAAAGCTTACTGTAGCCTGAAGTTTGAATTGTCTTTTCTATTTAAACTTTAGATATATACCAACTCTATCTTAATAACACATATATAACTAAATTGTCTTTTTCTTTCAAACATCAGTTAACTACCTTGTATTATTATATATAAATTATACATCAATTATAGCTATGCTGTGACACTGTTGTACTGATATAAACAATCTAAATATTCATCACATCTGAGTTTTACTGCTGCTAGTAAGAATTTCAACAAGCATCTTCTGAATGTCACATGACTGCAAAGACGTTGCTGGGCCAATGCAGGTCATGCAGATAAAAATGAGAAGAGAAAAAGAAGAAAGAAGCAAGCCACAAAGAGGAAGGAAAAATAAACATTAAGCTCAGAAAATAATGCCAATAGCTCAAAATAGTAAATTAACTTTCAACTGAAGCAATTGAAAGGGCTATTTAGTACAGATTATAGTTGTATGTTGTTCATAATATCAATAAAAGTAGTTTAGATAGAGGGAGAGAAAAGAAGGTGAACAAAATAAAACAGGAAAATTAAGATATATAGGGTTCTGGCATTCCTTTTCACATATGATAAATAAAGTTGAATTATAGAATAATACAAAATTTTGAAGATATTCTGAGTATACAGAAAGTTTCTAAAGTATCTCTACTTTTGACATTTGCAAATGTATTAATTTTAATATAGAAATAAGTACCATAAAATAGTTGAATTTTGAAGACATTCCTAAAATGACAAAAATGATTCTTGTTTCCAGACATGTCATATATGACACATTCAATGTTCTTCTCTATCCTCATCCATTTCAGTTATCTTAATCACTTATTGCAGTGTGCAGTAAGTATTATCTGTACATTCTGAGACTATAATTAATTTTCTTTATTTATAAAGTCCTCTATTTCTTCATCGTCAACATCCTCCAGCATTATCACAGTTGAAGCTGCAATTGATGCCAGTTTGGATTTTAATAGTTGAGTAGAATGCTTTGGGAGATCCTTTCTCAGTGTACTTGCTGCAGTAAGCTGTTTACATTGTTCTGTCCAAGCTTGCAGCCTTTTTGTGATGTTCTTTGATTTTCAGCTACTTATCTTCCAATCTCATCTTTCCAGCTTTCCTTCCTTTTCTACACTCCTTGCACTTCTTTGGGCCCTCTTTCTACTCCTCCTTTCTCTTTCAATTCTTCTCTATTATCTATACAACCTCAGGATCTGTCAGAACAAGCTCTTTTCCACCTACAAAAAGTGAAGTGCATTTCATTGTTTTCTTTGCTTCATTTGCTTCTATTGACTCCTTCATCTTTCTCAGCAGCAATGACTGGACAACCAGCTAAGCCTGAATGCCTTCAATGACAATATCACAAGCATGGATAAGTCTGAGACTCTTGGTAAGTTTATCAATCTTCTTTTTCATGTCTTTGTATGGCTGATAAGAATTGTTTTGGTTTTTAGTGTTCAAAAGACTCCAGCTCAGCTCAGAGAAAGACATTGGCTGTTTTAGAACTGGTGATTTCATCAATTCTTTGGTCTGTGCTGCTATGAGGTGTGTTTTGTTGATAAGATATGATCCTGATGATGTTGAGCCAAGAGATGATACTAAAATTTGCATCTATTTAGATCATGTGTACAATGAAGGATCAACCTCAGCATCAAGCACCCAACTGTGCAATGGAGTAAAAGTTGTATTGGCTGAAGTGTGGGTTGATGGAGAGAGCTCAAGTGCTATGGGAGGATGATATCAAAACATGACCATAATGGCTCAGATAGAGCTTGTCTGAGGAAGAGGAAATGAGGCCTTGACAGATGTATTGTCACTTGGCTTTATCTGTTCAGCCTTGATAATGTCAGGATTGTAAAAATATATCCCAGTTGAGCTGAATGCAGCCTTGACAAGATCAGGAGTGAATGCACTGAGGTAAGCAATTTCTCAGACTTGTGCAAAATCAGATTTGTTGATGCTGTACTTCTCACAGTCTTCAAAAAGATGGATTTCATGCTTCCACACTTCTTTCATCTTTGCAAAGCATGCAACATCAAGACCCTGGAGTGGATGTGTGCAGTGTAGAAGATAGCTGATAATTTTGATGTTGTTTTCCATGGTGTAGTGTAGCAGATCAGATGTATAGTGTGAACTGTGTCTATCCTTAAATAGAATATGTCTATGTCTAGCAGCTTTTTCTCTTGTCTCAGCATTAAATACTTTCTCAATTCATTGTCTTGTTATAGAACTATTGGTCCAGCCATTTTTGGAGCAGGAAAACCTGAATGCTTTTTAATTTCAGCACACATATTGAGGTAAATAAACTTATGCAGCCTCTGACACATTTTCTCCTCACCATGCCTGCTGGAACTTCTTCCCCTTGAAGATTATCAATGGCTTAATTGTTGTTCCATTTGCACAGACTGTTACAAGCACTGTGACATTCTCTCTGTTTGCAGAGCCTTGTTTATGCTGAGTCTTTGTTCTTCACCTTTCAGCAACATATTGTATTCTCTGATTAGATGGGGGAAAACCACTCTCATCTATTCTGTATATGTCTTCTGATAGATCACCTGTAGTTTCCTTCAGGATTAATTGATACCAAATGCTTCACCATTTCTGGATTGAGTGCTGCTCATGTCTGGTTTGTGTCAAGTGGTTTGCTCCAGTGCATCTGAATTTCATCTTGAAACCTAGCAAGGAATCTACTGACCCAGTCCTCTCCTACTAGCTGATATTTTTCTTCATCTCATGCCTGTATAATAGCATTTGCAGCTACACAGATTGCTGAAGTGGCCATAGAGAGGCCATGGTCAGCAGATTCAAGGATCAAATCTGCCAGAACACATTCTTCTGGATCAGAAAGCCTCTTTTTCAATGCATTAGATGTGCTCATGCTGCACCTTCCTTTTGCAAGATTGAGAACTGTTTTATAATTAACCCCATGCTTGGCTGCAATGGGCTGTGCCCCAAGGCAAAATTTAGCTGGCTTGAGCAGTTGAGATTTGTACTCATCAATAGCAGCCTGGAGTTTAGAATTAGCAGCTTGATGATGTTTGATCTTTGTGATGTGTTCTGAGAGTGCATGCCCAGTCATTCTGCTGTGAGAATGCTGAATCCAAAAAGAAGTGTGTGTCCAAGAGCTAAAAAAGAGGTCAGTTTGTCTGTTGATCATCTTACACATGAGAGTTGATCAACGTGAATGTCATGCTAATCTCTTCAATCTTTTCAACCATGTGTTTCTCCTCCATTTTTTATCCATTTGGCTTGTTGTAGTGACTAAAATCATGTAAAAAGATGTCATCAAGATAATTAGCTACTTTTAAGGACAGTCTCTATGCTCTTTAATATACAGATGTGAAATTACATCTTTAGATTTGTCATTTTTTGATTTTTCACACCTTGTTCATCTATTCATTCCATCAAATCATTGAAGATTGCTCTAAAATTTGTACAGTACATAGCAATAGTGCATATCTAAGTGTTCTGTAACTTTGAAAGCAATCGGTCAAGAATTGCACATGTTTTTCTATGACTGGGAAAAAGAATATCTGTGGGGAAAAAAGTGCCAGAACACTGTACAAATACAATAATACAATGCAATTTTCTGGGGTGCGATGGCCATGCATGGCTGTAGTCTACTGCTGGCTTACTATAGATATCAAACTTGTGGTAGAAATTCTTAAAGCACAAGTGCTATGGTAAGGTATGAAGAGGAGCTCATCATTAGCAGAAGGTGAGTGTCTCACCTTTTTTGCAGAGTGGTGACTAGAAGAAATAGATGACTAAAATCAATAAATAAGAATACTACTCTGCAAAAAGACTTGAGCGTGAGGTGTGTGAAGTGAGAGAGCGAATAGATGCTCACCTGTGCTGCTAGACGCGGATGGGAGAAGGGGCAGCAAAGAGAGGAAAGTGAAACTTTCCAACCTACTGTCCCCGAGGCGGCAACTGCCAGACAATGGCGCCGGGGACGGCTTCGAGTTCCTTTTGTGAGATATCCGACGTGTGGAGCGGGCTGCCGGACGATGTCGATGCTTGTTGTGCATAGGCCTCCGAAAAGGCTACTTACCTCCGGAACCCGCCTTCACGCCGATCAATATCGTTCAGTGAATCGTTGTATTGAGACTCCTGCACCCCTCAGTCTCAACATAATTACGCATTCCTATAGCAAAAAGTGAAACTAGATTAGATGAGATTGTATCATTTATTATCGATCTCAAAATACAATACGAACCAAACCTCTACACACCACCTAGGGGGTCTTTCGACTTCGACACCTACAGTTTATATATCTATAATAAAAGAAAAAAAAGTTCTAACTACTACTAAACACCGAGACTCGTTTCCTCATCGACAAGTTTATGCGAGGCTTTTCCGTACCGAAGTTGTACTTTTGTCAGTTCACCTTGCCAGTCTGTTTTGAGACAAAGTGTGGTCCCGACCACGGAACAGCACACGAGTGCCAGGGTTAGCCCGAGCCATAGGCCGGGGAGACGCCAGTCGTGGATGAAGACTAGGTATGACCCGAAAGGGAGGCCTTTTCGTGCGAGGTGTGAGTTGGTAGTGGGGTTTGGAGTTTAGGATACGTACCGAGGAGGTAAAATGCGCTGAGAGTGTGCGTGAGAGATAAGAACTGAGGGTAGATACTAGAGGGGTGAATATCCTTACCTGATGTTCAGCAACGCGCTTGTGTCCTGTGATGTGATCAGTGTTTGGAATTTGGTGGAGGGACTAGAGCGCTCACTTGTCTGCTCGTAGCCCTTAACAGACCAGCTGTGACGCACGAGTTGCCTTCGACTATTTGGAATAGCGCAATCATCGGGATGATTGAAGCAACATTTGCAATGACGTCTTTGCGCATATGATAGGCTAATCATAAGGATGGTGCAGCGAACGGGCTTACCGGGATCGTTGCTCAGCATGCGCGCCCATGATTGTCGGAATAACATGTATATGACTCTGCGAAAGCATAAGGCGTCACTTGGAAAGAGGCGATTCTGACTTACCCGAGGGAGATTGAGATCATCAACCCCAGGACAAGTGACGCGTTGGCCGCTCCGCGGGCTCTACGATGATCCATCGCGCCAAGGTGATGTCCCACACTTGACAAGTAAGTATCAGAGAGACGTCAAGGACTCCCTTGTAAAGTCATGCGCACCGTACACCTGCCGCACACGCTACGGCAAATCCTACTTGGTACGTAGTAGAGCCAAGTGTGAGGAGGATCGACTGCGAGGCGATAGCGACGGGGCCTAGACTGAAGAAGACAGTTACAAATGAGTTTGAGAAATAGCGAGGAGCGCACAATGCAGCGAGGAGCGCGAGGATCTCCCATGCCCACCACTCCGATGCAATTTGTCCTGTTAAATCTGGTAAATGCATAGACAGAGGCATGAAACCGCACTCACCAATACCACACACTCCAAGTCGCGCAAGGTCACCAAAATCGACGAATATTTCCGTCGAGATCGGGTACCACGCCGAGTTCGGTAGCAAAAACACGCAATAGAGGATGGAGATTATGGGTACGAGTGTGTATGATATCGCGACGCTAATCGGGGCGCCTATGAAGCCTAAATTAAATGGCTCAGGGCCCAAAACTAGGGCCGCGGTTAGGATGTATAACTATTAACGAATAAGCGCCTACCGAGCATGTAGTTGAGGAGTACGTTCAGGGGCGCAACGATGAGCATGATGTGAGTTTGGACGGAAAAGTAGCCTTTTGCACTGTAGTTTAGATTCGTCACTGATCGGGGAAAGATCTTACCTTGGCACTGGAAATAACGTCTATGATTTGAATCAGGGTCAATTGTCAAAACATGCTTAAAAGATTTACTAACCTCGAAACTTCCCTGAGGCCTGCGCCTGGTAGGCCCATGGCAAGCCAGCGTAAATACAACCCTGCCAACTTGGCAATCTCTGGGTCCTGATTGAGACACAACAGAATAGATTCCATGTGTAACCATACAACGAGAATCGGCTTCATGTAAGGTAAGTACGGGGCCCTTGAAGAGGAGCTTTGAAAAGGCTCACAATCATTGAAATGAACAAGAGAACGACTAGATGATAAAACTTTTAGACATTGCGAAAAGTCGAACTTGTTTTCTTACTCATGCGTTGGGACCATAGCGCCACAAGCTCTGGACGAGTAGACGTATGCGCTGAAGGGAGCATCGTATCCAACGCGCTTGCAAGGCCTCGAAGCATACTAATTCCAGTCACGTTGGCTGTCATCGAACCTAGACTGACAGCAGCGAGCGCCAAAGTCGAAACGTGCCCCGCAAAGCCTATCTGGACAAAATGAAAACTGTATTCAAGTAGTAGTGATCTTTCCGTTCATTGTCAGGCAAGGGAAAGACAAAAAGAACGCTGAGACGGACTCGAGGATAGGAAGTGAAGATCGACGAATTACGCGCATTTCATGCCAGAATATCACTGTTGAAGATGGTTCGATTCGCTTTAGATACTCCATACTCTTCGAGATGAGAGGCGTAGATTCTTCTGTTCTGCTGGTGTAGTCACCATCGCGTGTACTGAGCATTGTTGGGTCGAGTGTTATCTACAGCGCCTATCCCCACTCAATTCAAGTTATAGCGCAGACCTTGAATGGAAGCCCACAAAGTCGTCGTGATTCTGGCAGAAAGCTCATTGTGGATTTCGCTGAGTTTTCTGGGCTAACGCCCATTTTTGCAATGTTCAGCCCGAATATGGTCAGTTTGGTCAAAGAAAAAAGAAAATTTTTCATTGAGAATCCTTGTTCGTCAAAGTGAGCACCATGTGTTGATCTTCCAAGCGAACAACTTCTTCCGAGCCTGTTTTTCGGTTCTCCATTTGGCTCCTTTCTAAGTCAGGCCATTCGTCATACATCGTGGCTGCATCGTGGCTACATCGTGGCATTACAGAAGAGGAAGACTTTGTCACGGTCACAGGACATTCAGGTTGCTTCTGCGAGGATTTGATAGAAGAAGTCATTGACCGTGCTATCTACTCACCTGGGAAATGAGTTCCCCATGGCTTCTCTTATCGTCTTATCAGTGCCTTTAAGCGGTATTAGACGGTCTTATTGAAATATAAAATAAAGAATTAATCTCGTAATTGCCAGGATAATTCCACAAGTTCCGATTCCAAAAATAGTCGCCGAACATTTTGTACCCATTTTGGGGATAGCGCGTCCTTCGAGGTATTAGTTATTGACCATAAGATGATCGATGACGTATAGTATTGTTGTCGAGGGTGGACTAACGTACGACTTGTTGCTACACTTGCATGATTTGCTTCCGTCCAACGACACACCGCTTTCTATAGACCATCCGTTGTTACCAGGCTATGATATTCGCTCTACGTTGACCCTAAGTGTCGTTTTTGATCTTTCATTCTTCTGATTCGGCTCGAAATCTGTCGTTCTTCGGGACCCACTCAAGGTTGACCTTGTAAAGGATGTCTGAATGTTCTTCCTATCTAAACCAATTTTGAATAATATCCCCGTAAAGTTAGGGAGTGTACGGAGCGACTTCTATACCTCAATATTGCCAACGGAGGTTCATCCAGCCACGCACCCCGAAATGGTCACTAAGCATTTATCATATATCACCGATTTGTCCTTGTGACACCTAATTCAAATCATACGCACTCCCAAGTGGCGAGGCGATTCAATATATAGTGTTTGCGTCGGTGGAAAAATGCTGTAACAGTCTTGGATGTCTGATTAAGGTAATCACAGCCTGTCTATCGAAGGCGCAAAGCTTTATAATAAAATGGGGGGGAGCATACTGCAGATATGCAGATAACGTTCAGCAATGCTTGATGGAAACAGATCAGAGGAAACTATGCCTCTCCTTTCCGACAACACCAACTGTTCGAGTAGTACCTCCAGTGGAATCAAGGCGTCTTCTATAGCCATTCTGAAGCAAGAAATGCAAGTAATGTGTCGTTCTGCATTACCAATCCTTGGGTTTGTGCCATCTTCTCACATCCTGAAGAGTGTGCTCATCCGTGGAAAAGATCGCTTCTCCTTGAACACAATTTCACTGTGGTTCAAATAGTTTCTGTAGGGCACCTTTCCACCCTTGCTCTTGCTGCCGCCAGTCTGGGTTCTATGACCGCCAATGTTACTGGCATGAGCATCTTTCGAGGCCTTACTAGTGCCTTGGATACAATGCTTCCTTCGGCGCATACTTCGAATCGTCCAGAACTTGTCGCATTGTGGTGCCAACGTATGGGTAAGAGTTCTAATCTCAATCCCAACCACTCTGCCAAAACCCTTTATGATAAGCGGTTGTCTTGTCAATTTCCATGTTTGTGAGATTTTTCCTTCTCCCTTGAAGCTCAAGAACCTTATTGACATCGTAAAAGCCGATTCTCTTTATATGGATGAGCGGAGAAACAATCCTACTGCATCTCAATCAAGACCGAGAGATTGCCAGGTTGACTGGACTATATTTGCGTTGGTTCACTATAGGGTTACCAGGTGAGCCCGATTGCCTACAATTGACCGCCATGATCGACGGAAAGACAAAATAAATAGGAATGGGCTTCAAGGAACTTTGCAAGTAAGGCGATTTTACAAGGTTATGTGTTACAATCTGATTGAATCATAGATGTTATTTTCAAAGTCAAGGTGAGGATTTGTCACCACCGAACGTCGTGAGCCTGAATGAAAAGATTCAAGGACACTTTTCTGTCCCTACTCGAATCCTTGCCATTGCTGTGTCAGTCAACGTATTCCTAAATTACCTCTTGGGTAAGTCATTGCCCCGTTATCAATGTCTTCATAGTCATCAACTAATCGATCAAGTATGGGGTCCTGAACCTTTTAGACTGGGATTCATTGGTGCGCCTATCGGTGCTGCAATATCTTACACGCTTATCCCCATCATATCTGTCATTTATGGTGTATTCTTACTACCTCATGCGGCTTGGCACCCACTCTCCTCGGAACTATTCACCAACCTGGGCATTTTAGCTCGACTCGGTTTGTACGGCGTTGGTCAGTGGAATTCGGTGTACTTCCTCCTTTAATGCTTTATTCTCGCTTTGTTCTCATCTCAGGACAAGTGGCATCGGAATGGTGGGCATGGGAAATTCTTGCTCTAGCTGCCTCCTTGTAAAATTTTTTGTTTATTGACTCTATTGGTTCTTGATTCATCATCCCTAGTCTCGGACATGTCTCTATGGCATCTCAGTCAATTCTAGCTACAATAGCCTCTGCTACCTGGCAAGTCGGCTTTGCGGTGGCATGCGCCGCAGGAATACGGTGAGCGTGATTAACATGGGGACCAACCTCGATCGCAGCTCCTAAGACCTTTCTTTCTAGTATTGGTCATCATCTAGGCGCGACGGATCCATATCGAGCTCTTGCAGCAGCCAACGCATCGCTTCTATTGGGCTTGATTTCATCATTTGTCCTCGCGTATGTCTTCGCTTTTACCTATATCCAACGATTTCATGCTGCCACAGCTCCTCATTGATGTTTTTCCGTCAATCCATGGCGTGCCTGCTCAGCAGTGATCCTGGTGTGGACATCGTCACCTCTATTATCTAATTATTGACGCCATGATGGAATTCAGAGGTTACGAGGAAGGTTGCCTCGACCATTCCTATCATTGCACTGTTCCAATTGGTTGATGCTAATGCGGGGGTCACAAGTGGCATATTGAGGGCCACAGGAAGACAAGTGAGGGTGGAGATATAAAGCGATTACTCGATAACTGATACTTTTACCTCATTATTAGTATATCAGCGCATTGCTGAACATCAGGTCAGACTCCTGATTTGCCTTTCAATTGGCTGATTGTTTCATATTCCGCTCAGTGCCTTCTACTTCCTTGGTCAGTTTTCAACCCGATTTACTGTCTCATACCTGTTAATCTCTCAAAAAGGTCTTCCATGTAGCATTTATCTAGCGTTTGGCTGGCACTTGCACCTTCACGGTTTGTGGATCGGCTTTATTGTTGCACTTCTATATTGCTCCGTTGTGGCAGTGGGGTGGGCTACCTGATGGATCGAATTCGAGGTCGAAGGAGTCGGAAGCGGAGAGTAAGGGTGGAGGTCGAGTTAGGCAGTAAAATGTGTATATGCGTCGTAAACGTAGGGTAACGTTCGTCGCGTTGAGGAGAAAAATCGTGGAGCAAAAAGAAAGTGAACACCAGAGAGACCGAGAGTGTCCCAGTAGTCAGAGAGAGAGGGTACAGCAGAAGACTGAAGTTTCGAGAAGAAGAGCAGAAGCTGAGTCAAGACAGTCAAGGAGGTCGTCTAGCAGAAGATTCGAGACGTTAAGAAATCAAAGAGCCAGTAGGCCGAGAACAGAGCCGAAGCTAAAGCAGAGAAGCCGAGTCAAGCGAACAAGTGGAGAATCAAGCCGAGGCAGACACAAGCAAGCCGAAGATAGTCAAGACGCTCAGACTCCAAGAAGCCGAACAGCCGAGAACAGAGCCGAGAGGAAGACAGAGCCGAGACAGAGAAGCACAGGATATCGAGAAGCCGAGAAGTACCGAGCACGCTGCCGAGGACAGCGTACGTGCAAGGCTTGACGTCGGATCAGACGTCTACGAAGCCAGAAGAACGCCAGACAGAACGAGACTCTGAGAGTAGACCAGACGACGACGAGACAGAGTTTCGAGGCGTGCGAATCAAGCTGAGCTCAAGACCAGGAGATGTGGGGTATAGAAAACCTGTATTTCTCTCCTACTTTCGTCTCTTTTATACATTTCCTACATCTCTTCGATCATCTAATTTAGGTTTCGACTATCGGTTGGTCTCATAATCTAAACCTTAACTCGTCACTTTCACTCGATCGTCTCCAATAAGCTTTCCAACCGTTGGACGGTCTCGGAATAAGGTTTTCGATCATCGATCATCCCCTGACCCTTCGATCACTCCCCAAGCCTTCGCTATTCTTTTTCTCTGTCATTCTCCCCAGAATCACCGTCCATTCCTTTTTCTCTGCATTCCTCGCTTGCGTCCTCATCCTCCGTTTCGGGAGGCCTCCACTCCACTTCTACTTCTTCTTTAATTATTTTCCTTCACTCGTATAACTCGTCTCTTGCCCAGTTCCCATCTATGACCCATTCTCCCCTACCACAGATTGCGCGGCACTTAAACGATGACCTCATCGTCCTTCAAATCTCGTCCTAACCAGCTTAACCATTCGACATTGAGGTAAACAAGCGACGACGTTTGATCTTCAAGGAAGTCTTCAATTGACTTGCCTTCGAATATTCCCGACAAGTTACGAAGCAATGAAGTGCCTACCGCCCCTCCCTGCTGCCGTCTGTCCCTTGCCCTCTCCATTTTCCCAGTCGTCTTTACAGTTTGGAATTCCTCTCTAAAATAGAAAATTTTGATCCTGGAAGCCGCCACTGATTCTTGTTTGACCGTCCCATCAAGTTCTCTGAGTTGGTATGTCGTGTCCTTGAGTTTTCGATGAATTACGAAAGGGCCCGACCATCTTAGCGCGAATTTATGCCCCTTCTGCCCCTCAATCCAAGTCTCGTGTACGAGCACCCAAGTTCCTTCCGTAAAATCGCCGTCTGACAACCGCTGCTTGTACTTCTCATAGAATGCGTCGACGGATCTCTTTCTTGCCTCCTTTTGACGTTCCAACGCAATCACCAATTTTTCATCCCTCCTGACCAACTGCTTCATCCGAACCGCTAGTAAGTCTTCTGTCGACCGGACCTGGTCCCAATCCAATGCTTCCCACGTTACATCTGCCATGTCGAAGGCGAAAAACGGTTGTCGACCGTACAGCAAATAATACGGGGTGTGACCCGTCATCCTCGAAGCAGTCGTCCTCATTGCCAACAGTCCTGCCTCCACGAACAACGGCCACTTATTCGAGTCTCGTCCACATGCTTTAAGAATTGAGTCGCACAAAGTCTTATGACCTCTCTCCGCTATCCCGTTCCCCTCAGGATGGTACGGAGAGGACACGATAACCGTGACTCCATACTGCCTGTAAACGTACTCCGTGGCCCCCAAAAATTCCTTCCCTCCGTCGGTGATAAAGACTGGAATGTGGCCAAACCTGCAAATTATATCCTCATACATGAACTTTCCCCACGCCATTGAATTCACCTTCCTTGAGGCTCGAGCCTCGGGCCATCCAATCGCCGGTTCCATCCCTTGTAATAAATACTTCTTCCCTCCTAATCCATCACCCATATGAACTGTGTCGAGACAAAAATAACGAAGCACAGCAGCGCTCCACGTCGGTGAAAAGGCCACTTTAGGTCTGGTTTTCGATCGAAGCTGACAAATGTTACACGAGCGTACGAAGTACGCAACGTCATCGTACAAGTTCGGCCAGTAAAACCTGTCGCTCAACGTTTTATACGTTGCGTCCCGCCCCCGGTGACCCACGTCGTTATGAGCCTCTGCTAGTAGTTCATCACGCCTCGATCTTCTCTCCACCACCAGTCTCGGTTGCCTTCCCTTGGTTGGAGCAAGCCACAGCTTCTTCTCGTATAAAAAGAACCTCTTTGCATTCTTAATGAACCGCCGTCGATCTTCTTCCGCCCTCAATCCTTCTGGAATCAAAAAGGTCTCCAAGTATTTTCTGATGTCCTCCCATATACCTTCTGGTTCTTCGTCTTTCAACCCAAACTTATGCTTCGCGCATCGCACCTCCCCGTCATCCTCTTCTCCTCGGGACATTTCCCACCCATAACGTACGACTTCCAATTCAATCGTTTCTCCTTCCCACTCCACCTTTGCCGAGTCGTACTCCCTGATCGTCCTTTTACAGAACTCCCTCCCTATAAAAACGTACGGCGTGTCGCAACGCAATGTAGTGAACGGAAGCGCTTCCACTCCCTTCGCAGGGGTCGACAACCCGAAAATCGGCATGAACAAGGCCGTAGAACTAGTCACGAAAGTCGCGTACGGTGTCTCAGGTGTTCGACGAACGTGTTCCAGCAAGCCTCTTAAAACGGTTCCCCTCGCCTCGAAGACTCCGGCTTCGTCTTCGAACCTCTTGACCAGCATACCCTTTGGTACAGTAGCATGACACCTCTCGTGACACCTCTTGCCGGTCCCCACAAAGCGGTCCAAGAATTCCTCGGCATCCGATTCCTCCGAATCCCCCTCCTCCCTCCTTCGTCGAGACAGACCATCCGGTCCTTGATGCGATTGAGCTGGGACATGATTCAGGGTAAAGTCGAACAACGAGATATAGAGGATCCAGCGAGTCATCGGTGCGTTTGGTAAATCGGGATTTTGTATCATCTCCACTAAAAACTTCGCGTCCACGTCCACTCGAAAAAATATTCCCCAAACCCTATGTCTCAGGTTCTTCAACGCGCGAAACAACCCATAAAGCTCACATTTAGGCTGTGAGTATCTCGATTCTGTGTCGTTGAACGTGCACGATCCGAATAACGCTGGTTTCTTCTCCTTCCCCCTGAATTGCTGAAGAATCCAACCTGCCCCGTTCTTACAAGAATCCACCCCAATTACCACCAGCCCATGTAAGTCTTCCTTCGGCAATGGATCAATCTTCGAGTGCCTCCGCGCGTCCTCGTATTCGATCACGATGAGTACTGGAGCCGTAGTTATTAAGGCTTTGATGTTGTCCATAGCTCGAGCTTCGTCCTCGCCGAAATAGAAATCCTTGTCCGTTCCACGAGTAAGCATCGTCAGAGGTTTCACTACGAGCGAAAAGTTCTTGATCCATCTCCTTCCCACTCCAGCAGTCCCCAAAAACGACCTTACGTCTGATACGTCAAAGGGAATCCCCCACTTTTCAACCCTCGATACCAGACCACGCTCTAGGTGCCATCCGTCCTTCGAAACGACCGTTCCGACTATGTTAAGCATTGGCGTCGCTAAGATCAGTTTGTTCCCAGAAGCCGTGATTCCCGCCTCGATAAATCTGGCGAGAAATCTGTCCAGGATAGTGGCATACTCAAATATGGCTCTTCGGATTCCTGGCGCGATTTCCTCCCCGTTATACCACGATTTCGGCCCCATTATGCCCACGTCATCCACAAACCCATTTCCATTTGGTGGTTTGGCTTCCTTTTCCTCCTTGATTGTATGATCTACACATTTCTGAAACTCCGGCAACGAATTGGTCGCTCCTTGTGGCAAGGTAGTTCCTCTCCTGGGCCCAAGCACGCATCCGAACGTCGTTAACGGCCTTGATACCATGGCCAGTCTCCTCCCATCGTATCCCGCAAACAAATCGCATAGCCCGTAAACTCCCCTCCCCACAAATCCTTCTGCGAAATCGTCGACTCTGGGCGGTAAGGCCGCATCTCTAACCGTGACTTTGTTCAACTCCTGAACATCTTGCACTATTCTGATACCATTTTTCTTCGCGACTGCGAAAATCCGTGAGCGATATGACGCCGTCGATGGTTCGAACTTCCCAGCCTGCTCCTGAGCCAGCAACGTTTCTCGGACCTGTTCCTCTATTGCCTTTGGTATACGGATCGGTTGCTGTACCCAGGGCGTATGCTCTATTACCGGAATCTCATAATCGTCGAAGTATCGAGTCGAAAAGGTCCCCCGCTCTGAATCGTCGAACGCCAGGGCCTTCTCCCTCTTTACCAACACGTGAACCAGCAAATCTAATTCCCTCGACGTCAAGAATCCTTCCGGTACTTTTTTTAAAATATTATCCAGTCTTTCACGTGAACCAGCAAATCTAATTCCCTCGACGTCAAGAATCCTTCCGGTACTTTTTTTAAAATATTATCCAGTCTTTCCCTCGTCAACTTTGTCGTCGGTACGAAGTCCGCCAACAACGGAGGGTCCTTCGGTAAGGGAGGCGGCGTTTCGATTAGCACCGGACGGAAAACCTGTCCCTCTGGATGTGGCATATAGCTGGGGACCGGCCTAAGGGAGGCGGCGTTTCGATTAGCACCGGACGGAAAACCTGTCCCTCTGGATGTGGCATATAGCTGGGGACCGGCCTGACCTTACGATCCACCAGTTTGTACTTTGTTCGTCGTTGCAGTACGTTTGCCGACAAAATCACGTTCCCCTCCCTGACCCCATCAATTTCGAATACCCTCGAAGTCCACGGCGTCGTTCTTGGTTTGACTGGAGTTGGCGAAGCGAACGCTATTCTTTTTAAAAGTTCGTCATAACTGTCCGGCGGGTTCCTCTCGTCCCATCCTTCCCTCTCTCCCTCCCATTCCTCACCGTCTTCACTCTCCAATTCGTAACTTCCTACCATAGCATACAGACTTCTTCCAAGGCGAGGAATAGATGCAGGCTGTCGAGCAGGCCTTGGTCCTACATCCCCCGTCAGTTTCCCGCCTCGTCGTCTTCCGCGTCTTCCACAGTTGGATGTCGTTTACACCTATTATGTCCCAAAACTTCCAATGTCTCCTTGTTTCTTACTTCGTTCGGCGCCGTCAAAGGTACCGATAACGTCGCCCGGTCTCCCTGATACCCTTCTTGCCATACTCTCATAGTCATTCCCCCTGTCCTGTCGTATTGTATGCACGCCGTGTACCATTGTAACCATGGTTGACCGAGAATTACGTCTCCTGATCCTTCAGATCCCCTCACCGCCCCATTTACGAAGAAATGGTGATCGAACGCATGTCCACCTATCCTAACCAATACGTCTCTAGCACACCCCTTCAACCTGACCGGGTCTCCATGTATTCCTTTTAACGACCATCTTGTGCCGTCCAAGTCCAGAGATAACTGAGTTTTCTCGTATAAATACCCAGGGCATAAGTTCAATTCGGATCCAGTGTCCACCATAAAGACCGTTTTTACTCCTCCGAACGTTCCTTCAAACTTTCCTGTTACCATAGCGAACAGCGGTACCGGCCGTTTGTGAAGTTTAACGGCAGACGCATATCTTACTTCGATCGCTTCTCCAGTAATTGCTTCCGCGTCGAACTCCACATGCACCTTCGACCCTTCATATTCCTCTTCCTCTCCCTCTTCCTCACGGACTCCTTCCGTCCTCAGCTCTGCACATCCACAAGGACACATGTCCTCGTCAAATTGCTCCACCTTATTGGCCACGACCATCTTATCCATATACTCTCGGCGAGTTCTCGTCATAGCCGCCATTCGCTTCTGGAACTCCGGGGAACATCCCAAAAACTGTCCGACGGTCATCGTAACCATGGTCTCGTCCAGCAACTTTGCCTCGACCGCATCCATATCCACTTTTTCCTGGACCGTAGACGTGAAATGATACGTCGAATGCCCTTTCCCCCCGCCATCCATTCTTTCCTTCTTTTCCGGACCAGTTCTCGTATTCTGCGTAGGAGGAGGTGGGTGATGTGGTACCCTAGATTCGTGTGGTTTGGGTGCAGTCGACTTTTTCCCCCCTTCCGCTTCCGCCCCCTTCTTCTCAACCTCTCGCTGCTGCTCTTTCGTCAGCCGCGGCTCCTTTGTTGTACTAGGATTATTAGCCTTGGCAGGGATTTTAATCGTAGGGGTTCGTGCTCTTTCGTCAGCCGCGGCTCCTTTGTTGTACTAGGATTATTAGCCTTGGCAGGGATTTTAATCGTAGGAGTTCGCTTCGTCGGATCGTGTCGCACGTCGTCCTTTTGAGTCCGAATTGCAGGGCTCGCCGCGACTCTCCACGCGGGCGTTGACTCAACCATCGCTACCCCAAACGCTTCTCTTGTCAACACATCCCTGCCATCCAACTGTAGTTCCGCCAGACTCGTCGAGACCATATGCGGAGGGACGTCTCTCTTTTCGACCATCTTCCCTTTTGTTTCGGCTCTCCTTATTCTCATGTCCCGAATCTTTTGTGCTACGCCCCCTACTTCTCTCGTTGGTGGCGGCAACTCCTCCCCACCTATTAACACCAAACGCCCACGCTTGTCGTATCGAATCAATTCTTCTTCGAGGAGCTTGTGTGTCTGAGGGCAATTATTGTACCCAAAGTCGTGTTCCTCTGGGCACCTGCACCCTCCCATCGCACACCTCTGACCTGTCGACCGTCCCGTCGAATTCCCGCTCAACATGTTACTTTGCGCTCTAAACCCCTCGACCATAGCAATTTTTAATTGTTCCATACTTTTCTGAATCTCCTCCATCCCTCCATTATTCGCAGGTATCACTTTGACCGACGGTTCCGGTCCGTTCGTTCTCGAAGTTTTCTTCTTCTTCCTTTTCTCAGCTCTCCACCCTCTTTTCTCCGACTCGTCGTCCGTTCCATCCGATTCCTCCCCACTTTCCGGCATCACAATCGGGGCTCGTACGTTATTGATATTTAGAACGTTAAACTCCGCTAGTAACCATTTCATTTGGTTTTCGATCGTCGGCGGGTTCGTTGTCGTCTCATTCTCCGTTGGAACTTTCCTACTGATCCTCTGTCTTAATTCATCCAGGATCCCTCGATAAAAGCACCAGTTCAAGTCGTGTTCCGTAATACGTCGTGGCGCTTGCGTCAATGGAACCGATAGCCTTTTAAACTGCCTGTAATATTCTCCCACCTCGTGTTTCGACGTTATGCTCCCTTCCATCCCATGCTTCGTCGTCCAAGCCCAAAACGATTCCAAATTTACCACCGGCTCCGATTCATTCATCCCATACAAGTCAATCAACAACACCCTCAACGCCACCCAATCATCCGTTCCCAATTCCGGCATATTCTCAATCACCCTCTTTACCTTCCTCGAACAGTAGCGAAGCACATAACCAGGGAGTTGTGAATGTATAATCTTCGCTCTATCCGCATGATGTTCCAACGAATCCAAAAAATCTTGTACCCGATTTCCGTCGAAGTATGGTGCGTGTCTATCGTGCGGTGCGGGCATAGGAATGGCGTTGTTACATCCTCCGGAAGGAGTCTGGACACCTGAGGGTGCCTGTCCGATACTACTTTCGGAAGAGGTCTGGGTGCCGGCAGAAGCCTGGCTCGACGATTCCGAGTTTTCCTCCATCACTTCTACCCTTTCCTTCAATGCTAATGTCGATCCTAAATACGCCTGAATAACCCCCTGTCTCGGTCACCAATCTGTGGCAGTGGGGTGGGCTACCTGATGGATCGAATTCGAGGTCGAAGGAGTCGGAAGCGGAGAGTAAGGGTGGAGGTCGAGTTAGGCAGTAAAATGTGTATATGCGTCGTAAACGTAGGGTAACGTTCGTCGCGTTGAGGAGAAAAATCGTGGAGCAAAAAGAAAGTGAACACCAGAGAGACCGAGAGTGTCCCAGTAGTCAGAGAGAGAGGGTACAGCAGAAGACTGAAGTTTCGAGAAGAAGAGCAGAAGCTGAGTCAAGACAGTCAAGGAGGTCGTCTAGCAGAAGATTCGAGACGTTAAGAAATCAAAGAGCCAGTAGGCCGAGAACAGAGCCGAAGCTAAAGCAGAGAAGCCGAGTCAAGCGAACAAGTGGAGAATCAAGCCGAGGCAGACACAAGCAAGCCGAAGATAGTCAAGACGCTCAGACTCCAAGAAGCCGAACAGCCGAGAACAGAGCCGAGAGGAAGACAGAGCCGAGACAGAGAAGCACAGGATATCGAGAAGCCGAGAAGTACCGAGCACGCTGCCGAGGACAGCGTACGTGCAAGGCTTGACGTCGGATCAGACGTCTACGAAGCCAGAAGAACGCCAGACAGAACGAGACTCTGAGAGTAGACCAGACGACGACGAGACAGAGTTTCGAGGCGTGCGAATCAAGCTGAGCTCAAGACCAGGAGATGTGGGGTATAGAAAACCTGTATTTCTCTCCTACTTTCGTCTCTTTTATACATTTCCTACATCTCTTCGATCATCTAATTTAGGTTTCGACTATCGGTTGGTCTCATAATCTAAACCTTAACTCGTCACTTTCACTCGATCGTCTCCAATAAGCTTTCCAACCGTTGGACGGTCTCGGAATAAGGTTTTCGATCATCGATCATCCCCTGACCCTTCGATCACTCCCCAAGCCTTCGCTATTCTTTTTCTCTGTCATTCTCCCCAGAATCACCGTCCATTCCTTTTTCTCTGCATTCCTCGCTTGCGTCCTCATCCTCCGTTTCGGGAGGCCTCCACTCCACTTCTACTTCTTCTTTAATTATTTTCCTTCACTCGTATAACTCGTCTCTTGCCCAGTTCCCATCTATGACCCATTCTCCCCTACCACACCGTTATTGGGACCGTGCTCTGCCTGAAGACAGACTGGGCACAAGAAGTTGTGAAAGTTCAAAGCCGACTTCACGAAGCAAGAGCTTCGAAAAATGTTGACGAGGAAGTGACTTTTGGTTAGTTAGGACATTTTAGTTAAATAACTATGGAATAATGTATGATTACACGGACAGAAAACTGGCATAAATTATACATGGGTCCTTATAGTGACCGAAATGTGTCTGATAGTTTAGTCATGGTGCCAGGTAGGGGACTTGTAAGACTTTTTTATGACGTTTGAAGTGTCGATAACGTTAGCTTTGGAAGTAAACAGTCAAATTATGTATACATCCCACACTATGAATAAATCACTTGATAGCGGGGCTGTTACTGTAGCGCTGCCAGTGGATGGGAGAGGGTAAACATAGTAATGAAGAACAATGTGAGAGAAAAGGAGGTGAATAAGTGCTGGACCCAATGAATTCAGCGAGACGTATTGCTTACTAAGTAATTTTGGGTCAAGTAGCTATTATTAGGCAATTTGGTCACAGATAGAACTTTGTACAAGTTGTTCCAAACGTTCTATCCTCCGTTGAAATGGTCTCTACACCAGCATATGCAGAGAGCTCTGCAGTTCCTGTACACCATGCACCTGAGAGCCCCTATCATATCTTGGCAGGAAAGCTGTTTGATTCTGTCTCAAGGACTCTTCTCCCACAGCAGGCTATCACCATCGACAGGAACTCGGGTACCATACTCAACGTACAACCCATTGCAGATTTTCAATCAATGCCTGCAAATCATGAAGCAGCATCTCATTCTGATGATATCATCGATCTGCTACATCTGACTATTCTTCCTGGCTTTGTCGACACCCATGTCCATCGTATGTACACAGCTTGGTTACTGAGCCTAAGGGAGTTACCTGTTTTCAAGTGTTCCTGCACTCATACTCAGAAACATCGTGGAATGACCAGGCGACAAAGGAAAGTCTAACTGAAAGAACGCTACGAGCCGGAGTCCATGCCCGAAAGACTTTGATGGCAGGTTACACAACCGTTCGGTAATGTCACTTATGGATTGTAATCTTGACGGAATTATTGTTTATAAATCATATTAGTGACCTTGGGACTGAGGGTGCTGAGGACGCTGATATTGGACTACGAAAGTGCCTAGCTATCCTCCCCTCTGGGAAAGAGCCCATCATTGTAGGACCGAGATATTATTGTTCTACACGTGCGATCGTATCTACTGGAAGTTATGGTAAACATTCCAAAACCAAAGGATATCTTCCATGTTTGGTAGATAATTTCCTTACCATGAGAATTCCAGGTCCCAAAAGTAATCTCTTCCCATCTCGAGATGGGATCGAAGGAATCACTGGCGCAGAAGTAGCGGATGGCATTGAAGAATGCATTAAAGCTGTTCGACGACAGGTTGGTGCCGGTGCAGACTGGATTAAGGTCAGCCATCATAGAAGGGAAAGTCCTTTGTACACTGAGTGAAAAATCGTTGCGCCGACAGATCTATGCAGGTACGTTTACTAATTCCAGTCAATGTGTCTTTTCTTGATGATGTATATCAATGCATGATATAGACTACAGATTCCGTTCACGCATGATGGAAGTCTCGCCAGACATTGGTGGAATGACTCAACCTTTGTTTACAAGGCCTGAATTAAAAGCGATGATAGAGTGCGCTCACAGCTTAGGTGTCAAAGTCGCGGCGCATGCCCACACTGCTGAAATGATTGAACAGCTCCTTGAGCTTGGCGTAGACAGCATTGAACATGGAGGGTCGGTCTTTGAAGACCAACGGGGAACGTCGCTGATCAAAAAATGGGCAGAAATAGGCAAGAAAACCTTCTGGGTACCAACACTATCTGTCTATTACCATGCCTCCCAACGGGATAGATCCAGCCGGCTGAGAGACTGGGAGAAAGTCCAGGTTTCATTTAAAAAGGTTTTGGAGTTGAGGGATGCCGAAGCGGCGAAGGGCAGGCCTGAGGCCGTGAGAATCTCATGTGGTGGAGACACAGGTGCATTTCCGCACGGGGAAAATGGATTAGAGATGGTGCTGATGCGGAAACTTGGGGCACGCTGGGAAGATGTACTTGCGTGGGGGACACTTCAAGGGTGGGAGTGCGTAAGGGGCATGGAGTGGGAAGGTTCACATGGTGACTCAAAGGTCAGGGATACAGAGGCACAATCCGGGATATATGGAAGATCAGACGGTGCGTCAAAGTCAGAACTTGAGAGAGATGTACCGTTTGGTGCAATTCGGACTGGCTGGGCTGCGGACTTGGTTGGTATTGAAGGAAAAGTGGATGGTGGATTGGAAGACTTCGAGGCAGCCATCATTCAAGGTGTCCGACTTGTAATGAAAGGAGGGATTGTATATATGAGGGATGGAAAGGAAGTCTCGTAATTTCAAAGTTTGTATACATATGTACGTTGCTTTATGGACGTACTTGGCGTACTTACCGAGGGATTGGGAGGTAGATATACAATTGAGTAAAGAAATAACCTTGGCTTATGCAAAGAATACTTCTTGAACCCAGATCAGCAAGTTGGATATCTCTCTCTCTCTCTCTCTCTCTTTTTTTTAAAAAAAAGACAAAGACAGAAAAACTTGTGATCCGGATGATCGATGAAGGGGTAGGTAGAGTGTGCGTAAAGGCATTTCTTCGCGGACTTTAATTTGCTGGCCGTTTTGGAACTCGGTTGAAGTTCCCAGGTCAGTGGGTGGGGAGGAGACGACTTTGGCGTCAGCCTCACACTAGTAATGCTACTCCAAAAAAATGAAGAGGTAGAGCGAGAAATTTGCCTGGTCTTGAAGTGCAGGAAAACAAGAATTGTGTGTCAGCCTAGACTTTCTAGTGTGTGATCAAGATTTAAAAGAACATCATGACAGATATCAGTCCAGCAACTCATTCTTGTATTCCAGGAAAAAACTGCTTGTGCAACAGAAATCCTCCAACTCTAGCCTGTAATCTCCTGCAACTTAACAACTTTTGTTGAGGTCAAACCTACACTGGCTTAAAAAACTGCTCCAATGTTTGGTCTTTTTGGAAAGATTTATATGGTGTGCTAAGCAAAAAAATTGAAAAAAATTATATGACATAGAACTGCATCCTGGCTTTATAATGATGTATAAATCATGTGATTTGGACAAGAACTTGCTAAGTAATAAATCAAACAAAATATTCAATCATTGGAGCAGTTTTTTTGACCTACTCTAATTTAGTCTAATTTTCATATCTAGTACTTGGTATAGCCTTCATTTGCTTTGATATCTGCTTTGATCCTTCCAGGCATGCTCTTTATGAGGCTTTGGCATATTTCTGGTGGTATTTCATTGCACTCCTTGACCACTCTCTCCCACAATTTATGCAGTCTTTTAAGGAGTATCTCATACTCCAAAAGTTTGTGCTTGATGTAAACCCAGAGATGTTCAATAGGATTGAGATCAGGAAATTAAGCAGATCAGAATATCACAATGATGTTGTTATCAAGAAACCAGGTTGTTGCTTGTTGGGAAGTGTGTTTTGAATCATTGTTCTGCTGAAAATATTGTTCTTCTCTATTTTCAACTTTTCAAAGTGCTCTACTACTCTCCAATCCAAAATCTCACAATACTATGCAGCATCTATCTTCTTCTGAACTTCTATGAGCTTTTCCACTCTATTCCAACTCATGCAGCTCCATATCATGAGATTGTTTCCTCTTCCATGCTTGACAGTTCCTCATTGAGGAGAGAAGCAACAGAAGATTGATTAGCAGCAGAAATAAGTTGCATAATAGTGGTAGAGTGTCAAGAAGGTGATTGACTAAAGTCAAATATGTTAAATTGATACAAGCAAGGTCACATGACATTGTTTATACTTCCCACAAGATGTCTCCATCTTCTACTGGTGAAAAGTATTAAGAAAATATGAAAATTGGAGTGAGTCAAAAAACTGCTCCAATAAAATATTTTGTTTGATTTATTAATCAGCTATTTCTTGTCCAATTCACATGGATTATATATCATTATAAAGCTAAAATGCAATTGTTGAGTCATGATAGCAGGTGATTCCAGAGTCTATGATGCAGGGCTGCCAGGAGGTGGGTGTGATGGCAGAGTTTGATGCAAGTGATGGTAGTGTCAGTGGTTGTGATAGCAGAGGTTGTGTTGTGGGTTTAGTGAGGGGGTTCCAGATAGGGTCCTGAGGGTGTCCTAGGGTGGTCCTGGATGGGGGGGGTCATGACGATGTGAATCTTTCTAAAAAGGCCAAATATTGTGGCAGTTTTTTGAGCCAGTATATAATCTGCTTGATTTTTCAATACTTGTGCTGACTGAATTCAGGTAGCTGTCTCACCTCCTGAAACACAGGTGTGCTGTTTCAATATTAAGTCTTTTTATCAAATGTGCCTAGTGCCTCCAGATTACAAACCTTTCTTAGTGGTCAGTTTTGAAAATAAATTTTATATTGACTACAATCATTTTTTCAGTGTAAGACCTGCCAGTAGCAATGCTAGTCAGATTGCAAATGCTTTGGTTGATATCTAGTCTGCAGAAATGAAGAACAAAAGTCTATTGTTCAAGTTTGAAGATGACATAAATTGTTTTCAATTTTCAAATACATCTGGTCCTTTTCAACATAACAACTACTTTTATACTCATGACAGAGATTCCATTCTTAACCTTGTTTCATGCTTCAATGTTTCTATCCTATCTATTATTCAGCATTGGAAATTCATTGCAAGGATGGTCAATTATTCATGGTGAATTATAATTGATTGACATTGGATTACAACACTCCTTCTCATTGTGTAGTGAGTAATTTCTCCTCACATAGAATATGCTCATCTAGTCCCATGATGGTGTGGAGTCTTGTAAACTGATAAGTAGTGCTTTAGTGAAAATATCAACAACATTGTTCTTTGTGTTGATATATCATGACTATCAGGAGACTAGCCTCTAGACTGTGTCCAACTCTATTCCAAGTTTAGTTTGTTCTTTGTGTTGATATATCATGACTATCAGGAGACTAGCCTCTAGACTGTGTCCAACTCTACTCCAAGTTGAGTCTAATGACACACCTACTCTTAGCATATCCAAATGACTGCTCAGCCCATCCCATCTCTTTTTGTCTTTTAGTACTCAGCTTTGATAAGTCATATGCATGGACCTTACTCAGCATCAATTACTATTAGTCATGCTCATTACATACTGGGGTCTAATTAGTAAGCAGTATAAACAATAGTGCAGCCACTAATGTGATATATAAAGGCAGCTTGTAGATAGAATATCCCTAGGCTAAACAATAGCAGTGTTCTTCTGGCCTATACACCAAACCTACTGTAAGCTATCTAGCAATGTCTGACTGCTTGGTTAGCCTTGCTGGTCCCTTGCCTGACTCTAAGCTTGTTCAACTCCTACTTGTCACCGGTGCTTGCTGGCTCTCTTGGTTAGCCTTGCTGGTCCCTTGCCTGACTCTAAGCTTGTTCAACTCCTACTTGTCACCGGTGCTTGCTGGCTCTGTAGAAGGAGTTTTACAAATGTTAAGTGTTCCCCTTACAATAATATAATCTTTTTGATAGTGATTTGCTTCCATAAAAAATAATATTTAATGTCAACATGTTTGACTTGTGAGTGTAGTATCAGGTCCTCCAATAAGTTTATAACTAAGTTGTTATCACATAAGATCATTGTCAAGTTATCTTGAGTGTGACCCAAAACTGTTAAGACTATCTATGTCATGACTATAAGGGCAACCTTTAGAGGCTATGGCTTAGTCACACAGCTGGCAAAGGGAGATCCAAAGTGTATTAGAGTATATACTAACAATATCATAATAACTACTCACCTAGCAGAGGAAAATCCAAAGAAAACAAGTCTAGAAATTTCCTATGCCAGGTTGGACACTTCTGGGGCCTCTGAAGCATGAAAAACAACTGTACAGTACAACAAAACCTGAAAAACTCAAAAATTGTCTAAACAAATAAGTGCACAAATAAGGCAGGAAAATTCTGGCTTATATCAGTAGTCTGAAAGTGGTACTAAAGAGCCCACACTTGTCTCAATTATAGCTAAAGAACCAGAGCACCTCAAGGGCTGAGAATAGTACTAATAGATAATGTTGAAAGAATAAAAACAATAAAGTAAAAAAATGACAGCAGAAATAAGGAAATGAATACAGGGGTAATGAAGAAATAAAGAGTGAAAGAAGAAGGAAATGAGGAGTCCTCTGATAATGACCCCCCATTCTGGAATCCACTTTGAAACACTCCCAGTGCCTCTTCTGAAATCTCTTTACTGACTCTCATAACATATCTTGGCCAATACCTGCCATTACAACTGCCATTACTACTATCATGTGCATCAACTCTATCATCAATCCTCACATCATAGACCTTGATACCATCTGCTGTCATAGCCATCACTCCTATGACTGATACCTCAAATCACAACTGATCATCCTGGCCATTATGCATCACATATTATATTGCTACTTCTGTGCTAACTAATCATGTGACCTGCAGGTATAATCTCTGGTATATAGTCACTTCCTATTCTACTGCTGCTTATAGAGTTCTCAGAAGTCATTATAGACATTCTAAAAATCCCTTTAATTGCTAGAATAGGTCTCTGCAGTATTTATAGCTTGTACTTATCACCCTATATATCTTTAGTCTTAATATTGAATAACTTTGCTTATATATCATCTAACTTTAACTGGTACACACTTGACTAGCACACATTGACTGGCACATATACTTTAAGACTGATATACACTTTGTGACTTTAAGTTTGTTAACCTTGGTCTCATCTTAGAATTCCTGATTCTTGACTTGACCTTATCTTTTCTCTGGTTTACTTTGACTCTAGACCAAGTTCTATCAACCTTGGACTTTTTGAGCCTTGAAGCACAGCTCAGAGCTTCAGACACTTTAAGTACACATAGATCAAGTCTGCCTTGTAATGGCATTGTTTTACTTGAAAGGCCCAATCTATAACCATATACATTTTTGCATTGCTTTAAATGCTGCCATGTATTCAGCTTCATATGATAAGGCAGCCACAGCCTTCTATTTCCTTGATGCTTCTGAAATCGATCCTATGTCTAGAGACTAAGCATACACTTCAACACTTCAATGTGTATCAAGGCAATTTGCTCAGTCTGAATCTGTGAAGTCTAATAGTTCCATTTTTTCTCTGCCTAATTGTAATTGCAAAGTATGCATGCTCTTTAAATACCATACAACTCAAATAGCCACATTTCAATGTTTATAAGTATAACAATCTAGAAACTGTGATAGCTGTTGGACTGCATACTAGATATTGGACTGAGTGGAAAGGGTGAGCTAGAGAAGCTTACTAACTAAATTACAATAAAGAACATAAAGTAATTTTTCAAGTTCCTTTTGACTCACTCTTGGTCTATCTACTTAGCACAAGTTGAGACCTGATTCTATAGAAACAGCCAGAGGAAATGCATTGGATTGTCTATAAGGTAGTCAATCAAAATTATCTGTGATAAAGATATCAATTTATTTTTACACTTTTATGCCACTGCTATTTTTACAATATGTCATGGTATACCAAAGTCTGAAATAGTCTAAATTGATTTGAATTTGTCTTTCAAGCAATTTTTTGCATTTTTAATACTGGCAATAGCCAAGAAGTCATTTATGTGAATATTTATTATGACTATTCCCTTAAATATTTTTCTGATGATAGAAACATGCTTCATATTTTAGCCTTATAAATCTTGACTTTTTTATCATCTTGTCAGTGTTTTGTTCTAAATTCTTCTAGTCTGTTTCATCTTATAAAGTAGCAATAACAATTTACAGACCAACATTTTTTTTCTCTTTTGCTCAAAATTTTTTAGTTGTTGCATAACTATTTATTTGCTTATCTTTAAGAAGAACACTATTAAGAAAAGCTATTTTTATATCTATTTGCATAGCATCCTACTCTAATGCTGCAGTGATGTATAGAAAAATCTGCCACAATTCTGCATGTGCAGTAAGGAGAATTTATTGTAATTTCTGCTCTGTACTATTGATCCTGTAGGACATGTTGTATCTTGAAACATGTAATATTACTTTTCTTATCTCACTTTATTGTAAAGACAGGGCATTTTTTGAAGATTTTCTGATCTTCTGATACATTTTCTAATGGAGTTAACCTCCTATATACTCATTTTTTTCAAAAGAATTAGCTCTTCTCAGTATGATGCTTTCTATTTTAACCAATTTGCAGATTCTCTCACCTCATCTAGTATTTTTGGCACCTTAGAGTTTGTTGTCAGATCAATGTCTTGAGCATTCTTATTAATCTCCATTACAGCAAGTATTCAATCTAATTTATAAGTATGCACTTTAATATCTTTATCTGTTATCTGTACTTCCTGCCATAATTCTTTTAATGCCCTCTGTCTCTCTAGCTTTGTCCTAACTCATTCTGCTCACTTCTTTAATTTTTGAATGCTCTCTTTGTCTGAAACTCTATACAGTTCTCCAGTACTGTCTTGGATATTGGTATATATATATTTTAAGTGCTTTAATTATTCTGGCTCAATATCTGATCTTTTTACAAGTAGAATTTAGACATACAATCAGGATATAATGATTACAGGTCTATTCTTGATATAGTTTGTAGGTCATCAGAATAATTGATTTCTGTAGATACTAGTATGTTCTCATTATCTCTGATAATTGAGCAGGCTTATTTTCATTAGATTCTGGATTCAGTGCAGAAGAAGCACTTTGTGCTATCTTGAACATTAGAAGAATGTTTTTATTATCAGAAGAAGAAAATATTATGGTCAATTTATTTTCTGATATGGAGGCTGTTTCTAGCATCAATAGAGTAAGATTCTCATGACTATCTATAAATTCCACATAGTAAGAACTGTGAACTCTTTTTGTCATTATTGATAAGCCTTTGAGTTTTAATTGTAACCTGTAAGTATACATTTAATTGATTATTTATATATTTTTAGATTATTTCTTAAAATAAAAACAAAAACACAACTTCCTATTTTGCAAATATATGAGTAACCTGGTTTGCAATCAGACTATAATTTATCTGAAATAATGTTGTGAATAGCTGACTTCTTAGTTTTTCTATGAAAATGAGTAAGAAATAATAGACATTCTGCAGATAGTCTCATCAAACAGGCTTTTTCATTAAGGGTGCAATGCATTTATTCTATTTTTTTCATGTGAGCTGAAGTGTACGAGGCTCATACTTTTAAAACAATCTCTTTTGATTTATACTACACTTTATGATTATCACTATTTAGTTCACTATAATGTCCAATGTATAGTATTTTCAACTTCTCATTTGTTTCATTTTCTTGAGCTATAACTCATGCCTGCAATTTATCAAAGGCATTATTTTTTGCTTTTAGTAATATTGACTAAAGTTTGTTTATATAATAATTGACAATGTTCATGTCATAATTGTTCTCTTTATAAAACAACACTGCTAATTGTCCTTTCAAATCTATTTATACTTTCTCAAGTCTTCTCATTGCTTTATGTTTTTTCTTTTTATTCTGTTTTATTAATATTGATATATATGTCTGTCTACTAAGGATGTAATGATTACATTTTAGAGATTTACATTTTAGAGATTTGTTGTATTGTCCTATCAAATCTATTTATACTTTCTCAAGTCTTCTCATTGCTTTATGTTTTTTCTCTTTATTCTGTTTTATTAATATTGATATATATGCCTGTCTACTAAGGATGTAATGATTACATTTTAGAGATTTGTTGTGAAAGATTCTAGACATATCTTTAATTATCTTGACATATGCTATTTGTAGTATAGCCTAATAATTTATATGCCCTAACCTATAGTGCCAGGTTTGAATATCCAGAGCAGTATAAATGATATATGCTTGATTAAGTTGTATTTCTAAAGTATATAAATTCTTATTGAGAAGCAGTATTTTTAAAGCAACAAGAGTCTTTATGGACTTGTTGATGAGGCTAGTACTACATTTGTTGAAAGTAGTCATAATTCTGGCATACTTAGTTAATTTACTGATAATAAGAGACAAACTATTGAGTTGAAAATATACAGCACATTGTCAAGCTCAATGTAGACCCTGCTGTTAATACAGAGGCATATAGATCCAATTTCAGTAGCAGTAATAGTAGAGCCATCAACTTCTCAGATAGAACAGTCTGATACATCAGAAGATATATAAATTGTGATGCCTAAATCAGGGTAGAATCATGCTTCTGTTCCCAAATAATGATCTCTTTTTTTGAATAGAGACAGATAGTCCTGATTTTGCCACTGGTGCAGTCCTATTCTAGTAGTCCTAGAAAGACAGGAAATAGCATTCTGTGGCCTTTGACTCTAAGAGTCTCAATGCCATAGAGTGAGTATACAAGATCTACAACAAAAAGATGCTTATGATCATCTGATCATTAGAGGAGTGATGCCATTTTCTAAAAGAGGCTCAGCATAGCTTCAAAGTCTAAATGAATCACAAGAACCTGAAGTACTTTTAGACAGCTAAAAAACTCAACTGTTGCTAGGCCTGGCAGTCCTTCTACCTCACCAACTTTGACTCCTTACTGCATTACTGGCTTGGAAGGAGTATGAGAAAGCCCAATGCCTTTTCTCAATATGCTGATCATGGCTCTAGCAAAGAAAATAATGACAACATCAGTCTCTTACATTCAGAGTTGTTTGCTATCTGAGTACTTGAGAGAGTTTATGTCCAAGAAAATGAGGTTGACATTATCTGAGACATTTGACAAGAAACCCAGAATAGAGCCTACAAGAATGTGGTAGCTAAGATTACACTTGCTTTGCACATCAGATGTCTTTTTAATGCAAAATCTATACAGGCTGATAAATAAAACCTTTAAGACAGACTGCTCACATTCTATGGCCATATTTACATCCCCAATTTCTCAAAGCTCCATAGATGCATCATTAAACAGTATCATGACTCTCAGATTATAGGACACTCTGGCTATTAGAAAATTTTAGAACTAGTATCCCAGAACTACTAATAGCTGCAGAGGTTGTAGTATATAGGCTTCTACACCAGCACATGTGACCTATGCCTTTGGATTAAGCCTCAATGTTGTTCTCTTCAACCAGCTTTACCTCTTGCTAACACTCACAGAATACAAGAATGTGGCTTTTATAGACTTTATTATAGAACTTCTAGATACATATGGGTACAATACTGCTATGGTAGTTGTTGACTTCTATAGTAAGTGTGCTCTTTTCATTCCAACTCACACAATATGCTCTGCAATGAATGCTGCCAACCTGTACTGAAAAAATATTTAGAAGCATTATGGCCTCTCCAATGCATGTGTTTGACAGAAGTTCTTAAAACATCACAAAATTCTCTAGGAGCTCTATCAACTCCTCCACATGAAGCTTCACATCTCCACTGTCTACTTACTATCTGCAGTTCAATAGCCAGAATGAGCATATCAATCAGGAATTGAAACAGTATCTCTGACTTTTTTGCAACAAACATTAGAATGACTAGGACAAGCTCTTTCTGGAGACTGGGTTTTAGTGCAACAACTATGTCTATTTATTCATATAGATATTGCTATTTTTCCTTGACATAGATCAGCACTTCTAAATAAAATTTGAACCATGCATGCAATAGTTGAAAAATAAGTTTATCAACAAGTTTGTTGATTAAATGCAAAAGGCATAGGAAGAGACAAAAGCAGCACTTACTAAGGCAAAGAACAACATGGCCTGAGACTATGATTAAGAATAGATCCCAGTCTTTATGTACAAACCTAGTGATCATGTCTATCTAGATGCCTTGAATATTGTGACCACTTAGCTCTCTCAGAAGCTCTTGCATTAGCAGCTTAGACCATATATAGTAAAACTTATTTTATTTTATTTTATTTTTTATAATATATATAAGTTGTTCTGTTTTCTGTTAGATATGTTCAGTTATATGATGATTTTTTATAATTTTTTTTTATTTTTTATTTTTGCTTTAGCAATTGTTTACATTATTAATAAATAAGTTGTTATATTACAATGATGTTATTTGCCTATGTATGCTAGATTAATAGCTATTGACTTGTTAATAGTAATAAAACATTATTGAACTAATGAGCTGATAAACTTTAACCTTTAAAAGTAAGGAAGTACAAAAGTGAATCAAGTTGATGTCATATTAAAAGGAAATATAAATATATCCTCATGTAGACTCACAAGTTGTAAGGGCGACCTCTAAAGGTTGTGGCTCAGTCACACAGCTGGCAGAGGGAGATCCAAAGTGTATTAGAATATATACTGACAATATCAAGGTAGCTACTCACCTGGCAGAGGGAGATCCAAAGAGAACAAGTCTAGGGATTCCCTATGCCAGGTTGGACGCTTCTGGGGCCTCTGAAGCATGGGAAACAACTGTACAGTACAACAAAACCTTAAAAACTCGAAAATTGCCTACACAAATACTTGTACAAATAAGGGGCAAACTCTGGCAAACTCTGGCTTATATAAGTGGTCTGGAAGCGGTGCTGAGTGGGCCTATACTTGTCTGAATGGTGGCTAAAGAACCAGAGCATCTCAAGGGCTAAGAGTAGTACTAACAGATAGTGTTGAAAGAATAGAAACAGTAAAATGAAATAATGTCAGAAGAAATAAGAGAATGAATAGAAGGAGAATGAAGAGATAAGGAGTGAGAAAAGGAAGAAATGAGGAGTCCCCTGACAGTTTTGCGCTGAGCGCGCATATGATCCATGTTGTCCATCATCCGGCTGATGAGGACGACCGCCTCTGCATCACGGAGGAATGATGACTCTGCAGGTACATCGTACCCATTGTCCCCCAGGCATTGGAGAAGAGTAGCCAGGACTAAGTCCTGGTTGAGACTGAGCTCGACAGCCCATGCTTTTTCTTTGTCGTGTTGAGGACACAACTCTTCTTCCGAGCTGGGCTTGGGTTGGTGCGGCATCTCTAGCCGCTGTAGCAAGGAGAGCTTGGCCAGGCTCTCTGTTGGTGCATCAGCTGATGAACTGATGCTTAGTTCTGTATCGAGAGTTTCTGTACTCTCAATGGCCGTGGTGGCCTGCATGAGGAATGCTTGGTGTCCCTCTAGATTGTTGACTGGTACTGTGGTTGACAGGGAAGCCAACCTGCCTCCCTTGGCTGTCACCTCATACAAGGCATCGTACTGGGGCATCGCGCCCCAAGCCCCCATGCCAGGGTAGTGCGCCGAGGCGGTAGACTGGGGCAAATGATGTGCGCCCATTGCCCCTCTTGCCATAGCGGGGGCAAACTGTCCCCATCCTGGCGCTGCTTGGGGGCTGACTAGCCCCCCATAGGGCTGTTGCTGATATTGGCCCTCTGCGTGATGTGGTGCATAAGCACCCGCCACTGGTTGTTGGGGCTGATAGCCGTCCACAGGTGCATTTTGAGGCATGAAGTTGCCCTGCATGAGTTGGTGGATAGCCACTGATCACCAGCTGCTGTGGCGGGTAGCCCGCCGCTGGTTGTTGCTGCTGCTGTGGGAAGCCCACAGCCTGTTGCAATTGTCCCCACTGGGGGAGCCATCTGCCCCCCCCTTCAGCCGATGGTAAGACTGACGGCGCAAACTCAAACTGCTGCTGCTGTTGCTGCTGCTCACTACGGTCCATGGGCATGTTGTCCATGGTTAAGGGAAGAAAGGGAAAAAAGAAACTTTGCCTTCTAAGATGTGTTTCAGCCACAGCTGCTGACCAACTCAGCCAAGCCACGATCGGCACTGCTGATTAAATTAAGCGCCGGCACGCTTACTTAATTGATGTGGGCGCTTAACGCCCTTCAACTCCAAATAACGGTCAAGTGCTGCCAACTTGGAGCAATGGGAGTGTGGCTCCCATGTTGTGTCTCCGAGGGACTACCACACCTCAAACTTGAGCATATTATGCTCAGTCCACCAGTGCCCTATGATGCACTCAACGAACCATTCGTCATTGTCTCGAGCCCCAAAGTCATAGGGGCCCAGGGTCACCCTGTTAGGGAATAGTGTGTTGTCAGACGCGCTATATGGTCGCAACAGTGACACATGGAACTTTGGAACGATGCGTCGTTCCTGTAATGCCTGAGGCAGCTTCAACACGTAGTTGGAGGTACTTGGCTCCGCATCTAGGATGTGGTACAGGCCTACCCATTTCAGGCAGAGTTTACTCGCCCGACCCTTTGGAAGTCTCAGGTTATGCGTTGACAAATAAACCAACGCTCCTACTGCTATAGGTGGTTCTGCTCACCTACAGTGATGACGCCCAAAGTTTGGTCAGTAACAAATGTAACAATAGTGTTACCGTACCAAGAGTTTGCGTTGGGCGCGCTATAAGTGATGAGAGGAGTCCCGGGCAGGTCCCAGAGAACGCATCTGTAAAAATAGGGTAAAGTCGGTAACGAGGTCGGCAAGTGTAAAGCGCTAAGGTAAAGCGCCTATGGAAAAAGCAGTAAGTGAACACAGCAACGGTAAGCGGCAAGAGCATGATAAGCTTAGCGAAGTCTAAGCGTCAATAATGCCTGCCATAGTTGCAAGGCGCGAGTATGTCGAGTATTGGCGAGCATCTGCAACTGCCGATGAGTTTGACGTTGCCGACCGTAGCGTAAGGGAGACTGAAGAAAGGGGAGTAGTGAACTCTGGTCTATTGTTCGATTGCTGTATGTACAAGTCGGTAAGTACTTTTATATTACAATGAGTTCACCGTCGCCAGTGGCTAATGACGCCAGAGTGCGGTAAACTGGAAAATTTCATAGGGGTAGCTCCAACGGTTTCAGATCCCTACCGTCTTTTCAAGACCCTTGGCGCCACCAGGTGGCAGATCGCGGTGCTAAACCATCAATTCATCACCCTTCTGTCTGTCCAAAGTGCTTAGCAATGTCAGGCGCCGAATCGAGACGCTAAGCGGTGTCAGACGCCAAGGTCAAACGCCAAGCTGTCTGTCAGTTTTTGATAGATCCTCAGGCTTCTCGCTAAGCGCTGTCGTCAGTGACTGATGCCATCTGTCAGTTGTCATTCTGTCTGCCATCGGCGCTATCATTGATCAGATCTGCTTCTTGCCGTGCGCGGCCGTCAAATATTGCCAAAAATGGTTAGTTAGCGTGCGCTAAGGTATCCCGGGTCGGTGCCATGTTGCCGTCGCCTGCCGTTGATGCGCTGATCCTGTATGGGGTCCTATCATCTCCCCCCAACTGAAAAATTGACTGTCCTCAGTCACCAAATAAGGCTACCATTACCGCTTTTGTGACAAGTGGTCCGTGCGTTCTTGAGATTTTGTTTATAGTCCTGGCACGTGAGTTTGGACTTCGTTTCTTCTCCCCCTCTTTACCTGGCGCTCCATAAAATAAAATATGTCCTTCCATATTCCAACTCCGCCCCCCGTTCCCTCTCAAGCTGCTCAAGAAGCCGCTTACGCCTACATCGCCAAGGCTAACCGCTTTATTGGCCACATCGAGGGCGTTGGCACCGAGGCGTCCCAAAACCTTGTGGTTGGTGTGATGAAGTTGCTGGAGTGATGCTATGAGGTGAGAGTTCTTGGCGTCGGGTGGGACCGCGAAATCGAGGTGTGGGAGTGGTGCCACGCACGGTATGTTGACAATCGTGGCGCTGAGTGGTTAGCGCCTTTCTCCCGTTTCATAAGTTGCTTTTGTCACCTGCCATGTCGCTTAGCTAATTGCTACCTAGGCGCCTCCCCCCGTCCCCACCATCAAGGATGAGCTGGAGGATATTCTCTCTGGCACGTTGCCAATGACCGTAAGCGCATCGGCAACCGAGTAAGTAGCTTCTGACCTTTCCTTCCCTAGCTATGGACTGAACTATCCCCTCGTAGCAAGCAAGAGGTACTAGAGCCCCTTGCTCGATTGCAGATCGAGCAAGAGCAGGAGGAGGCTGCCGCTGCCGCTGCCGCACACTCCTTGGCGGTGGCAAGGGCAGAGCTCGCCAAGGAGCAAAAGAAGGAGTCCGTTGCCGAGGGTTCCAGCAAGGGGTCTCGCGCCGGCAGTGTTCAGAGCCCCACACTGCCGGCAGGCACACAGGGTTCACCTTCAAAGCCTGGCAAGGCTTTGAAGAAAAAGGTGAGTCTGCTGGTGTTGGCGTCTCTCCTTACCGACTGTGACTTTTGCTAGTCTCGCAAGGGGAAGGGCCCTCAATACGAGGTATGCCGTAGTGACTCTTTGCCGACTCTCTGCTGACTCTCTCCCAGCTCCCTAGCCAGACAACTTTCGACGACAAAGAGTTGAAGGGTTTGCTCTTGCCGTGCCGGGAAGACGTTGTCATGGACAAGGGCATTGAGGGAGGAGTGGAGATTCCCGAGATGAAGAACAAACGCACGGTTTCCCTGGCGACGCGCCAGGAGTTCAAAGATTTGCGTGGAGCGGTAAGTTGTCTTAGCCTTTTTTGTATGACTTTTGTTCTCAAGCAAGGGTAGTGTGACAAATGCTGGGCCGATAACGACCCCGAAAGTTGCTGGTTCTCCACTGGCGCCCAACCATGTTACCGCTGCGGCACTCTCAAACGTGCTTGTATGATCGACGGCGCCAAGAGTCGTGAACGTGGCGGGGTGCCTGACCTTTTCGTGGAGAAGACCTTTTCCTGGGCGGTCTTGGTCAAGCGGGCCAGGGAGTTTGTTGAGAGGGAACGTAGCGAGGTTGCTGCTGGGAGAGCGGCAAAGATCAGCAAGTCCTCCTTGGCGCTGCCGACGCGCCAAGGAGATGAATCGGAATTGGTCGGTAAGCGCGGCGCTGGCGAGCGCCAGGAAAAACATAAGGCCTCCTCCCCAAGCAAGGGCAAGGGTAAGGCTAAGCGAGTACGCATCAAGTCGCCCCCCTCCTCTCCAACTGCTGAGGACACGGAGATGAGGGAGCTTGGAGAAGCCCTTGCCGCCAGCCGCCTCCCTTCCGTTAGCGGTGAGGCTGGTCCCAGCCGCTTGCTGTCCCCTTTGGTCTTACCTGAAAACGCGCCTGCCAACGTTTCGACTGCTGGCGCCCCAGGAGGTGAAGGTGACGTTGAAATGGGAGAGCCCGCTAGCGCGCAAGAGTTAGCCGGGGAGGAGGAGACACGGGGAGGATTGCCAAGTTGCGAGGAGGTCGGGGGTGGCAGTGAAGATGCTGAGGGAGAGGCAGAGGAAACTTTGCGGGAGGCCCCTGGCGAGTTTCAAGAGTTGCCGACGGTGGAGCCTGCCACCCCCTGGGTAAGTGAGGGCGACTTGGCAATGCAGCTCTGGACGAGCTCAAGCAGGCCTTCGTCATGGACCCCCCAGCCTCAGCCAAGAGTCACTGGCGATTCGCATGAGTGGCTGGGGGAGGACTTGGTTTATCCTGTGGTGGCCCTGTACCCGCCTCAGGTTATAGAGTGGCTGGGGGTACGTGCGGCAAGCATGCGTGCGGTTTTGGGTTGCGAGCGCGAACACGTTCGACAACAGATCATGGCTTCGCGACTCCGGTACTCCAACTTGACCCGTAGCATAGAGACCCTCGAGGAATACCAAGCCGACTGCAACAAGGCGCTAGAGTGGCAAGTCCTCAATCAGGTTCAGGTTGGCGACCTTCTGCCATTCGACGACTCCTTGCCGCTTTCCGATCGCGAAGACTGACGGACCTTAGGGTAGATAGGCCGTCGTGTATTTAGATTTTGTTTGGTGATTCGTACGTGTAAATATACTTCTTGCCGCCTTCTTGCCGAGTGGAAGGACAAGTCCCGTAATCTGAGTTAGCGCAGCAGCAGATAAGTAAGATAAGTAATAGAAAGAAAGAGCTTATCAATATATAGTCTTTTCTAATCATTTTCTTCTTCTTCAACTAGGGTCGGCAAGTCATCATCGTCCAATAATTCGGTTTCTTCAAGTTCTCTAAGCTTGGCAGTGTCAATATCTAGCGCTTCAAGCGGCAAGTCAATGTGTTCTCTGGTGAGATACGGCAATAGGCGAAAAGCGGCAACAGGTCAATGCAATACTGAACCATCTAATTCACAGAGCACGTAAGCGCTTCCACGGTTACGAGAGATAACTACCAAGGGTCCTAGGTAGCACGGGCGCATTTTCTTGTTGTAAGAGGTTTTGATTTTGGAGTTGCGCATGAGCACTAGCGCTCCCCTCGGGAAGTTGTAATCTTTGATGGTAGCGCTATGCTCGATTTCGAATCGCAGGGCTGCTTGGCGACGGGCGCTAAAGACTACCTCGTGGAGTCGCTCTAAATCTTCTTTCCTTCGCTGGAGATCAATAGCTCGTCTGGCAATCAGGTCGGTAGTCGCTAAGATGCTGTTGGGTGCTGGCTGAAGGTAGGTCGCTTCTATAATGTCGGCAGGGAGTAACGGATGGGTGCCAGTAGCTGCGTAATAGGGAGAACAACCCATGTGCTTACGAATAGTAACTCTTTCCGACCAAAACACTGAATACGTCGCCTCATTCCAACGAGACTCGTCACCATCAACCGCCTTGAAGAGCGCTTGCCGAACGTCAAAGTGTGGTCTCTCTACCAGGCCATTGGCGCGCTTGTTGTAGCCAGATACTCGAATGTGATGAATGTTGTATTTCTTGGCGAGATATGTTAGCGCCTTGATAATTGGCGCACCGTTATCCGTGACGATTTCTCTTAGCGCTCCCCAACGGCAGATGACGTCCTCAAATAGCCACTTGGCGACCGCCTCCGTGTTTTCTCTTTGGAGCATTCGAAATTCCGGCCAGTGGATTAGCGAGCAACGACCTTGAATGATGTACTTGTAGCGACCAGATTTGGGCATATGCATGGTATCGACGTAGATTTTGCTGAAGAGGGGAGCTGGCATTGCAACAGTTGGCGGGATGAGCACTTGGCACGTTTGTTGAATTTGGCAGAGGTGGCAAGTCCTGATGTACCAGGCGATGTCGGCACTAGCGTGTGGCCACCAGAATTGTTCTAACAGAGAAGCTCAGATAGCGTACAGACCTTGATGTCCTAGTTCGTCATGCATAGCGCGCAGGACCCGTAAGCGACTTTCTGGCTTGATAATCAGCTTGTGAGCGCCATCTTGATTTCGTCGCCAAAGTCGGTTGTCGGTAAAGAAGAAACGGGTAGCATAGCGGATAAAGGTCGCGTATTGTTCATCGGTAAGGCCTGCAGGTCGCTTAAGGTCTTGTAGCCATTGTTCAACGAGTAACAAGCGACTGTCTTCCGCCTTTGCCTTGGCGGATCGGGGAACGGCATCGTAGGTCAGGTTTTTGCTGTCTTCTCTTAGCGGATGGGGTTCTTGTACGACTTTTACTGGAGGCAAGTCTTGTCCAAGGATGCTTGCCGTGTAGAATCTTCTCTTAGCGGATGGGGTTCTTGTACGACTTTTACTGGAGGCAAGTCTTGTCCAAGGATGCTTGCCGTGTAGAATGTGAGGGGTGCGCTAAAGATCTCGGGGCGGTAAGGGATAATGGGATGTAAAAATATGCTGCTAGGCTGTTGCCGTCGTAGTAGGGGGATTGGCTGTTGTATGAGGTGCACGAAACCATGTAAGCGGTCGATCCAGTCCTCGAAATCGCTATCAGCCCATGGGTCCACTGCCGGATCGCCAGGCTGCCGTGGTCGCCTAGAGAGTCCATCTGGTCCGTGGAAAGAGCTCTTAATGTGTACCAACTCAAAGTGAAACATGAGGATAGCGACTACCCAACGGTTCATGCTAGTGGATGGCTGGATGTCGGGATTCTGCAGCATGCCTTTAATGTATCTAGCATCGACTTCAACAATCAGGTTCCGCACGCCAATCAAATACATCTTTAGCAACCGGAAGGCTTTGAAGAGTCCATAGAGCTCAAGCTTAGGCTGACTGTAGCAAGACTCTCTGTCGTTTAGCGTAATAGACCCAAAGCAGTTGTAGCGTCGTTGTTTCCGATTGTCGCTAAGGCACTGGCACATGAAGTAGCCAACGGCAATGTACAAGGTATCCACCGCCAAGATAACCGGGTCGGCAGAGCTATAGTCGATAGGAACTAGGAGCTTGGCGTCTTGTAGGGCTTTCACTAAATCTCGCTGTGCAGTGACCTGGTCTGGCCCAAATTCAAAGGGCTCGTTGGCGCAGGTGAGTCGGTTAAGGGCGTGTGCGCGATGGGCAAAGTTTTTGACGAATATCCTAAGAACGCCAACGGTACCAAGAAAGGCGCAAACTTCAGATAAATCACGGCAAGGGCCCCATCGCTCCAAGAGTGCTAAGCAAGACTCGTCGGGAACACGACCGTCGGGAGTGCAGATGTGACCAAGTATTTTGAACCTTGGCGTGCAAAGAAGGAGCTTATGGCCGCTAAAGGTACCACCGCTATACTTCATACGTTGGAGAACTCGATTGAGCAGCAAGAAAAACTCCCATAGCGCTAAGCAAATGTTGGGGTTCTCGGGATGGGTCGCCAGTAAGCCGTTTACGAGTCGCCAGTCTTTGGGGCCTTTGACGCCAACGTCATCAATGAAGCTAAGGACATTATGTGGTATCTCAGGTTGGAGGATGAAGGTGATGTCGTCATGGAATATGGGGACTGAGTTTGTCCAGCCCATCGGCAAGGTAACTAGGCGCAAGGCGCCAAACAGAGTTTGAAAAGTAGTGAGATCTCGGGAAGAAGGGTGTATTAGGCGTTTGTCGTAGCCCATGTAGAGGTCAAGGGTGGCGCCACAAATGCGCCCGGCAAAGGACTCGGCAACGTGGTCAGGGAAAGGCAGTACGCCAGAGTGTTGTATTGTCACTCTGTTTAGCGGCTCGAGACTGTGAACTATGCGTAGGTTGCCATTCTTTTTGAGGACGCAGAACCAACGGGAGCGGTAAGAACTATTGGAGGGCTTGTAGACGCCAGCCTTAATCTTGGTCCTAATGATTTGGCAGACCTCGGCTTCGATCCCAGGCGGTAGCGGTCGGTTGTGCTCAGTCCACGGTACGTGAGGAATGGTCGGGATAACAACAGGCAGGAAGAAATCTGTACGTAGACTGCCGCGTTCTGAGTCCTCCCAAGCAAAGGCTTTGTCTTGCTTAGCGACGAGATCGGTAAGGACGTTCAACTCATCTTTGGTCAAAAATCCTGTGTCGTGCTCCTTGGCGAACTGCTGCTGGCGTTCTGTGGTAAAACGTCCCGTGGGCTGAAAGGGTGGCGGATTCGGTGATAAGGTCGGCATGTCGGCAAGAGGGTCGCCAATGATCTGGCGCTCGATTCTAAACGTCTCGGGAGAGTGCGTGGCAACGGGCTTTGTTTTAAGCGCAACTGGCTTATATTTCTTTTTGACTTGAACCCCCTTCCTTTTGGGAACGTTAGCTTGGTTATATGCAGGGGTGGAAAGGGGAACTGTAGCCTGAGGAGCGGCAAGTCCAAGAATAGCAGGAGACGATGCTCCGGGAAGGGTAGTGAGATAAGTATCAATAGACGCAATATTTTGAAACGACTCGGAAGCGGTAAGGTATAAGTAGGCAAGAGAGGAGTCGGTAATGTTTTGATTTTTCTGGGAAATCTCTGCGTCGGTAGCGGGTAAAGTAGTTAAAACATCTTCGTCAAGAAAAGCAGTAGACATAACATTTACAAGACCAGTTGAATGGTCATATTCCAGCGTTAGCGCCACATCTCCGTGATCGTCGCCAATCACCTCCTCGATGGTTTGTGAAAACACCTGTGGGGTCGTTCGTTGGCGTGTTAGTCGGTAAACTCCGGCGGCTTAGCAAGGGCGCCTTTTTGTTGTCCCCTAGGGAACGTTGGCACCGTTCATCGGATTCCGGAATTGGGGTCGCTAATGGTTAAAGTCGTCTCATCGTCGGTAACTGTTTTGACAACTGATCGCGCCAAGACGTCGAAGGGTCTGCCGAGTAGTAAGTCGTAAGCCGGGGATCGCAAAATGTGTATCTGGAGGTAAAAGGTGATGTCGCCAAGGGTGCACGGCACATTCTTGGCAAGGCCTAGGGATCTATCTACCGTACCGTTAGCGCTCTGCATGTTTAGTATAACGGTAGGGTCGTAAATAAGGCCTAGATTGTTAGCAACTTCTGCTGCCATCGAAATGATTTGAGAACCGCTATCCACGATTGCCTCTACCTCATGCTTATTGTCTACGGTTAGCGTGACGGAGCAAATAGCGTGCGATTCTTGAGCGACGGTAAGGATTGCGGGGTCCTCTCCATGGTCCACTGACCTAAGGTAGGTCTCCACTGGGTCCACAGAGGTGGCATTAGCGGTAGGGTCGGCAGGAGTGTCTTCAGTATCCAGCGAGTCTACGGTAACAGAAAAACTGGGTAGCGCGTCGTCGAGGTCCTCGACCTCGGCAACGGTTGTTGCCAAGGGTCGTCGAGGGGTAACTGCCGTCTTGACTTGGTTGCGGACGTCGGGAGCAATGCTACAAAGCTCTTCAACTGATAAGGTGACATTGGTTTTCATGATGTGGCTAAAGACGTGATTTGATTTTTCTATGTCGAATATTGGCGTGGTAGGTCGGTAGCCACCCTCAGGACGTTTCTCGGGAGCAAGACGTGATTTGATTTTTCTATGTCGAATATTGGCGTGGTAGGTCGGTAGCCACCCTCAGGACGTTTCTCGGAGCGGCAAAGTTTCGTTGTGCGGGAGCGTGATAACGGTCAGGAATGCCCGAGTAGGATGGAGAGGCGGCAAGGGTGTGTTCAGGAGCGGAGCGGACGACGATGGTTCTGGTGTGGTAGCAGGGTAGTGGCAGGGCAGGCGGTGCGGCAGGAGCAGTGTCGGTAACTTGCTAGCGGGAGGGATTGGCTTATATCTTTGAGAGGTTGTTTGGGCTGCTTAACTTCAACCCCATCAAAAACCTGGTTCTTTAGCAAATCCAGCTCCTGTTGGAGCTTGGCGATACGTTCTTCTCGTGAGAAAGTAGGGTGGTCGCCAACGCTGTCGAAGTGTAAGACCTTGTGAACCATTTGCTGTTGGGTCGCCTGTTCAGGGTCGGGGTTGGTGTTGCCAGAAAGCGTGCCGGTAACGATTTGTCCTGGGTTGCACCTATGCCATTCATCAACTCGTTCCTGGAAAGACTTCTTGTCTGGGTAGTTGGGAATGATGGCGCCAGTAGTGAGAACTATCTTGCCGTCGATAGCCCGTCGAATTAGACTTCTTGTCTGGGTAGTTGGGAATGATGGCGCCAGTAGTGAGAACTATCTTTGCTGTCGATAGCCATTGAATTCTCCCTTGCCGAATATAATTCTCTAAAGTTACGCAGCGTCCTCTAGTCATAGTATGGCCAATTTCCCCACAGAAGTGGCAAGGGCCATTAGCAGGTACATTAGCGGGTCGGTTAGCGAGATTGGTGGTAATCATTGTTTCGATACGAGTCATGGCAGAAGCGACGGCAGCAGTAACGGCAGCATTAAGGTCCTCCTTTTTAACGAAGTCGGCAGGAGGAGGCGGCATGTGAATGATACCGTTAGTTCGCTCGGGTGGTGGGCTCGTCCTAGCGCGTTGCAGCCCAACGCCAGTGTCCGTTCCCTTGAGAACCCATTTACCGGCTTCAAAGACGTCGGCAACGTTATAGGGCTCGTCTGGGTGATGGGCCTGATGAACCCCTTGAGAACCCATTTACCGGCTTCAAAGACGTCGGCAACGTTATAGGGCTCGTCTGGGTGATGGGCCTGATGAACTATCTCTAGCGACGAGCAATACGAGTCCAAAGCGAAGTCGGGATGCCTTGTTGGAATAGGCGACGTTCCTCGTTAATATAGAGCTTGCCGTTCTGCAGAAGCCACCTAGCGATTTTCTGGAACTCGCGGTAATATGTAGAGAACGCGCCAAGCGAAGATGTGCCACTGTCGAAAGATTCCTGTACTAATTTTTGCAACTCGTTTACCATGTATCGGGTAGCTTCTTCAGCGCCAGGGTACAGCTGGATTACTGCCGTCTTCCAGCCTTCATACGAAGCGCCTTGGGCTGGAACTGGCGGTGCGGCAGGAACAAAGGCGGCAAACTCGGTCAAACCTGTCCACGTCTCTGCCGTGTCATACGATACGTATCTTGCCGCGTACTCCTTCATCTGCGTGTGGTCGGTAATGTTACAATCTCTGAATAGATACTCCAACTCCTTGAAATACTGGGAGAGCTCCCGTGGCTTGGACTCGTCCCATTTCGGTGCCGAGAAGTGGTTGCGTGGCGGCATGCGCTGGACTTGTTGTTCCATAGTGACTGTGTTGGCGAGTTCGGTTAGCGGTAGTGGGGAAGGAGTTCTAGAGATTGGCGACGGGGTAAGAGAGATGAGTTGTGAAAGAGGCGTTAGCGGAGTAATAGAGGTGACTGGTTGCGGTACGGTAAAGGGCGACGCTAAGGGGTCGTCGGCGCTATAATCAAGGGAATGCAGGAAGAGATCAGGAAATGCGTCTACAGTGGCGTTCTGTAGTTCCTGTGCAAGAGAGAGACCCGGTAAGGCACCAGGTGGTTGTGGAGTTGATGGATGGGAAGGAGCTATGCCTTCTGCCGACTGGTCTAGCAGGCGGCGCCTACGTTGGAGACGGGTTTCTGGCAGAATTCTGCCCTAGAGATCCCTCGCGGTGGGCTCCAATTTGATGACGCCCAAAGTTTGGTCAGTAACAAATGTAACAATAGTGTTACCGTACCAAGAGTTTGCGTTGGGCGCGCTATAAGTGATGAGAGGAGTCCCGGGCAGGTCCCAGAGAACGCATCTGTAAAAATAGGGTAAAGTCGGTAACGAGGTCGGCAAGTGTAAAGCGCTAAGGTAAAGCGCCTATGGAAAAAGCAGTAAGTGAACACAGCAACGGTAAGCGGCAAGAGCACGATAAGCTTAGCGAAGTCTAAGCGTCAATAATGCCTGCCATAGTTGCAAGGCGCGAGTATGTCGAGTATTGGCGAGCGTCTGCAACTGCCGATGAGTTTGACGTTGCCGACCGTAGCGTAAGGGAGACTGAAGAAAGGGGAGTAGTGAACTCTGGTCTATTGTTCGATTGCTGTATGTACAAGTCGGTAAGTACTTTTATATTACAATGAGTTCACCGTCGCCAGTGGCTAATGACGCCAGAGTGCGGTAAACTGGAAAATTTCATAGGGGTAGCTCCAACGGTTTCAGATCCCTACCGTCTTTTCAAGACCCTTGGCGCCACCAGGCGGCAGATCGCGGTGCTAAACCATCAATTCATCACCCTTCTGTCTGTCCAAAGTGCTTAGCGATGTCAGGCGCTGAATCGAGACGCTAAGCGGTGTCAGACGCCAAGGTCAAACGCCAAGCTGTCTGTCAGTTTTTGATAGATCCTCAGGCTTCTCGCTAAGCACTGTCGTCAGTGACTGATGCCATCTGTCAGTTGTCATTCTGTCTGCCGTCAGCGCTATCATTGATCGGATCTGCTTCTTGCCGTGCGCGGCCATCAAATATTGCCAAAAATGGTTAGTTAGCGTGCGCTAAGGTATCCCAGGTCGGTGCCGTGTTGCCGTCGCCTGCCGTTGATGCGCTGATCCTGTATGGGGTCCTATCAACGGTGATTGGCATTTTTCACCTGAAAGACTCACGTCTCTATGATGGTGTCATGCACCACTGCAATGTTTTCCAGGGCCTGCCTGGCGAACTTGACAGCTCCTCAGTAGGCCACCACATCAGCATGAATTTTGTGCAGCATGGAGGGCAAGTACCCTCTATTGAGCTCAAAGGGCGCATACCCTGTTGTCTCTAAGATACTCATGTTAATCGCAAACTCAGTGAGTGGACACCAGTTCACCCAGTTCTGTTGGTCAGGGCAAACAACTGCCCTCAGAATCTGGCCTATACTGCGGTTGGCCTGCTCAGTTTGCCCATCCATTTGAGGATGGAAGGACGTCGACATGAAGAGTCATGCTCCTAACAGTTTGTGGAGTTCCCTCCACCATTGAGATGTGAACCTTGAGTCATGGTCGCTCACTATGGTACTAGGCAGCCCATGCAGCCTAACGATCTCCCTAAGGTAGATCCATGACAGCTCCTTAGCTGTCAGCGTAGTTCGCACCGGTATGAGGTGCACCATGCTCATCATGCGGCATATTACCACCCAGAGGTAATCGAACCCTCTGGACTCAGGAAAGGGACCTACAAAGTCCATTCCAATGGAGTCCCAAGGTTTTACCAGCACGGGTAGCTGGTGTAGCTTCCCGGGAGGAGATTCAGGGAGCAACTTTGCCCTCTGACATGCTGCACATGAGGCGCAGAACTTAGTCACTTCTTGGGCCATACGTGGCCACCAATACCATCTCTGAATATAGCCCAACGTTTGGGCAGCACCAAAGTGCCTCACCAGTGCATGGGCCTGGTCCAAGACTTGCGTAACAATGGTTTGCATATGGGGGAGGCAGACCACTGCCACCCCTTGACGGTTCTCCATCGTGATCAGTCCACCAGGCTCATGCCTGAACCAAGGATGGTCGTCGGGATTGGCAATTATCTTGGTGAAGAGAGAATCATTGCCATATTCCTGCACCACTTCTATCCGGAAGTCGTTGCTGTCCAGGCTAGGGGGCTGGGATGAAGGCAATTTGCCTTCGAGCATCTCAGCCAGCGTAATGGGTATATCAGGGCGCTTGTGCTCCCCAGGTGATGCTGGGTCCATGACTTCATGCTCCTTGAGCAACTGGGTGGCTACGTCCCGCTCTTCATGCTGCTCCCTGAGGCGAGTGCTTCGCCTCCGTTTGTCGTCACACATAGCATGTACTTCCAGAACATGCTCTCTGAGCTCCTGGTAGCGGTGGAGAGGTAGATCCTCTCCATCTGGGTCTATGCGACAGTCTGCCTGCACATACTCATGAGGCTCGTGAGCCTCTCCGACTACATCGCTCTCAAAGTAGCAAGACAAGCAGTCTGCCACTTTGTTGAGTTCACCTTTAACATAGGTGATGTCGAACTGGTATCTCAACATGTAGTCTATCCAACATCGCTGACGTGGCAACAAGTTCACCTGAGTTTTGAAGAACTCAAGTGCCTTGTGATCCGTTATGATGTGGATGGGATATCCCATCAGCTTATCCTCCCATTTGAGGAGGGCCTTGAGTATGGCAAGAGTCTCCAGCTCATGCACAGCATAGTTTTGCTGGGCCGTCGTGAATTTCTTCGACATGAACCCTGCTGGGCGGCAAGTCTGCCAGCTACTTCCCTGACTGTATATGGCTCCAACGCCTGTCTTAGACGTGTCGCAAATGAGCCATATTGGCTCATCCTGTCTAGGGTTGATTGGTCAAATCACCGGAGTCTTTGTACAGATCTGTTTGACCATCTCGAAGCACCGCTGGTGCAGCGGCCTCCAATTGAACGGTGACCCATTCTGCGTCATGGCTATAAGTGGCCCAGTATAGGCCGTGACATCAGGCAAGAAGCTCAATATGTAATTGACAAGGCCAACAAATCGTTGGATGTCATTGTAGTTTCGTGGCGTGCACCACTCCCGAATGCAATCGAGCTTGTCCTGATTGGAGTGGATACCCCGCTCATCTATGACATGCCCTAGGCAGTCTATACTCTGAGCATAACGCTCACACTTTTTCCACTTCAAGTACAACTTGTACTTGTGTAGTCGTTTGAATACGACTCTGAGGTGCTGCTCATGCTCCTCCATAGAATCCGAGTAGATGAATATGTCATCTAAGTAGACGTGCATAAAATGTCCTATTACGTCTTGAAAAATAGAGGTCATTAGCCTCTGAAAGGTTGCAGGAGCATTACAGTCTCCAATCTGCATTATGTTGCTCGTGAACGAAAAATAGAGGTCATTAGCCTCTGAAAGGTTGCAGGAGCATTACAGTCTCCAATCTGCATTATGTTGCTCGTGAACATGCCCATGATCAATGCAAATACGGTCTTGGGTACGTCTTTGGTGCAAATGTGCACCTGCTCGTAAGTGTCAGTAAGGTCAATCTTTGAGCAATACTTCGCCCAAGCCACATCTTCCCAGATCACCTCCTGATCTGGTAAAGGAGTTACATCCTTTATAGTATTGTCATTGCGCTAATGCACATCAAGACCTGTTCGAAGGGTTCCATCCTTCTTTGGGATGCACAATAATGGTGCAGCCTGAGCAGTGGTGCATGGTGACCACTATTGAGCATTCAAATAGCGATTAGTTTTATCACATAGTTGCTCCTGGAGTGTGTGCGGACAGCATGGCAAGTGATACTTATATTGCTTGCTCTCGTCTATGAGGTTGATCTCATGGTTCACCTCCCGCCATGGCGGGAGCTCCTCCTTGGTCCCATTGACCATATTGGCAAATTCTTCTTGCCATTGCTGACGCAACCGAGGTATATCTTCCTCACGAAGGCTTGTCGCCTTCTGCTTCCCCTTCATATGCACCGGGGAAAGTACTTCCACCGTCTCTGAGGGTGACCAAGGTGGCAGTGCATATTGCTCATGCATTGCAAGCACCTGAGTGACACTGTCATCAGGTATATGTAGTCTCAGCGGAGAACCCACTGCCGCTGCCTTATAAGCCACGAGGCTTTTTCCCTTGCGTACAAGTGAGTACGCTATGGACACCTTGTCCAACGCTGGCTGGTGATACGCTGGTCTGATGGTCATCCATCTCTGGTGCGCGTTTCACGCACACGCAGCTGCCACCAGCTCGTTCCACTCCTGCAGCATTTGAGGGTCATATGCCCAGTCGTACTCTGGAAGGGGTGCCGGTCGTTCCCATAGAGACCATGTGTCCCCCTCACATGAGGCTTCTGCCTCTCGGATGCTGTCTCTCAAGTTATCCAACTTGACTCGTGAGGACGTTGGTGGGCATACATTCACTGAGTCCTCCCGTTGTCTCGCCTTTTGGTGGCGCTTGTCTGGAGGCTTTGCACCTCGAATATCAGGAGCAATTATTCACTCGTCACTCCTCTTGGAGGCTTGATACTCCTCCTTGCTCATCATCACCACGTTGTGGTCTGAGCTCAGTCCAGGCATAGCCTGCACTTCCTCATCCATATCCTCCACCGCCAGCACTTTGCACCGGCCAAGTTATAGAGACTCCTTGTGTTTCTCTGTAGTGCGATGATGTCGCAGATGATTATCAGTGTCGTCTGCTGTAGCTCGTTCAGCTGGGATCACCTTCCCATTCACTAGTACCTGACAGTGGTCAAAGTCTAGTATGACTTTGTTACACCGCATGAATGGCATTCCCAGTATCATATCATAGCGATCAAAGTTTGCTACATCCATGTATTCCCAGCTATGTGAGCCCAGTGTCTGGACAGTCACATTCGTCCCATACTGCACCATAGCCCGGCCTCCTACGGTGCTCAGCTGTAACGCCAATGGCGTATCCAACTCCTGCATGGATATTCCGTACATATGGGCAAACTGGGGTGTTATGCCTGACGTAGTACTCCAGGAGTCCCATAAGGTCCATGCCTTGTGGCCATCTACATCCACATACAAGACCAGGCACTCCTTGTCTGCCTGTTTTAGTGTAGGGCGCTGCAAAGTGCCCTCTGCTCAACAAAAAGTCACTTTCTTCATCTGAACCACATTATTCTTTTTGGGATCATTTGAAGACGGCCAATCCGTCATCGCCGCTAGGCACTCAGAGTCGCTGTCACGACTGTAGTACTCGTTGTTGTAGACGTTGTCATATACGTCGACTGTGACGTACTCCTCCTCCTCCATGACCACACTTTTGGGCTCAGCGCCCGATGCCTCCTCTGGAGGCTCTTGGTCGTTTGTGGGGTGCTCTGCCTCAGACTCAGCAGACACGTCTCCATCACTCCCACTCACGGCTGCAGTATGTGCAGCTTGAAGGTGGGCGCGGGGTGTATACCTCTTCCTCAGGGCTCCCGGCTTTGCAGGGCAATTGGTAGTGTAGTGGCCTGGCTGGCCACACGTGAAACAAGTCCCCGTCTGACCTGGTGGGTTGGCCAGCTTGAAATCTGGCCTTGGTTTAGGACGTTCTCTGTCCGGCGCCCGCTCTGGGCGTGGGCAGCTCTGCCCTCAGTTCATAGCAGGGGTTCTGCGTACCACAGACTGCGTGTTGCAGTCACAATCCAAATTGGCCTTTTTGGCCAAGAAGATCCCCACATGCTGACCCCGTGAGGGTGCCCCAGCAGGCGGTAGTTGCCTGGTTCCCCCTTTATGTCCACTCTGATGCTCGTAGTGGTTAGCAGTCTTCAGGAACTGCTCATACCTGATGGCATATGCCACAAACTCCTCCACATCGTTGACTTCTGGGAACAGTCCGTCCTCACATATCAGGTAGCAGCGCATGTCCGCTGGAATGCCATCCAAGAATGTTTCGAGCATTGTATATCCATCCGGGTATACTGCCATATTCTGGGCATAGTCATTAAGGGTATCATAGAACCCTTGCACTCCCAACTTCTCGGTGTACTTGGTGGACTGGAAATTCCGCCTTGCATCCTGTAGCGTTGAGAGGTGCACAAATTGATCATACAGTTCTGTAAAGACTCCTTTAAACATCCACTCATACTGGACACGGTTGATGTGCAGTACTGCCTGTTGAAATCACTCCATGGCCTCTCCGGCCAAGAACTCAGGCAGAACGAAGATTTGTTCTTGTTTCATATGGTCACCTCTGTATAAGCACATGGCGAGATGGGTGCATACATCCATCACTCAATCCTCCAAGTCGCTGAACTTGGACACGCCTGTGTAGGCATGAATATGCCTACTGTCTGCTTTACGCAGCTTCACCCCATCTGGTAACCATAAGGTCACACCCAGGGCATCATCAACTACTCAATGCAGGCGATTGTGCATGGCTTCACGATGCATTTGAATGGCCTCCTGCTGATCTGGGGATCTAGTCGCCAAATCAGCGGCCTGGGAAAGTGACTTCCCTCGTCCACCCTGCAGAGGACGCCCCGAGCCTTCTCGACTGTGGGCATAATTGCCCTCATCTTGAGGAGTCAACCTAGGGCCATCATCCTGGCTGTTACCAGAGGCATTACATCTTGTGGCGCCATCTCGATCAAGGAAGTCTCCTCGATCATGATCGTTGCACCGTCCTGGAACTGGAGAAGCTTGATTCTCCTGGCCCTGCGTGATGAATTGACAACGCATCTCATCAATGGGCTTAGTGCCCTCAAATACGATGCCCTGATCGTTGATAAGGGACTGTCCCTTAGTCCTGAGGTCGCCATTGTGCATACATTGATATGTGACTCTGTTGCTCAACGTTTCTGCCATGGGCACGTGCGGCATCACAGATGCCTCGCTCTCCACCTTGAGCACGGTACTATTGTGCCCATCCAGACCTGACATATCTGTCCTAAGGTCTTGGTTACGCATGTGTGGGGGCTCCTCACACCACCCTTGTCCTGTTGGAGTATAGAAAGTACTCACTGGTTTTACTTTGGGCACTTCCTGCGCCCGTGCTAGTGCCTCCACTAGCTTGATTCCAATGTCTTGATTGTGATGTGCTGAGCATTCCTCGGACGTGTGGCTCCAGGGGGCCAAGGCCCCCGATTGCCTTGTGGCCTTCCGCTGCACATACATTTGCAGCTCAATAGTGAGCACTCTCACCATCAAATCAGTATATTTTGTACTGAATACATTGGGCACTTTGTGCCCTTGTCACCTAAGTGCTACTATATGTGCTGACACATAGCGCTCAAGTCATGCTTGGGTAGTGTATTTCATCACCTCTGGGTGCAAATCCCAGAACACCTGCAATCGCACGGTGTACATGGTTTTCAGCCACTGCTCCTCTGCTCTGGTGTTGTCATTACTTGACGACTCAATCGCCTCCTCTGGAAGCTCTACAACCTCCGGAGCTTCCTCCACTGCTGGCGTGTGCGGAAATTGGTTTTCCACGTGGGCTACTTCAGGACTTGCAGCCTCCTCCGGTACCTCTTCTATGCGGGCTTCCGGTGACCCACCGCCCCACTTTGATCTATGAAACCTCCCACGACCTCCGATGCAAATGCGACCCTCCCAGGTTGAACGTCCCTCATGCAACCCGGCACCCGACCCAGCACCCAGCCCCCCTCAGACCGACCCGACACCACTGAACCCTCCCCGACCACCTCTGCCACCCCTAGCCAAACCTCGAGGACGACCCCCAGGCCCCCCACCTCCGCCATGTTAGAATTCAGACCTATGAACAAAAGTTCAATCCCTCAGTCCGGTATAATCGACTCTATTCAAACCGTACCTATGAACAAGAGTTCAATCTATCGGGTACAGTTAGCTTGTGTGTAATTTGTAAAGTGCGTAATGTTGCTCACCCCTCAGTCCGGTATAATCGACTGAGGGGCTCACTTTGTGGTAGCTACGTTTATATACTTGTTGTGGACAATGGGAATAATGGAGAGATATTAAACAAAGCGCCAGTGCGGTGGCCCTGTACGTCTAGTGGCCAATGTGATAACCAATGTGATATTGTGAAGTGTGATGTGATTCATGATAAGCGGCGGCTGGTGTGACGTCATAGAGATGAACTCCAACACTCCTCCTCACCCAGACGCTCCTCCTTGCGTGGTAACATGGCGCGCTTTCAATGAAGACTGAGCATTGGACGAAGGTGTAGAAAAGCGGGAGCAGACAAGGCCTTTGTGAAGATATCCGCCACGTTGTCTTTGGAAGGGACGTGGAGTAAGGTCAATTCGTTAAATTGGGCACGTTCCCGAAGGAAATGATACTTAATATTGACATGTTTCACACGAGCATGCAGTAGAGGGTCTTCAGAAAGAGCAATCGCTGAGTTGTTGTCGCAGAATATTGGAGTGGGCTGGCATGTCAAGTCATGTCCTATCCCTTTCAGCAGAGCCCAAAGCCATATGCATTCTTGAGCGCTCTCAAATGCAGCCATGTATTCCGCCTCACAAGATGAGGCTGCTACTGTGCGTTGCTTTCTAACGGCCCAAGACACTGCACCCGACCCCAAACTCCACGTATAACCACCGACGCTGCGCCGGGTGTCGGGACAACTGGCCCAGTCCGAGTCAGTGAATCTGCTTAGCGTAACGTCGAGGTTTCGACCACTGAGATGGAGTTGGAGAGTACGCGTTCCTTTCAGGTAGCGGACTAGACGGATTGCCGTGTTCCAGTGGGATGTAGCATAAGTGTCGAGGTATTGCGTGAGCTGTTGTACGCCAAAAGCGATGTCAGGGCAAGTCGATATAGCGACGTACAGTAGACAGCCAACAAGTTGTCTGTAGGGAGTATTCTCCATAGCACGACGCTCCTCCTGGGACAGAGAATCACAATCTACGCGACGTAACTTTGTGTTTGGATCCATAGGTAGTGATATGGGCATAGCATTCGACTGACCAAATTGATAGACAATCCTGTCAATAAGCGCTGTCTGTGAGAGTCTCACCAAGTTGTTGAGACGATCCCACTCTACTGCAATGCCTACCACGAAGTGGGGGAGACCGAGATCGGAAATTGTCCATGCCTGGCGCATCTGTGCCTTGAATCACTCATTCTCGTCCTTGCTGCTCGCTATAGACAGAAAATTATCGACATGGAGCGCTGCAATAACAGTGCCGCCGTCAGTAACGCGATAAAAAATGCAAGACTCGCATGGCAGGCGTTGGAATCCCCAAGAAGCCATGTTCTCGTTCACCGCTTGATTCCAGATCCTACCAGCTTGCTTCATGCTGTAAAGTCCCCTCACAATCATCCAGACCCAGTCCTCCTTATCCTTCTCCTCGAACCCTTCCGGTTGCCTCATATACTGTACTTCCTCCTCTGGGAGAATGCCATATAAGAACGCCGTTTTCACGTCGATCTGCGTAGCGTCCCAGCCCCTTGCAGCAGCCAGGTGCAGCAATACGCGCCATGATTCCATGCGTGCTGTGGGGGATGTTGTTTTAGTGTAATCACGACCGTACTTCTGTTTGTGACCTCGAAATACTAATCTGACTTTGAACCTGACTGCCTTTCCGTGTTCGTCGTGTTTAATTTTGAAGACTGGGCGCCCCGTTCTTACTTTCTGTCCAATAGGTACTGCTGATCGAGGTACAAGCTGGTACACACCCATATCCTTGAGCGAGTTGAGTTCTTCTCGATACGCCGCTTTCCAATTGTCAGCGTCGCCCGACTCTTTGGCCTCTGACCACGTACGTGGTTCGTCACTAATATTCGGAGCTGGTGGGTGGTCTTTCAGTTTGAGAGCAGCAGTCAATAGGTACTCAATGTCTTGCAACGACGCCAGATTGCTGAGATCAGGGACATTTGGTTCCCGATCATACGCTGGATCCTCAGTACCTCAATCGGCCGTACTCGCTTGATCTCTGTCGATCCTAGCGGCCTCTCGTTGTGCCCTTAAGCGCTCCCCAGCTGCGATCGATTCTTGCACAGCTACTTGAGTCCGTGACGGAGGTGCATTCTCGGGATCAGCCCGCACAGTCAGGATGGGTATACGATGGGATCGACGAGGCTGAGGTACGACGGGATTAGATTGAAGTTGCAAAGCGGGCTGTACGACTCCTCCTGATGTGAGGACGTCATCGTCAAATACAATGGGATCGTACTGCTGTTGAGCAGGAGGCTGCTTGGAGACAGGAATTGGTGAGTCGACTCGCTGCTGAATAAGTGGCTGTTCGACGACAACAGGGTTTGATGCTGGATTATTCTGGGGCGGTTCCTCGTGGCTTTCACAAAATTTAACGTGGTAAGTTTCGTAGATCTTCCCAGTTGATTTGTTGTAACACCTGTACGCCTTTGAATCCTTTGCGTAACCAATCAACACGCACTCAATAGACCTTGCGTAAATCTTGGGATTGTGTTCCGCTAGGATTAGAACATAGGCTTTGCAGCCTATCTCGCGCATGTACAAGTATTTCGGTGGACGACCTGTCCATGCCTCGTGAGGAGTTACACCTTTTACAGACTTGGTCAGCGTTCGTTTATGAATGTGTGAAGCTGTCAGATAAAATTCGTCCCACAAGTGTGGTGGACATCCCGCAGCTATTCGCATGGCGGGAGCTTTCCCCATAAGGGTGCGATGCATACGTTCCACACGCCCAATATGCGCCGAGGTATACGGCGCACCAAACTGTTGCTCTGACCCACAGGATAGTAGCCAGGCTTGCATGTCCTGTCCAACCAGTTCGCCATCGTGACCCGTTCTGTATGTGCCCAGTGTTTCCTGCACCTCGTTCTCTCGAGCTACCTGCCAAGCTTTGAGGTGAGGGAGAGCCTCCGCCTTGTTCCATAACAGTATTGACCAGTGCTCATTGGTGTAATCGTCAACAATATTCATGATATATTTGTAACCACCGCATGATACAACAGCTTGTGGACCAGCGAGATCAACCCACACTATTTCCAGTTTCCTCGTAGCCCTCCGTCCTTCCTCCCGCACCTTCGGTACTGAGCTCCTCGTCTGTTTTCCGAGGATGCAAGAATTACATTTAGGTGGTTTTGAGGAGAAGACAGAGGGCATACCTGGGATCATTCCAGTCTTAGCCATGTCCTGGACTGTCTGGTAATTGGCGTGTCCAAGTCGACGGTGCCAGGTCTCCAGACTAGCAACATGTTGGAGTGAGAAGGCATGGTGTTCGGAGGTAACGGAATCTAGACTCAAAGTGTAGAGACGTTGATCAGGAATGAGGGTGCCTCGTGCAACAAGGGTACGCGTGGATCTGTCGACGAGTTTAACTGTTGAGTTGTCGAAAATGGTATCAAGCCCGGATTGAGTAGCAAGCGAGCTGACTGAAACTAGACAAACAGTTGCATTTGGAATATAAAAGGCGTCTCGCAGAACGATGTCGGCACCTTTGGCAACATGGAGTCAGATGTTGCCGATCCCGATCGCTGCCACGGTAGACCCACCAAGTCCCTTAACGCTTCGCAGCTGGATCGGTCGCAGGGTCATGAAGTCATCGCAGCAAGGGGAAATATGCACGGTCACACTGGAGTCTACAAGAAAGGGAGTGGTGTGCAGTGAAGAAAGAGGGGTACGTCCTTTGTGATTTATCGGGGTGACATCTGCTGCAAGGATATTCTCAGTGATGTGCCCAGCGTGCGTGTTCCAGTCGACTGTAGAGCCATCGTCTTCCATCACTGTGAAGCCGATATGTTCCCAGCACTCGGTGCTGTGAAGTGGGTCGGAGGAAAACGCGGTGATCTCTGTAATGGCCGCTGTCTCGGTAGGAACTGGAAGTTGCCCCAGCTGAGATGGGTCTACGTACCACATCTTTCCGTCTAGCCCTGTAACAGCAACGTATGATTTCGGAGGAGACGTAGCCACAGCCTTAGATGCCGGTTTCGATGTTGTACTGGACTTCCCTCTCGATGCCCTCTGAGCGTCCTGAGCTTCCGCAATAGACTTGCCCATCATCCCTCCTCCTTTCTGTACACAGAAGGCCTTCGTGTGTCCCTTGCACGGTCTTTTGAGCGCGAAGCAATTTTCGCAACAGGTGGCTCCATGGCCATGGTTGTGCCCTGGGAGGTCCATTGATCTGGTGCTAGTGCCCCCTCTCACGCTAAAGACAGTGGCAGGGCTGGATTTGGCCACGTTAAGAATGTTTTGCGCATTCTCCATGAGTATGCGAATGTCAGCCGGGCTGCATGGCTTGCTCTGTGTACTCGAGCTGAGAAGGGTCGAGACGGAGTTCTGGAGGGACTCGAAGGCGGGGTCGTTGAGGCTGTTTAACAGGGCTATACACGTGAACAAGTTCACGTCGACTGTCCCGATGTCGAACGCTCGTTTGACTGTATCGACGATCCGTCCAGCTGTAGTGGGAAGAGGTTCCGTCATCGAGCAATAGGTGGACAGAGCATCCTGGAGAAGGGCGACCTGTTTGATGGGGCCTTCCCTCTGTGCACGGGCCTTCAAATCAGCGTAACAAGCAGCCGCACCATTATCAGTGACGAGGTCACGATGCTCGGCGTCGTCAAGCGCCGACTTAATGAAAGTGATAGCGAGTCTATCGTTCAGGCCCCAGTTAGCATACGCACGAGGCTCCGTATCGATGCTTGGTCGAACAGCAACGTCATCGAAGACATAAGAGTATATGCCGTTAAGAATAAGGCTGTCTTTAAGCTTTTCAGTCCACTGCAAGAAGTTTCCATCGGCGCGAGTGTACTTCGAGCCCTCCCACCTGTGGCGTATGATACGTTCCGGAATAGAAGGATTGGTGGCATCGGTGGGCAAGATAGAAGAGGAAGAAATGGGTGCCATAGCGAGCAGAACCGCCTGGAAAAGACAAAGAAGACAGACAAAGAGTGCAGGTACGCGACACTGCGCGTGAGCGGGCCGGAGTAGAGGTCTTGATGCAAAGGTAGTAGGTCTGGTGTCGACGTCTGTTATTTAGAGAGCAATCAACAATAAGCCCATAACCTGTTAGAATTCAGACCTATGAACAAGAGTTCAATCCCTCAGTCCGGTATAATCGACTCTATTCAAACCGTACCTATGAACAAGAGTTCAATCTATCGGGTACAGTTAGCTTGTGTGTAATTTGTAAAGTGCGTAATGTTGCTCACCCCTCAGTCCGGTATAATCGACTGAGGGGGCTCACTTTGTGGTAGCTACGTTTATATACTTGTTGTGGACAATGGGAATAATGGAGAGATATTAAACAAAGCGCCAGTGCGGTGGCCCTGTACGTCTAGTGGCCAATGTGATAACCAATGTGATATAATGGAGAGATATTAAACAAAGCGCCAGTGCGGTGGCCCTGTACGTCTAGTGGCCAATGTGATAACCAATGTGATATCGTGAAGTGTGATGTGATTCATGATAAGCGGCGGCTGGTGTGACGTCATAGAGATGAACTCCAACACGCCACCCCCTGCATGGAGACCCGGGCCTCCTCCTGGTCGGAACGAACCCCTCTGAGACAACGGGCCTCCCAGGCATGGACCTCCAGGTGAGCCACCTGGAGAAGGCCCTCCAGGCAGGTGGGGTCCTGCTCTCGGTGCCTTTCCTCCACAAGGAGGGGGGGTAACCATTATTACTACTACTACAATGCCGGCCCCCCTCCCCACAATGCTACCAGACTGGACGACGCTCACAATGCCCTCGCCCACAAAGGATGTCTGGACATTCAAAAGCCTGATGCATTCACAGGCTGGGACCCATAAAAATGGTGTACATTCCTCATTCAATGTTTTAACACGTTTCAGGCGAAGCCACTCACTTTTCAGGTTGACAGCTCCCAGGTGGCCTTTGCCGCCTCGTACCTTCAGTGGATCACCTTCAACCACTACACGGCCCTCATCCAGTTCAACCCCAACAACCCAGCACTCTCTCGCTGGCAAGCCTTTGTTGACGAGTTCTCCAGGAGGTTCAGGATCTATGACACTGTGGCTGAGGCCAAGGACAATCTCTTCAACCTCCAGATGCGCTCTGAAGAATGCTTCACCACCTTCATCGTACGTTTTGAGAAGGAAGCTTACAAGACAGGTTGGAATTACAGCGCCCTCTGGTATGCCCTCTGCTGTGCACTGCCGCAATGCATCAAGGACATCCTCCAACTCGCCCCAAAACAACCCTCCTACGACGCATACAAGGCCCTTGTCATGCAAATCGACCAACGCTACTGAGAAGACCACAGCAAGTATTCAAACTCCTGAGCCCCCTGGAACCCTAGGGGAGGACCCCCATGGCCCTCTGGCAAAACCCCCAACCCCCAAATTCAAAACCCTGGTCCTCTGTGTTCCCTGGTGGCCGACCCCCAGTAAGTCACGGCCCATCCAATACTAACCCCGGCAGTGGCGCCACCCCCAGGCCCAACTCAATGCCGCCATGGCCGCCAATGATCTGGGCGATGTGCCAAGCCCTGAGGAACCCCCAGAAGACCCCAAAGATCCCGACTTCACTGACGAATGGGACGAAGAGGCCCTCCAGGCCAACCGGCTCCAGAAAAAGGGACGACCCTGGGTCGAGGTTCCAAAGGATGTGCAGGAACGACGAAGAAGAGAAGGTGTTTGCATACTGTGTTTGCATACTCTGCGGTGAGAAAGACCATTTCATCTCCGAGTGCCCCCAACAACAGGTTATAGGACGCACCACCTGGATCTTCAAAGGGGAGGACGCCACCTACAAGTATTCGGAAAACGACCCAGCGATTTAGACTCAGAAGATGCTCTAAATTGCGGAATCGACCCCACCGTCTTCTCCGCCCCGGTTTCCCATCTTTGTTCCATGACACTCGCACAGGACACCCTCATGGCTTACCTACCCTCCCACTCCTCACACTCCCTCCTCCTCAAAACCCGCCTCACCCCCTCCAGAACCGCCCTCAATACCCTCATCAACAGTGGTGCCACAGACAACTTCATCGACGAGGCATGGTCTACCTCCACCCCAGAACCCGCCCAGCGACTCCCGGTCCTGGTGCGACTCTGCCTCTTTGACAGAGACGCCTCTACGGCAGGGGACGTCACTCACTTCATGTGTATGCCTGTTACTTTTGCCAACGGACAGACTCACACTCTCCAGATGTTGATAACCAAACTCCACCTCTCCGCACCCCTGGTCTTAGGGCTTTCGTGGCTTTGAGACACCAACCCCTGCATTGACTGGCGACATCTCACCCTTTGCCTGACCCACGAGCTGACGCCCGACGACCAGCAACTCCCCTTCGATATCTCCCACTCTCCGGACCCGACCCTGAAGGATCCCCTGGGCAGGCCCCCACCACCCCCTGGACTCCAGTCCTGCTCGTCCCAATCCTTCATTATCAATGCCAGGTTGGACGGCACCCTGGGACCGATATCGGCCCTCATCGACAGCAGAGCTACCGGAGTTTTCATTAGTGACGCCCTCGACCTTCTCCACGACTCCCTCGACCAACCCCTCTGCCTGCAATGCCTCGACGGCACCCCCTCCTCCTCTGGCCCCATCCAGAGGTCTCACTCAGGACGTGTGACCCTGGACAATGACTACGAGTTCACCTCCCACTTCCTGGTCACGCAACTTCACGAATTGACTCCAATGGTGCTGAGACTATCCTGGCTACGTGACACGAACTCCAACATCGATTGGAGAATGCTCACCATGACCTTCCTGGGACCCAAAGACCACCCCTCAACCGCCGTGCACCTCCGGGCCCTAGGAAGCGGCCCGGTGCCTGACACCCCCAGGGTGACAGCCACGCCGCCAACGCCCACCCAAACCTGCAAGGCCCCTGATCAACCCCCAAACATTCCTCGGAACAGGTACAAAGGGCTGAGCTACCTGGGCTGGTCTCAGATACACGTCAAACCCGCTCCAGCCGATGTATCCATGACCCCGATTGACCCAAACGCACTCGACATTAAGATCATCGGAGCCGCCCCCTTTGCCCGCCTCATGAAGGACGGAACCCCCACGTTTCAGCTACACACCTCACCGTCTCTCCTGGAAGAACACCTATGAGGGGACGCTATCCCCCCGGAAAAGAAAACTGAGGAACAGATCCTCTGAGAAGTAGTTCCCCCAGAGTACCACGAGTTCGCTGACGTATTCTCCGAAGGAGACGCTAAGGAGATTCCCCCTCACTGCCTCTATGATCATATGATCGACCTCAAGGAAGGAGCTGCCCCCCCTTTCAGCAAGGTATACAACATGTCAGAAGTTGAACTCTGGGCCCTCAAAGACTACCTTGACGAAATGCTCGGGAAGGGATTCATCTGACCCTCTGCCTCCGCCGCCGGAGCCTCAGTTTTATTCGCCAAAAAGAAGGACGGCTCTTTCCAACTCTGTGTTGACTACCGGGGACTCAATAAGATCACCAAGAAGAACCGCTACCCGCTTCCACTCATTGGCGATCTGGTTGATCGACTCCACAGTGCCAAGGTTTACATGAAAATTGACTGTCAGGTTCCGCTGAATCGGGGGCTTTCCCGGAAAGCGACGCCCTTACGATGCGGACTTGATCTACGGATACCCGGGTGTCTGGAACTCCGGGGTTAGGACTCCGGGGTTCAAGACGAGGACAGGGGTAATCCCGGGAGAGGGGACTAGAGTCCGGGAGTTGTGGGTTGGGGGTGGCTGAGAGTTAGAGGGGGTCGAGTCGTGAACCGGGGGTTCTAAGACGAGACCAAGTTAGTAACTTAAGAGTCGCGAAGTGCGTACCAAACTTATAGCACGCAAATACTAAGGCGTGCCAGTCAAAGCGTACCAAACAAGGCGTACCAGTCAAGCAGAGGGCACGCAATATCCAAAGTAACAGTATGCAAAGTATGTAATATCAAGACTACCGAATACAACAGGGAGCTACACTATAAGTACTACGGGGCCGGGTCTCGGGGTTCCGGGATGTCTGGGATGGGTTCCGGGGGCTATTGAGTAGCGGCAGGGGCTGTATACCAGGATCGCGCGTGTGGGCGCGCAATCAATTGGCGCGGATGGAGCCGTGATGCGTGATGCGTGATGGCCGGCACGAGTCGCGTGATCTGATCGTTGATCGGGGCTGGTGATGGCTGATGGCGGTGTCGGCGGTCGTGATGGCGGGGCATGTCCTGTGGGGTCGGAGGGAGGGTCCCGGAGGGTGTTCCGGGGGTGTCCCGGGGTGGGCCCGGAGGGGAGGGGTCGTGACATCACCCCCCCCTCAGCGCTGAGACCCTCCGAGGCGCGCGTAGCCGGTGGCTCGGACCGGGGGCCAACCGTGGGATCCGGCACCTGACCTGCCACGTATCGAAAAAAAATTTTTACCGTCAAGTTCAACCATGTCGCGTACGCCAACGCATTCCCCGACGCCCCTGCAAACCAACGAGGTTGCGCCCCTGATGGCCTGGGAGGCCCAGGATGCACGGTACCAGGCCTGCCTGGACCGGGAGCGCGTGACGGCGCTTGTACAACAGCGTGAGTGCTTTCGCGAGGGTCCGCTTACCGCGGCTGACGTTTCCCCTTCAGAACAAAGATCTTCCCCCGCTCTGGAGGCGGGTCCCAGCCGACTTCCGGAGTCTGTTCCCGAGGCTGGCCCCAGCGTTCTCCCGGAGTCCCGCCCCAGTCGTCCCGCGCCTACCTTTGCGTGGATGACTGTCCGCCCACCCCGCCCTCAACCCCCTCCTCGTCCTAGGCTTCCTGCCCCCCGCTTTCGTCGCTCCGGGATGGCACTGTCCGCCCACCCCGCCCTCAACCCCCTCCTCGTCCTAGGCTTCCTGCCCCCCGCTTTCGTCGCTCCGGGATGGCAATAGGGGCCGTCTCCGAAGTCCCGGAGGGTCAACGTGTTGCGTGGGAGGGCGTGACGCAAGAGTTGTTTGAGGGGGCCCTTGAGAGGCTCCGGGGCTTACCTGCCCACGCCTGGTGCGTGAGCAACGGACCGGTGAGTGGGCTCTCACCTCCTGGTCTTTGTGCTGATCTCGGTGCAGTGCCTGCACTGCGCCCGGCGCGTGGTCCCTTGCCTGTTCGAGGTTCCGGGCCCCTCGTCCCGCCGCGATACGTCCGTTTGCGAGGCCTGCCGCCAGAACCATGAGCGGTGCTCCGTGTCGGCGCTGTGGCGGGCGCGGTGTGTCTCCCGGGAGCAGGGGTGGCCGCTGGCTGGGGTTACTCGGAGGATGGGAGTGGAGGACCGGGACTGGGTGGTGGAGCCGGTGGGGGAGGGGTCCGGCCGCTGGCTGGGGTTACTCGGAGGATGGGAGTGGAGGACCGGGACTGGGTGGTGGAGCCGGTGGGGGAGGGGTCCGCGGCGCCCGCTGAGGCACCCAGTGGGGGGTCGGGGGGTCGAGGAGTCGTTCGGGTGGGGGGCCGGGGGCGGCCCGTGGTCCTGATCACCCGTCGGGTGACCCGGGCTGGGGCCAGCAGTCACGAGGGTCGCGGGGGGCGCCCCGACAAGGGGAAGAGGCGGGCGTCGCCTAGTCCCTCCCCGGGGCCTTCTAAGAGGGCGCGTCTGCCTGCGGCAACCCCGCCCCCGACTTCCCCAGCACGCCTCTCCCCGGCGACGTTCTCTCCCCTGTCTGGGCGACCGCTGGACGTTGAAGTGAGGGCTCTGCAGGAGCGCCTCGAGCAGGCCGACCGGGAGCGGGAGCAGGAGCGCCTCGAGCAGGCCGACCAGGAGCGGGAGGAGCGCGAGGAGGGGGCGAGGGAGGAGGCGGCACTCCGGAGGAGGCTGGAGGAGGACCGCGAGATGGCCCTCCGGGAGCTGGAGGAGGCGAGGGTGGCCCGAGGGGGAGCTGAGGCCCAGCTGGACGCCATGAGGGCCAGGCTGGGGCAGGGGGTTGGGCTCCCGGAGCGAGGTCCCTCGAGCCCGGGGTTGGTCGAGGCCTTGCGCCGGGACGTGGTCATCGGGCGCATGGCCTCCTTGAGTGAGTGTCCCCCCCTTTCGTGCCTAGGTCGTACTAATATTTCCAGGCTGGGCTCGGGAGCACCGTCTGCTCCTCGACGGGGCCGCCGCGGCGCTCGCGTCTCTCCAAGAGGGGCTACGGTCGGAGGTGGGGAGCCCCGGGGTGGAGCGGGGTCTAGATTTGCTGGGGAGGCTGGTGGGCGTGCACCGCCGGAGGAACGTCCCAGCCCCGGGATCGTGGTTCGAGCGCATTTTGGACGAGGGCGAGCAGCTCCCATCTTGGGAGCAGCTGGCCGAGGAGGTGTTGCGAGAGCACGGCCCAGAGGGGGTGGGGGAGGATTTCCGGGGTTGGCCAAGGGGAGGGGGGGGTGAGGGTGACTCGGGGCCCCAGGTCTAGGGGTCCCCGTTTTCTTGCCATTTGCCGGTTTCCTGGTCTGTAACTATAATGTACCTTCTAGAAAATGTATATATTCGGCCGTCGTACTCGAAATGTAAGTAAAGTGGTAGGAAAGAACGAGAAAGTGTACCTTGCCCAGAATCCGGGGCGTTACTGTGAAGAAAGTACTAAAGAGAGTAAGATCTAGAGAGGGAAAGCAGAAAATATACATGGGAGTTGAATCCCTACTGAGCCCAGAGGCGGGGGTTACGCCCACTACTGCCGTCTGTGAGTCCTGCGCCCGGGGAGGTCGTTTTCCGGGTGCCGTTGTTGAAAGTCCCGGAGTTTGTCGAGGGCGCCTTCGAGGTTTTTGCGTGGTTCCCAGGTGTCGTCTTCCGGGCCATATCCCTTAAGTCCCGGAGTTTGTCGAGGGCGCCTTCGAGGTTTTTGCGTGGTTCCCAGGTGTCGTCTTCCGGGCCATATCCCTTCCACCGTATGAGGAAGTGGGGTCGTCCACGAATGTTCCGGGAGTCGAGGATGTCCTCAACTTCGTAGTGGTACTCGTCCTCGACCTCGACCGGGGGAGGGGGCTCGGGGCGTTCCGGGAGTCGAGGATGTCCTCAACTTCGTAGTGGTACTCGTCCTCGACCTCGACCGGGGGAGGGGGCTCGGGGCGCCGTTTGGGGAAAGGATCCGGGGGGTGTCGTTCCAGGAGGCGAACGTGGAATACTGGATGCAGACCTTTTAGTCCTGGGGGGAGCTCGATCTTGTAGGCGTGAGATGAGACCTTCTTCAGTATTTTGAACGGGCCGAGATGCTTGTGATTGAGTTTTGGGGAGGGCCGGCGGGTGCGGAGGTGTCGCCGATCTAGCCATACCTTTGTCCCGGGGGCCCAGTCGGGGGTGTCTTCCCGTTTCCGGTCGGCGTGTTTCACGTAGGCCCGGTTCGCGATGTTGATCTCTTCCCGGAGAAACTCATGAAGGGATTGGGGATCCCGGGTGACCTTGTGGGCGGCGTGCGACGGGATGTCCCGGAGCGAGAGCGTCAGTCGAGGGTGGTATCCCTTGTTGGCAAAGAAGGGTGATACCCCGGTGGCAGAGTGTGGCGTGTTGTTGTAGGTGAACTCGGCCAGGGGGAGCTCGGCGCGCCAGTCGTCCTGCAGGTAGTTGACGTACAGCCGGAGGTACTGCTCGAGGGACTGGTTGACCCTTTCGGTTTGGCCGTCGGTTTCGGGGTGGTAGGCGGTAGAGAGGTTAGTCTTTACTTCAAGTGCCTTACACAGGGAAGTCCAAAACTTGGACACAAAGAGAGGGCCACGGTCGGAGACGATGTCGTCCGGGAGTCCATGTTTGGCGAAGACGTGCTCGAGGAACAGCCGGGCGAAATCTGGGGCGGTATCCGTGGTGTGGCAGGGTAGGAAGATGCCCTGTTTGGTCAGCCTGCACACAACGACGAGAATAGCATTGAACCCTTCAGATTCCGGGAGCTCGACGATGTGGTCTAGAGATATGGAGGACCAGGGGCGTCGCCCGACCGGCAGGGGTTTCAGGAGTCCGTACGGTCGGTGTCGGGGGACCTTGGCCCGGAGGCAGGGCTCGCACGATCGAATGTAACGGGTCACGTCCTTCTTCAACCCTGGCCAAAAGTAAGTCCGGGAGATGAGCTGGAGGGTCTTACGTATTCCAGGATGTCCCCGGAGCTTGTGGTCGTGGTGTTGGCGGAGGACGTCGTAGCGAAGTCGGGCGTGATCCGGGACGTAGATGCGGCCGTCCCGGAGGAGGAGTTTCTCGTCGGGGGACAAGGAGAAGGCGGGGTCCTGGTCGGTTCCGTCGGGAGAGTTTCGGGGGTCGTGATCGGTGAAGTACTTGTCTCGGGGAGCGCGGCGGATCTGGTTCAGGGTTCCTTCGTCATTTAAGATCAGTACGGCATTCAGATGTTCGGGAGGGATCACCACGCGATGATTGAACGCATTGCGTTCCGCCTCGAACGACTTCTTGGGATAGACGTCCGGACGACGGGTGAGGGCATCGGGTTTGGCTCCGAGTCGTCCCGGGCGGTACTGGATCGTGAAGTCGTATTCCGAGAGGACCTCGGACCATCGGGCCTGCCGTCGACTAAGCTGCTTGGTCGTGGTGAAGTACTGCAGGTTGTTGTGATCCGAGTAGACCTGGATCCGGTGCTGGGCTCCCTCGAGGTAGGCTCGCCATTGCTTGAAGGCTTCGACGATGGCGAGGAGCTCCTTGTCGTAGATGTCGTAGTTGAGCTCGGCGTCGATCATGGACCGGGTGTAGAAGGCAACGGGCCGGGGTTCCCCTCCGTCAGGTTCCATCTGCGAGAGGATCCCGGCGATGGCGTAGTCGGAGGCGTCGCATTCCAGGATAATCGGGAGGGTCGGGTCGTAGTGCCGGAGTACGGGGGCGGTCGTGAAAGCCTCCTTGAGCAGGTTAAAGACACTCTGGCACTTACTGTCCCAGTTCCAGGCGATGTCCTTGCGCATGAGCCGGTTGAGGGGTTTCGTGATACCGGAGTAGTTATCTATGAACCTCCGGTAAAAGTTAGCGAAACCCAAGAAAGACTGTACTTCCTTGACGTTCCGGGGCTGCGGCCAGTTGACGATGGCCTCGACCTTGTGGGGGTCCATGCGAATGCCATTCGGGGATACTATGACGCCAAGATACTCAACCTCTTCCGTATGAAATGAACACTTCTCAGGCTTGGCGTGGAGGTTGTGCTCCCGGAGGCGCTCGAGGACTTGCCGGACATGCTTCTGGTGATCCTCTGGCGAGTCGGAATAAATGAGGATGTCGTCCAGGTAGACGATCACGAAGACGTCGCTCATGTCGTGGAGGATGTCGTTCATGAAGTATTGGAACGTGGCGGGGGAGTTAGTCATTCTGAAAGGCATCACAAGGTACTCAAACAGACCATGTCGTTCATGAAGTATTGGAACGTGGCGGGGGAGTTAGTCATTCTGAAAGGCATCACAAGGTACTCAAACAGACCATACTGCGTTCGGAACGCGGTTTTCCACTCGTGTCCCAGGGCGATGCGGACGTTGTTGTAACCGGAGCGGAGGTCGATCTTTGTATAAACCTTGGCACTGCGGAGTCGATCGACCAGATCGCCAATGAGCAGGAGCGGGTAGCGGTTCTTCTTGGTGATCTTATTGAGTCCCCGGTAGTCGACACAGAGTCGGAGCGAGCCGTCCTTCTTCTTGGCGAATAGAACCGGGGCTCCGGCGGCGGAGGCAGAGGGTCGGATGAATCCCTTACCGAGCATTTCGTCGAGGTAGTCCTTGAGAGCCCGGAGTTCGACCTCCGACATGTTGTAGACCTTGCCAAAAGGGGGGGTGGCTCCTTCCTCGAGGTCGATGGTGTGATCATAGGGGCGATGAGGGGGGATCTCCTTGGCGTCTCCTTCGGAGAATACGTCAGCGAACTCGTGATACTCCGGGGGAACTACTTCTCGGAGGATTTGCTCCTCAGTTTTCTGTCCCGGGGGAATAGCGTCCCCTCGTAGGTGTTCTTCTGGGAGAGAAGGCGAGGTGTGCAGCTGAAACGTGGGAGTCCCATCCCTCATGAGGCGGACGAAGGGGGCGGCCCCAATGATCCTAATGTCGAGTGCGCTCGGGTCGATCGGTGTTGCGGAATCATCGGCCGGAGCGGGTGTGACGCGTGTCTGAGACCGGCAGGGGTAGTTCGGCCCCTTGTACTTGTTCCGAGGAATGTTTGGGGGTCGATCGGGGGCCTTGCGGTCTCGGATGGGCGGGGGTGGTGCATGCGTGGGGGGCGCGGCAGTCGTCCCAGGGGTGTCGGGCGTCGGGTCGCCTCCTAGAGCCCGGAGGTGCACGGCGGTCGAGGGGTGGTCTTCGGGTCCCGGGAAGGTCATGGTGAGCGTCCTCCAGTCGATGTCGGGGTTCGTGTCGCGCAGCCAGGGTAGTCCCAGCACCATCGGGGTCGATTTGTGAAGTCGCGTGACCAGGAAGTCGGAGGGTTCGTGTCGCGCAGCCAGGGTAGTCCCAGCACCATCGGGGTCGATTTGTGAAGTCGCGTGACCAGGAAGTCGGAAGTGAACTCGAAGTTGTTGTCCAGGGTCACGCGTCCCGAGTGAGACCTTTGGATGGGGCCGGAGGAGGAGGGGGTGCCGTCGAGGCGTTGCAGGCGGAGGGGCTGGTCGAGGGAGTCGTGGGGGAGGTCGAGGGCGTCGCTGATGAAGGGGTGCCGTCGAGGCGTTGCAGGCGGAGGGGCTGGTCGAGGGAGTCGTGGGGGAGGTCGAGGGCGTCGCTGATGAAGACCCCGGTGGCTCCGCTGTCGATAAGGGCCGATATCGGTCCCGGGGTGCCGTCCAGCCTGGCATTGATGACGAAGGATTGGGAGTGGCTCCGCTGTCGATAAGGGCCGATATCGGTCCCGGGGTGCCGTCCAGCCTGGCATTGATGACGAAGGATTGGGACGAGCGGGACTGGAGTCCGGGGGGTGGTGGGGGCTCGTCCGGGGGGTCCTTCGGGGTTGGGTCTGAGGAGTGGGGGATGTCGAAGGGGAGTTGCTGGTCGTTGGGGGTCGGGTCCCGGGTCAGGCGAAGGGTGAGGTGTCGCCAATCGATGCGGGGGTTGGTGTCCCGGAGCCACGGGAGCCCTAAGACCAGGGGTGCGGAAGGGTGGAGTTTTGTTATCAACATCCGGAGGTTGTGAGTCTGTCCGTTGGCGAAGGTAACGGGCATACGCACAAAGTGGGTAATGTCCCCCGCCGTAGAGGCGTCTCCGTCAAAGAGGCAGAGTCGTACCGGGACCGGGAGTCGCTGGGCGGGTTCCGGGGCGAGGGTAGACCATGCTTCGTCGACGAAGTTGTCGGTGGCGCCACTGTCAACGAGGGTGTTGAGGGGAGTTCCGGAGGGGGTGAGGCGGGTTTTGAGGAGGAGGGAGTGCGAAGAGTGGGAGGGTAGATAAGCTGTGAGGGTGTCCTGTATGAGTGTCGTAGAGCGAAGATGTGAGACCGGGGCGGAGAAGACGTCGGGGTCGATTCCGCGATTTAGGGCGTCTTCCAGGTCTAAATCGCCGGGTCGTTTTCCGAATACTCGTAGGTGGCGTCCTCCCCTTTGAAGGTCCAGGTGGCACGTCCCATGACCTGTCGTTTGGGGCACTCGGAGATGAAATGATCTTTCTCACCACAGAGTATGCAGACACCCTCCCTTCTCCGTCGCTCCTGCACATCCGTCGGGACCTGGATCCAGGGTCGTCCCTTCTTTTGAAGCCGGTTGGCTCGGAGGGCCTCCTCGTCCCGCTCGTCGTCTAAGTCAAGGTCTTCGGGGTCTTCCGGGGGTTCCTTGGAGCTTGGCACGTCGCCCGGGTCGTGGGCGGCCACGGCGGCGTTGAGTTGGGCCTGGGGGCGGGCGCCGCTGCCGGGGTTAGCGTTGGGCAGGCCGCGACTCACCGGGGGTCGGCCGCCAGGGAATGCGGGGGGACCGGGGTTTCGACCTTGGGGGTTGGGGGCTTCGCCGGAGGGCCAAGGGGGTCCTCCTCTAGGGTTCCAGGGGGGTCGAGAATTCGAATACTCGCTGCGGTCTTCCCAGTAGCGTTGGTCGATCTGCATGACGAGGGCCTTATATCCGTCGTAGGAGGGTTGTTTCGGGGCGAGTCAGAGGACGTCCTTGATACGTTGTGGTAGGGCGCGGCGGAGGGCGTACCGGAGAGCGCTGTAGTTCCAACCTGTTTCGTAAGCTTCCTTCTCAAAACGTACGATAAAGGTGGTGAAACGTTCTTCCGAGCGCATCCGGAGATTGAAGAGGTTGTCCTCGGCCTCGGCCACGGTGTCGTAGATTCCGAACTTCCCGGAGAACTCGTCGACAAAGGCCTGCCAGCGAGCGAGTGCCGGATTGTTGGGGTCGAACTGGATGAGGGCCGTGTAGTGATCGAAGGCGATCCCCTGGAGGTATGATGCGGCAAAGGCCACCCGGGAGCTGTCAACCTGAAACGTGAGCAGCTTTGCCTGGAATGTATTGAGACACTGAGTTAGGAAGGTACGCCATTTTCGGGGGTCCCGGCCCGTGAAAGCGTCGGGCTTTTGGATGTCCAGTCGTCCTTCGCGGGCGAGGGCGTCGCGGGCGTCGTCCGGTCCGGCAGCGTTACGGGGAGGGGGGCCAGCATTGTAATAATAGTAGTAATGATTACCCCCCCCTCCTTGAGGAGGAAAAGCACCAAGAGCGGGGCCCCACCCGCCGGGAGGGCCTCCTCCGGGTGGCTCACCTGGGGGTCCACGCCCGGGAGGCCCGTTGTCCCAAGGGGGCTCGTTCCTGCCGGGAGGAGGCCCGGGTCTCCACGCAGGGGGCGGCGGAGGGGGAGGCCCTGGGGGTCGTCCTCGAGGTTCGGCTGGAGGTGGCGGAGGCGGTCGGGGAGGGTTCGGTGGGGTTGGGTCGATCGGAGGGGGGCCTGGTGCTGGGTCGGGTGCCGAGGTGGCGGAGGCGGTCGGGGAGGGTTCGGTGGGGTTGGGTCGATCGGAGGGGGGCCTGGTGCTGGGTCGGGTGCCGTGTTGCGCGGGGGTCGTTCAGCCCGGGAGGGTCGTGCTTGCATTGGGGGTCGCGGGGGGTTCCGTAGGTCGAAGTGGGGTGGCGGATCGCGGCGGAAGTTGCGTTCCGGGAGGACCGGGGCGGACGTGGGGGGTGGTGCTGGTGCCGGGGCGGGCGCGGGCGCAGGGCGTTGTTCGTTGTTGTCGCGCGTGAGCTCGTCAATGTAACATAGCATGTCGTCCGTACTAGGGGTGTCCACCCGGGCTCTACCGGGGTTCGTCGGGGCCGGGGGTCGGGCGTTGTCTGTTCGCGGGAGGGGTTCCAGGGGTCTTTGAGGCTGTCCCCAGGTCTCGAAGGTACTAGGAACGGAGTTAGCCCTGCGGCGAGTTGACAAGCCTACCGTGCGAGCAGCGGGTTGATCGAAGAGGCCTCCCGTCGGGTTGAGGGACCGTAGTATGGCTGAGGCGTTCTGCCGTTCTTCCCGTTGCCGTTGCTCCGGAGTGGGGACCGTGGGGGTTGCCGGGACTGCTGGGGCCGGTTCCGGGGGTTCCCGTCGAATGTGAATCGAGCGACCTGGGTCCGCGGGGTCGTTGAGGGGCCGAGGGGAGGGGGACGCGTGGACTTCGTCGAGCAGTTGCTGTAATTCTTCCCGGAGGATCGTATTGCGCCTATACTTTACCATGGTTTGCTCCGGGAGTTCTCCTCGCGTGAGGCGATCCCCGAATTCGACCAGGCAGTGAGCCCATTCCTCCGGAGTGCCTTCAAAGTCGTCGTGTCCGAATTCCACGAGCAGCGTCCTGGTCCGTTGCGCGAAGTCCTCTGGTGAGATCCTGAGGGAGCGGAGTACCTCGTCCCGTTGCCGTTCATACTCCTCGAGGTGTCGTCGTCCCATTGGCGAGGGAGGGGTTCGAGCGGGTGGAGCGGCGGCCGGGTAATGACGAGGGGGGTAGTCGGGGTAGGGGGGTCCTCGGGGTTCTCGGGGTTGGGGGACGGGGCGTTGGTAACCGTAGTAGGGGGTGGGTGCAAAGGGGCCCTCGCTGGGGGGAATCGGGCGAGGCCCACTGGGTACAGGAGGGGTCTCCGGCAGGCCCCCGGGAATGCTCCGGTACGAGGGGACTTCCACGGGTCGTGCCATGGCTAGGTTGGGCGGAGGGGCCCAGCTGGCTGAGGGCCCCAGATCATAGAGGGATGGGTCAGGGGCCCAGTGGCGGTGGAGGTGTTGGGCGTAGGGGCCCAGCTGGCTGAGGGCCCCAGATCATAGAGGGATGGGTCAGGGGCCCAGTGGCGGTGGAGGTACTGAGGTTCGTATGGGAGGGGTGGGTAGACAGGGCGGGGGGTCTGCGCGGAGTAGTGGTCGGGTACCGGGCGTCCGTAAGGGTCGGTCTGGTACCCCGTGGGGTAGTAGGTGTGAGTATACGTAGCCATCAAGAACGGTGTAAGGAAAGAGTCTTGATATTATGTCAGGTTCCGCTGAATCGGGGGCTTTCCGGGAAAGCGACGCCCTTACGATGCGGACTTGATCTACGGATACCCGGGTGTCTGGAACTCCGGGGTTAGGACTCCGGGGTTCAAGACGAGGACAGGGGTAATCCCGGGAGAGGGGACTAGAGTCCGGGAGTTGTGGGTTGGGGGTGGCTGAGAGTTAGAGGGGGTCGAGTCGTGAACCGGGGGTTCTAAGACGAGACCAAGTTAGTAACTTAAGAGTCGCGAAGTGCGTACCAAACTTATAGCACGCGAATACTAAGGCGTGCCAGTCAAAGCGTACCAAACAAGGCGTACCAGTCAAGCAGAGGGCACGCAATATCCAAAGTAACAGTATGCAAAGTATGTAATATCAAGACTACCGAATACAACAGGGAGCTACACTATAAGTACTACGGGGCCGGGTCTCGGGGTTCTGGGATGTCTGGGATGGGTTCCGGGGGCTATTGAGTAGCGGCAGGGGCTGTATACCAGGATTGCGCGTGTGGGCGCGCAATCAATTGGCGCGGATGGAGCCGTGATGCGTGATGCGTGATGGCCGGCACGAGTCGCGTGATCTGATCGTTGATCGGGGCTGGTGATGGCTGATGGCGGTGTCGGCGGTCGTGATGGCGGGGCATGTCCTGTGGGGTCGGAGGGAGGGTCCCGGAGGGTGTTCCGGGGGTGTCCCAGGGTGGGCCCGGAGGGGAGGGGTCGTGACATCACCCCCCCCTCAGCGCTGAGACCCTCCGAGGCGCGCGTAGCCGGTGGCTCGGACCGGGGGCCAACCGTGGGATCCGGCACCTGACCTGCCACGTATCGAAAAAAAATTTTTACCGTCAAGTTCAACCATGTCGCGTACGCCAACGCATTCCCCGACGCCCCTGCAAACCAACGAGGTTGCACCCCTGATGGCCTGGGAGGCCCGGGATGCGCGGTACCAGGCCCGCCTGGACCGGGAGCGCGTGGCGGCGCTTGTACAACAGCGTGAGTGCTTTCGCCACTATATATTCTAATACACTTTGGATCTCCCTCTGCCAGCTGTGTGACTGAGCCACAGCCTCTAGAGGTCGCCCTTACAGCAGAACAAGTCTCTACATTTCGGTCTGGGAGCCCCCTTCAGCCTGCTTGAGCCCTCTCTTGCCCCTTTAGGTCCCTCCCCCACTGGATTACTCCCTGCCCCTCTGTTGCTTCTATGACCCAACCAGCCCCCTCAGACACTCCCCTGGACGCTTCTGCCCCTCAGGATGATGCCTGGGGTCGCTTGCTTGCTCTGGAGACTCAGGTGCAGACCACTCAAGCTTCCCTCACCCTCCACACCACCGAACTTGCTGGATTACATTGCTTGCTCTGGAGACTCAGGTGCAGACCACTCAAGCTTCCCTCACCCTCCACACCACCGAACTTGCTGGATTACATCAGGCCACAGACACTATCTCCCATTCCCTTCAGGCCCTCTTAGAGCACCTCCCTCTCACTCCTACCCCTCTCCAGGCACCTCCAGTTAGGGCTGGCACGCCCCCAGTCCCCCGCTTTGGGGCCTCCCCCCCAGTTCATGCCAATATTCCTTGCCCAGCACTCCCAGACACATTCAATGGTGACCGAGCGATAGGCGAGCGTTTCCTGCAGTCCTGCATCACCTATATTCAGCTCAGTGGTGAGGCTTTCCCCTCTGATGCTCTCAAAATTGCTTGGGTTCTTTCTTACATGAAGTCTGGGCAAGCTTCGACATACGCGCTACGAGTCTTTTGACGCCCTGGAGGAGTAGAGAGTTTTGGAAGTTGGGATCAGTTTGAGAAGGAGTTTCGGACAGAGTTCTTCCCCTTGGACCCTGCTAAGGTGGCAGCCCTCACTCTCCGAGATCCTCATCGATATGGGCAGGGGAAGCGGACCCTAGATGAGTACATCGACTCCTTCAGAGCTCTTGCTGAACAGGCCTGTTATCCGGATGGTCTTCAGCTCTGCCTCACCTTCCGAGATGGCCTCCTTCCCTCTCTCATGGATCGGATCGACAGCATGGCTGAGGGACGACCTGATGACACAAGTATCGAGACCTGGTATCAGGTAGCACGTGATCAGTGGCAGCTCATGGAGTTACGACGTGAGCTCCACCGTGGAACTGCCCCTCGCTCCACCCCACAGGCATCTTTTTCTGCTCGTCATCCCATCCAGCCCTCCCTTCCATTTCGCGCTCCACCTCCAGCTCAGGTACCTGCGGCACGTCCTCTTCCTTTTGGAGTACCTATGGATGTTGATGCCTCTCGTCAACGTTCCTCCCTTCCTCTCCTTTGCCGTCGCTGTGGAAAGCCTGGTCACTTCGCTCGGTATTGTCCCCAGGGGTTAGAGGTGCGCTATCTCTCAGCTTTAGAGCAGGAGGAGCTCCTTCTCCAGCTCCTTGCTGCCCGAGATGTTCGAGGAAACCCCTCCCCAGATGTACAGACTGAAGCAGAACCCTTGGAGGAGTCCTTGGGTCCTGTGGAAGCTGTAGCAGAACCATCGGATGGGTCCTTTGGTTCTGCAGGGGAGGGTTTTCAATAGAGTGACGGATGAGTTGTACGCCTCCGCCGCCTGGTGCTAATCAGTTTACATGTCAATCAGTAGAGTCTTTTAATGTATCGCTCGGATGAGTTGTACGCCTCCGCCGCCTGGTGCTAATCAGTTTACATGTCAATCAGTAGAGTCTTTTAATGTATCGCTCCCTGCTCCTGATTCTCTGACTGAAACTGTAAGCACCCCCTCCGACGTACAAAATACCCCCTTGGTCCAAGCCTCAGCTAAGACTTCTTCTCCTCCTTCTCCTGTCCGACAACCACATGTCCCGTACAAAATACCCCCTTGGTCCAAGCCTCAGCTAAGACTTCTTCTCCTCCTTCTCCTGTCCGACAACCACATGTCCTAGCTTGGGAACGACGCCTTCCCCGTCGCTATGTTGTTGCTTCTACTCCCTCTCCCAACTCTCTGCGTCTGAATGTGGAGATCGAGACAACTGACACTCAGCAGACTCGAAGCGTCATAGCTCTCTTGGACAGTGGCGCTACTGGACTCTTCCTAGACACCCATTATGTGGAACAACACCGGCTCACTACCCATCCCCTCTCTCACCCTATTCCAGTCTATAACATTGACGGTACGCTCAATGAAGCTGGATCCATCTGCTCAGTGGTGGATTTAGTCCTTCGTTATCAGACTCATTCTGAGCGTGCAGTCTTTGCAGTTACCAGCCTAGGAAAGCAGGACATGATACTTGGGTTCTCCTGGCTGCATGATCACAATCCTGAAATTGACTGGGCCAAGGGTAAGGTGAGCATGAGCCGCTGCCCTTGACGGTGTTCCACATGTGCCAAGGAAGTTAGAGAGAAGCGCAGAGAGTCAGTCCGTGAGCGTGCTGCTATCCGGGCTTGCTGAGTTGGACACCTCCCCTTTGCAGACCTCGACCTACTGGATCCTCCTCCCTTGGCGTTCCCTTATAGAGAGGCCCTCTATGAGGACGTTCGAGGTGTAGTGAGTGAAGCCCAGATGGAAGATGGACGTGAGGGTGAATTTGGATGCGCTCCTGACCCAGAGTCTCCAGACAAGGCTATCAAGACAGGTGATAGGATTTATGCAACTACGTTACGACCTCCACCAACTGTAGCAGAGATCAGAGCTAGCCAAACTACCTCCCAGCGGCTAGCTCAGGCATTTGCTGCCAACTCTGCTCCTAAGTCGTTCTGAGATGTGGTTCCTCATCACCTGCAAGACTTTGAGGATGTTTTCTCTAAGGCATCATTTGACTCCCTGCCAGAGCGTAAGCAGTGGGACCATGCAATTGAGCTTACACCCAATGCTGAGCCCTCTAGCTGCAAGGTCTACCCACTCTCTCCCAGAGAACAGGATGAGCTTGATGCCTTTTTGCAGGAGAATTTAGACTCTGGTCGCATCCGTCCCTCAAAGTCTCCAATGGCCTCTCCAGTCTTCTTCATTAAGAAGAAGGATGGATCTCTACGTCTGGTTCAGGACTACCGAGTCTTGAATGCAATGACTGTGAAGAATCGCTACCCCTTACCACTCATTTCAGAGCTTGTCAACAACCTCCGAGGTGCACGCTACTTTACCAAGTTGGATGTCCGCTGGGGCTACAACAATGTGCGCATCAAAGAAGGAGATGAGTGGAAGGGAGCATTCCAAACAAATCGTGGACTCTTTGAACCTCTGGTAATGTTCTTTGGCCTCACTAATAGCCCTGCCACCTTCCAGACCATGATGAACGACATTTTCCGAGACCTCATAGCGGAAGGTGTTGTGTGCGTATACCTTGATGATATTCTCATCTATACCAAGACTCTAGAGGAGCATCGTCAGATTACGCGCATTGTACTGGAACGTCTTCGCCAGCACCAGCTCTATCTTAAGCCAGAGAAGTGCGAGTTTGAGCAGACTAAGGTTGAATATCTTGGACTGATCATCTCTCATGGAATGGCTGAGATGGACCCAGTCAAGGTGGCTGGTGTAGCAGAGTGGCCAGAGCCTAAGAACAAGAAGGAGGTTCAGGCCTTCCTGGGTTTTACCAACTTCTACCGGAGGTTTATTCAGGATTTCTCACACCATGCCCGGCCCCTCTTTGATCTCACCACTAAGGACACTCCTTGGCACTGGGATGCAGCACAGCAGACAGCCTTTGACGCCCTCAAACAGGCAGTCACTTCAAAGCCTGTCCTTATATTCCCAGATGATGACTCTTCCTTCCGTGTTGAAGCTGATAGCTCGGATTTTGCTACTGGGGCCATTCTCTCTCAACAGTCAAGGGAGGATGGTAAGTGGCATCCTGTGGCTTTCTACTCCAAGAGTCTCAATGCCGTGGAGCAAAATTATGAGATCCATGACAAGGAGATGCTAGCTATCATTCAGTCATTTGAGGAGTGGCGACATTTCCTTGAGGGTGCCAGGCATAAATTTGAGGTGTGGACTGATCACAAGAACTTAGAGTACTTTTGGACGGCCAAGAAACTTAACCGCCAACAGGCTCGATGGTCCTTGTATCTGGCCAACTTTGACTTCTCTCTGCATCACAAACCTGGACGGAGCATGGGTAAGCCAGATGCACTTTCTAGGTGAGCAGACCATGGTTCAGGAGCTAGTGACAATGACAATATTGTACTTCTGAAGCCAGAACTATTTGCTATCCGTGCTCTAGAAGGTGTGGTTGGCCAGGGAGAAGAAGTGAGCATCCTTCGAGACATCCGACGAGGTAACCGGGAGGGCGCTCAAGAAGATCTGGTAGCTAAGGCTGCCATGGCCTTGCATGCTCAAGAGAAAACTGGAGTGAAGTCTGTCCACACCAACGAGTGGTCTCTGGAGAATGGTCTTCTCACCTTCCAGGGACGCATTTATGTTCCCAACCTGCCAGACCTCCGGAGGCGGATTGTGGAGCAGCATCATGACTCTCGAGTTGCAGGACATCCTGGCAGATGGAAGACACTGGAGCTGGTCTCGCGGAATTACTGGTGGCCTCAAATGTCACGGTATATTGGCTCTTACACCTCCACCTGTGATCTTTGCCTTCGGACTAAGCCTCGTCGTCAGCCTCCTATGGGACAGCTTCATCCATTGCCTATCCCAGCTGAGCGTTGGAGCGTGGCCTCGGTAGACTTCATTGTTGAGTTACCTGATTCTCATGGATATGATGCGATCATGGTGGTAGTGGATCTCTGTGGCAAGCGTGCTCATTTTATTCCAACACACACTACTTGCTCAGCCATGGGCGCAGCCAATCTGTACCGGAAGCATGTCTGGAAGCTCCATGGGTTGTCAGATGCTTATGTCTCGGACCGCGGACCTCAGTTTGTGGCAGAGTTTACTAGAGAACTGTATCGCCTCCTCCATGTCAAACTCCACACTTCCACAGCCTACCACCCCCAGTCTGATGGCCAGACTGAGTGTGTCAACCAGGAGCTAGAACAGTATCTCCGGCTCTTCTGCAATGAACGACAGGATGACTGGGACAATCTATTACTAGAGGCAGAGTTCCAGTACAACAACCGTGTACACGCTGCCACCCAGATGTCTCCTTTCCTTCTAGATACTGGTCGACATCCTCGGATGGGATTTGAGCCTTGTGGACGACCTTCAGAGAATGAAGCTGTCAACGAGTTCATAGATCGGATGAAGGCAGCTTTAGCTAAGGCAAAGGATGACATGGCCCGCTACTATGATTGTGGACGAACTCCAGCCCCCAAGTACAAGCCTGAAGATCAAGTCTACCTGGATGCCTCTGACATTGCCACTACCCAACCTTCTCAGAAGCTCTCTCACCGTTGTCTAGGACCCTTTCCTATAGTAAGACAGGTAGGCCCACTTGCCTATCGACTCAAGCTGCCTAGTGGAATGAGTCGACTCCATCCAGTCTTCAATGTGGTGAAGCTTTCTCCAGCCCCAGAGGATCCAATCCCAGGTCGACGTCCACAGCCACCTCCACCACCAGTTCTGGTAAACAACCAAGAAGAGTACAAAGTGGAGCGGATCCTAGACAGCCGACTCTTTAGGAATAAGCTTCAGTTCAAGGTCAAGTGGAAGGGCTATGGAATCGAGGACGTTTCCTGGGAGCCACAAGAGAATGTCCATGCCCCTGCCTTGGTCTGGGAATTCTATCAACAGCATCCCAATGCTCCTTGGGCAATCAGAGGCCTCTATTCTCTTTCCAAAGTAGACCAGGCCATCCAGAACTACTTCTATCCAGCACATCAAGACGCCGCACTCTAGAGGGGGGGTGATGTCAGGGGACTCCTCATTCCTTTCTTCTTTCACTCTTTATTTCTTCACTCTCCTTTCATTCACTTCCTTATTTCTTCTATCATTCTCTCATTTTGCTGTTACTACTTTTTCAACACTATCTGTTAGTACTATTCTCAACCTTTGAGGTGCTCTGGTTCTTTAGCTATCACTCAGACAAGTGTGGGCCCTTCAGCACCGCTCCAGGCTGCTTAGATAAGCCGGAGTTTGCCTTTCTGACTTCTAAAGTCCGGAGTTTTCCTCCCTTGTTTGCACACTTGTTTGGTTAGTCAATTTTCGAGTTTTTAAGGTTTTGTTGTACTGTACAGTTGTTTCCCATGCTTCAGAGGCCCCAGAAGCGTCCAACCTGGCATAGGGAATCCCCAGACTTGTTCTCTTTGGATCTCCCTCTGCCAGGTAAGTAGCTACCTTGATATTGTCAGTATATATTCTAATACACTTTGGATCTCCCTCTGCCAGCTGTGTGACTGAGCCACAGCCCCTAGAGGTCACCCTTACAATTTTATACTAAATAGCAAGTCTACCTGAAATAAACTGTTGCCATAGTCTTTGATAATAAAATAGGGTCCAACAAACTTAGAAATAAATTTACAGACTAAGATCTTAGGAAAGCTCATGTTTTCTAATGATATATAGACTAAGTCACCAGCCTTAACTAAGGCAAGTCTTCTTTTTCTATTTGCATCCTAAGTCTGTTTACCTTTTGTTGCTATTATGAGCTGCTATTATAGCCAGTCTGAATCTTTGTGCAAACACCTTTATATCTAGATATTCTGATCAAAGAGCAGCCTTCACACTATTGGTCTAGGTATTTGGCCTAACTGCAGGTAACTTAGATACCCAATCTTGCTGATTGGGTCTAATATATTGTCTGATCATTTGTGTGATAGTGCACATTCTGTTGACCCATTTGATTCAGAAGGGTAAGCTGAAGACATTCTAAGCTGTATCTCAATCAGTTGATGAAGATGTCTCCAAAATATGCTTGTAAAATATAAATCTTAGTTACTAACTATCACTTTATACAAACTATAGTGTTTGTACATTTCAGCAAATACCAGTTCAGCTACATTCTATGCTGTATAATTGGTTTGACTTGGCACAATATGTACCATTCTGATAAGTAGATCTATTATTACTATTATAGACTTGTAGGTTGAATCACAATCTTTAGATTTAAGCAGTGGTCCAATAAAATCTATTCTAATTGTTTTCATGGCTAAGTAAGCACTTTTAATAGATTCAACAATTCATACCTTGAATAATTGTTAGATTTGATATACATATAGGTGGTATATATTTCACAATATTTTCTAGTATCACATTCTATTGTTTTCCACCACATTAGATTATGTAAGTAGATATAAGTTTTACAATATCTCAGATGGGCCAATAATTAGTATGCTTCTGAAATTACAACTTCTCTGATACTTCTTCTATTAACTATAATTGCTGGAATGCAAAGTACCTTGTCTCTTACTGTTTTCAAGTAGATTAGTTCATTTATGCACTCAAAGTTCTTGTATGCCTTTGGGTTTTCAACAATTCAATTTTCTTAAATGCAGAATTATCAATATATTTGTTTCAGATACTGTCAAGCAAATCAATAGGTCCTTGACTGCTTCTTATCAGTTCTTCTACTGTAATTGGAGGTAAAGATTCTATCTGCTCTTGTTGAGATCTTGACCAAGCTAATATGTCTTCATCCCTCTTGTATTCCACTAACTGCCTATCTTGTGTATCCTAATGAGTATCCTGGATTGTTCTGCTTCTGAGTAACTGCTGATCTTCTTTAATATGAAGTAAGACTTGATCTTCTTTTACATGTTCTTGCTGGGAGTCTGATTTTCAGTATTGGTTGTAGATGGTCTTCCTTGCCCTTTTTTTGTTTACAAAAGCCTCAAAAAACAAAATAACAAGCCATTCTGTGAGCAAATTCTTTTAAAATTTCTGGTCTCCTAGTTTTTGCAAGTACACTATCTTTTTTCTTCTTCTCTTTCTGAAAGCTTGACTCTGTTTCCTGTTCAACAGTCACACTCTGAGTTTTAGAGTTATTTTCTGTCAAAATTTCACTCTTGCCTTCTATACCTACAAAAACAGACATGATAATCAAATGTTCTTCTAAGTAATTATTATTAATTACATTGTGATATATATATTTATATTTTGCTTGCACAGTTTCTGCCTCTTTACTAGAATATAGGCATGACAATGCATCTGACAAAATATTTTTGGTATCTGGTATATATATTACTTTAAAATCAAATTCAAATATGTAGAGAATAGTAACAAGTAAGCCTCAGTTGTATCACAACTAGTATGTCAAACATGACTAATATTGACCTGTAGAGAATAGTAACAAGTAAGCTACAAGTATATAAGTAAGTAAGTATGTTTGATGAGGTACTGTAAAGGATGCTTACCCTTAATTGTATCACAACTAGTATGTCAAACATGACTGAGGGTGGTGAAATTTTCAGGAGTGTATTTATATGTGTCTGTAAATATAATTTTATAACAAAAATAAAAATAAAGAAAAGAAAACAACACAAGGCTCATGGTTGTGCCACACTTTATTTGATTAATGCTGGATTGGTAGAAAACACCAATTCAGTTTTTTGTTGAGCACAACAAGATATCTACCTTAACAAAATATTTTTTCAATCCATTTTGCTTGTCTTTCCAATAGATTCTTCTGGTTCAGTAAGTGTACTAGTCTTTTATAATCTGTAAACCATCTGAATTTAACTCTCTGCTTTCCAATAGATTCTTCTGGTTCAGTAAGTGTACTAGTCTTTTATAATCTGTAAACCATCTGAATTTAACTCTCTGCAGAATATCTTAATGTCTAAGCATGGTCTTTACACCAACTCTCATTTCTATTTTGTGAACTGAATCATTTTGTTGCACTGTATTGAATTTTGCCAAAAAAATGCAGCTATAGCTGCAGTCTTCCAGTCAGTCTCTTGGCTAACTACTCTAGCTATTCTGGTAGTACAGCTATTAGTTACTATATTTATAGAATCTGCATCTTTTTCATACTGTAATAGTCTGAAATGATAATCATAACACTTGACTGCAACATGTTTTATATCCTCAAATGCTTGCTGATGTATATGATCCTACCAGTTTGAAACTGTATCTCCTGTTAATCTATACAATATTCCTATAGAGATCCAGACCCTGTCAATGCAATCAGTCAGGTACCTAGCTGCTCTGAAAAAAACTCTCAAAAGATTACAATTTTTTGGCACTTTCTATTTAGACAGTGCATATACTTTATTTGGATCCACTTGAACTCTCTCATTGTCCACAATATATTCCAATAATTTCATTTTCTTATATAGAAACTGAAATTTACACTCACTCAAGTATAACTCTTCTTTTTTCAAGATATCTAATATTATTTTGATGTGTTCCACATGCTTCTCAAAAGTCATGGAGTATATGATTATATCATTAAGATAAACATCTAAGAAGCAACCTAAGTAAAGTGCAAATAAATGGTTCATTAGTGCCTAGTAAGTTGCTGGCACATTACAGTCCCCTTGCTGAATAACATAGCTGATCATATTACTATCAGGTGTAGTAACTGTTGTCCAATGTATGTGCTCAAGCTTAATCCAAATCTGTTCATATGCATTCTGACTATCTATTATAGATTGATACTTGGCATTTGCAGCTCTTCTCAATATGCTATCTATATCTGATAATAGTGAAGACATCTTACATGTGTTTGCATTGTGTGTCCTTAAGTCTATGACACTACATAGCCTTACAGGTTTCCCAGGTTTGCCTAGCTACTTTAAAAACATTATGGGAACTGAAATTGCAGATAGGCTTGGCATGCTCACACAGTTCTTCCTCCACTTGTTCTAGACTATTCTCTACTTTTTTCAGAGCCCAAGATGATCATCAGGATACTCCAACACTTTTTTTCATTGGTACTGGAGAATTACTTCCAATGATGACTTGCAGTGGATTGAGTCCAATGGCCACCTTATGCTAGTAGATCCAGTGTCAGAGGACTCCTCATCTCTTCCTTCTTTCACTCCTTATCCCTTCACTCTCCTTTCATTCATTCTCTTATTTCTTCTGTCATTCTTTTATTTTACTCTTTCTATTCTTCCAACACTATCTGTTAATACTATCTCAGCTGTTGAGGTGCTCTGGTTCTTTAGCTATCATTCAGACAAGTGTGGGCCCTTTAGTACTGCTTTCAGACTGCTTATATAAGCCAGAGTTTGCTTTTCTGACTTTCAAAGTCCAAAGTTTTCCTGCCTTGTTTGTACAGTTGTTTATTTAGGCAATCTTCAAGTTTTTAAGGTTTTGTTGTACTGTACAGCTGTTTTCCATGCTTCAGAGGCCCCAGAAGTATCCAACCTGGCATAAGAAATCTCTAGACTTGTTCTCTTTGGATCTCCCTCTGCCAGCTGTGTGACTGAGCCATAGCCTCCAGAGGTTGCCCTTACATCCAGGGAGTACCCAGAATTATATTGTAACCATGCAAATTCATTACATCAAAGTAAAAAGGTCCTGAAATATGCTAATACTCTAGTTCAGCTGTTACTCCAAAATTTACCTTAAATTTCAGTCCCTGTACAGCCAGTAACACCAGTATAGCCTGGCTTAACTCTTGTTTCTTTAGCTGAAGTTGCTCATTAATAGTTGATAACATAAAATCTCCTCATATGATCTTTCAAGTGCAAGGTTGGAGGTTTGACTCCTGGCTGAGTTGTTACAAGTCAAGACCTATATAGCACACAAGTATAGCTGTGGTAGGATTATAAGTAATGTTATTGGTATGAATATTACTCATCCTCAGTCTCATATACTTGACTGAGAATTATGCAACTAGTACTCCATTATATATCTGTTCTCTCTGTGTCAGGGTAAGGTAAATGAGATTATTATATTAACCCTTTCAGGTCTCACGCTGCTTATAGTGCATGGTGTAACCCTGACATCCAACATGAGTGTGTCTGTGTGAAAAACCATGTGGGTTCTCCAATGCCACCAGGCAGCTACCATCTGCACATGCTGACTAAGGAGGCTGTGAGTGACCAATCAGCATATAATAAAGCAATGTGACTACTAGTCTTGTGTTCAACCAAGAAAAGAGAAGGGTTCCCTGGTGCAGCAAAATTGAGAAAGGTAACTTGCAGACCAAGCTGGCCATAGCACAGGTAGGTGAGGAAAATAGGATGACAAATAATGTTATAGCCCAAGCTGCTGAAATAGTGCATGGCCCATTTGATTGAAATTGGCTGAGAGTCTACAGATCCTGGCCCACAGGTCTGCTGATCCAAATCATTGCTGAAAGGAGAGTAAGAGGAATGGCACTTCCAAAAATAATTGTCTGGTACTAGGAGAAGTCAGAGTCATAGAGCCTCAGCTCTTCAGGGCAAGTCATGAGTGTAGCTAGCTGAGTTGAGAAATTTGAGAAGGTGTGTCAGTGGCAGATGAGTTAGGGGTTTAACAGTGAGAAGTAGTATGAATACTGGAAAGATCAAATTGTAGTAAAATGGCTATGAGGCATAACCAGCACACTTGAAAAGGTTTCAGGCCAGAGTACTTACTTGGTGTGTCCGTAATTACTACTGCCTCACTGCACTGTAGAACCTAGGACACAGGTAGCTCAAGCATACAACCCTCTGTATGGTCACACGCGTAAAAATAGGTCTCTAAACAAATAAAAACCGATTCCTCCTCCTCACTATATAAACTGCACATTGAAAATTAAGTAGCATGATGCCACACGCATTTCTAGCCAAAAGAGGGACTACGTAGTGTTAGTCTACTTTGTTCACGAATCGATTTACAGTAGGCTCTATGCTGAACTCGTGACCCCCGACACGACAGACACCCAGGATTTTCGGGACGTTATCTCCTTGAACCACCTATGAAACAAATTACTGAGCACGAGTGACAAGACGTTTTGGGTAGATATACCTTGCGACGTTTGGCTTGGTCTCCATGATATTGCTACCAGCTACTGCAAGCATAGCACCATAGGGAATATGGAAGAGATCGGCGAGAGTCAACTCCTAAGTCGAAAGGCGGGCGAGTCAGTCGGAGTACAAGGTAAACGGTATACACTTACATCACCAGCGACGTACTTCTGTTTGCTTAAGATTTTATTATACACTTCCAACTTAGCGTCCAGTTTTCTGATGTGTGCCTCGAAAGCAGTGGGATCTGGAGTTAATCCATGAAATCTAATCATCATCAGCGATTTATAACTCAATGATGGTACGACTTGAACTCACTTCTTGAAAACATTCTCAAATACGGCAGCCGATGCAGACGGGTCAAAATTGGATTGCTCGTTCGAAGCGGCTTGTTCGAAGAGAGCGTACTTTTCGAGATCCGTGGGGATCAGCTTTGTTCCCTGGTCCGCATACTTGGTAGCGACATAGCGACAGATGGCACGGCTTTCGTAAAGAATGAATCCATCGTCGTCCTAGTTTCATATTTAGACTGCGAATAAATGTATTCATGAGCGACTTACAATGTAGGGAATCTGTCCAAATGGTTGCTTTTCAAGGTATCCAGGAGACTTGTGTTCACCTTGCGCGAGATCAACGGCAATTAATTCGAAAGGGACTTGCTTCTCAAGCAGAACAGTCGCGACGCGCTGAGTGCAGGTTGAACGTGGTGAACCGTAAAGCTTGAGGACCATCACTGGATCTGGGATTTGAGATTCGAGACGTTGGTTTAATTTGGTTACAATCCGTCCGGACCTCGATCTTATATATTGTGGATAAAAGACTATGTCAAACGATTGAGATAAGCATCAAAGGGATCCCGCCGAATATTACGTAAAATTTGGACCTACTTACCCGTCGAATCAAATGGTAACGATTACAAAGGTATCAACACTTCGCAGACGATGCTTCTCCGTGACAAGGCCACACTTCTGTAAAATCACCGACATAGTCAAGCCAATTCCTATCATAATGGCCATAATGAGTCATCCGAGTTCGCAGGCTGACTAGACTGCTGACTAAGGACTGACAATGCTGACAAAACAGCGGAACAATAACGCAATCGGAACGTTTCGTAGGTCCGATGGAGAATCGTAGGGACTTGGACACCACAGACGTTCATTTCTAGACTTTCTTCATCCCAAGCCAATGTCAATCCTATCTTGGGATGAAGGGCCTGTTGTCATCTCGGACAAAAGGAAGTGATTGGGAAGATGGACTTGTAGAGGATGACAGTTCCCAAGTCGAAGGGGATTCCGGCTAATCTCAAATGACCTGTTTCGCAAGTTCGAGATGTCGATTTCCCGAGATGTAATTGATTCTCCTGTTTAAAATTCTGAAAGATTGTGAAACTATAGGATACAATGGAACAACCGCGGTGCGAAAGAGCAACTGATACTTCTCAATTCAGCCTCCATCCAAGCAATGTGTTTGGGTCAGAAGACTTCACGCTTGAACTACCAACTTATCGTGTCAGAGAGCGAACGAATCGAGTGTACATGTCAAGTATCTCAAGTAAAACTTGAAAGAGGCTCCCAGATCGGCGAACTCCGGCCCGCGAGAGGCAATGACTCTGACATTCGTTTCCGTTCCTCTTAAGGAAGCTTTCTCAATTTGGTCCTTCACTTCCATCGCGAGTATGTCGCTTTCCATACCCCTAGAAGTTATCTACAACATTCTGGATCGTCTCTCTCTTGATGTTCTCAGCTTACACAACTGTTCTTTAGTTTCGCCTCCCTTTCTTTCCTACTGCCGGAAATACCTTTTCGCCGATATTTCCCTCGCCGATCCAGCTAGTTGTCGTCGACTTCACAGCGTAGTTGCAGGCAACCTTTCTTTGGCGAGCTACATTCGTAAACTGGAAGTCATATCCAGACCTCATGACGAGTATCGTTCCCGTCGATGGGTCACAGTAGAACATACACTGGCACCTCTTCTCCAGATGTTGCATAATCTACATTCATTTGCCCTCCGCGATGAATATTTTCTATCGTGGAATAACCTTCCCTCTGAATTTCGACTCTCAATCAGCAATCTTTCATCTTCGACCTTGACTTTGAGTTACGTCGAAAATATACATATGGAACAACTGCTTGGTCGTAACGTCATATTAAAAGGTCTCATCCTAGATAACTGCAAGCCCCAATTCACTAACTCTCTTCGGCCTTTGAGTCGACCTTCACCTTTCGAAGTGGCAATGCAACCTGGATATCTGGAGTCTCTAAAAATCCATAACTCGCCCCAATGCTGGGAGAGACTGTACACCACCTTGACACACGAGGATGCCCGCTTGTTCTTGACACGTCTTAAATATCTTGAACTCTCAGAAAATCCTGGACAATCAATCTTTGAAGTCGCTGGGAAGTCCCTTCAAGAGATCGTATTAACAGGCCTGGGTGATGCCAAGGCCGGTATGTTCCGCGCCCATAAGTTTACCAGTCGCCTCTCACTACTCTCAAGCGCCAATTTATGACTTTCTTCCATCATTCGATATGCTGCCTTCTCTTCTGTCGTTCTCAGTGAGAACAAAGTTCTCACGAGGACATACCAACGATCCCCTGCCTCACCTCGTACATGCTCTATCCAAAACCGAGAATACAAGTATGCTGATGCATCTCAATATTTATATTGATTTCTATGGTGTCTGGAAATTTGCAATCACATCAAGGGATGTAAATTCTGTCGATTGCTACGACTTTTGGCCTGCGTTTGATCGAGCTCTGACGAGGCCCAATGTCTTTTCAAATCTAGTGAGCGTAAACGTGACCTTAAATGTGGGTGGTGGCAGTGAAGCATTTGCATCCCTTCCCTCTCGTCGCCTCAAAGGCTTGATGAACATGGGTGTATTGATGATGAAATTTGATAGGTAAGTTGGTGGTTGTGTAAATACATACTTACCGCAAAATAACTGGTGGATCGGTTATGCATGATTGCTACGGTAAGGCATACTCAAGCTTATCATATCATCCCCAGAACTCTCTTGTCTTTTGTTACTCACTTACACTCAATGTACATACCAGCTGCCCGTAACCACATACAAGCCCTTCACTTACATCTTTTTGTATCACTGAATTTTTCTTTGCTGAAATGGTCTCGTATCTGGTGAACTAAGAGCGTACGATGATGGATTGCCGTAATTGTGCATTTATGGTTTCGTACAAGCTTCCACAATGTGCCTTCGGTTCTATAATTGACCACTTATCCGCTATGGCGATACGTGCTGTAACACCCTGCATGAAGACTTCCTCGATAGTCTTTGTATGGCCCAAAATGACCGGAACTCAACAAAATGTCCAGAATGTCGGCGACTTCTCAACGCCCTTTCTGTTGATCACACATTTGTGTACTGGGTCAAGGACCTCCGTATCGCCGACTTCCATGATATAATTGTTAGGGATTATCACGGAGTCAGGGTCTCGCTATCTTCAATGTTCAAAGGTAGGTGGATAGACATCAAGAGACATTATTGAATTGCAACCATTGCTTCGTGTTCCCTTGCACATTTCCCGTTTGGAAAAGATAAACCATCCACGAATTAATGGTAGTGAACTGGTCAGATCCGCTGCGTAATTCATGCAGCTGTATTACAAGTGATAGCCTCGTCCCTTACTAATCCAGGTTCGTGCTGGATATGGATGACACACCTGGTTTGTTATGCTCACATCACGTCGACCTCCACTTCCTCCCTTATCTGCGATCCACCGTAATTTCAGGCGTATTACGCCTTCGAATGCTGTACGACTACCTGTGATCTCATCAAAGGATATACCAAAGTCAGCTGGGCATATTACCTTGCTCGTGTCATATCAATCGTCCCCAGAAAGGTGATGTCCTCAGGGAGATGTGGAACGATAGTTTTCACTGAATTGAGATGCACCACGCTGCCAATTGGGATCGTATGCGGCCAATGTGGATTCACTTGGGAATGACGGATATTGACATCGATCCGGCTAGCCATGCGATTTGAGCGATAATCAGATGGTACCCAATTACGAGCACCAAAGGAACATTATTTGGGAATGCACTGTTGAAATGTTAAGAATGATACCTTGGGGCAGATAATGGCTGAGGGGGTTTTTCATAATAAGCAGCAGGTTTTCAACCTAATATTTTCAACTCTATGAACAATCGTACACATGAGGACTACAGCTTCGATGGAACACCCAAAGGTGTAAACTTTGGCTGATGCTTAGCTGTAATAGCCTGAACATTTTCTGAAATATCCTGATTATAATAAATCAGGTTCAAGTACGAACAAGTAGAATGCATACGTACCGTTGTCATCAATGCTGCTGCATTCCAAGTGGCAGTGTAAGAAAGGTTCTCCTCCACACTATAACGCTGAATTCATACCTACAAACGAGGCAAATGTAGACGAAACATACCTGTGGTCTCGTGCATGGTTTATCAAGTGCTTTGCGCCCGTCACTGCTACAGGACTCTTCGTGGCTATAACCTTTGCAAGCTCCAGTGCCGCTGCAACAACCCCGTCGCGGCCACCTTCTACTACCTTCGAGACGAGACCATAACTATGGGCCTCCGCTGCGGAGAAGAACCGACCGGTATATGTCAGTTCACGGACAGCCGACAAGTTCCCCATGACCTTCGGTAAGTGCGCAAGAGTACCAACATCGGGGGCAAGGCCAACATCCACCTCCTACGACAGCGACAGCGTTAGCCCCTTCTAAATCTCAGACTGGTCTGTTCGATACCTTGATAGAGAACGTTGCGTTCGATGCAGCATACCGCACGTCACATGCTGCGATGATATCGACGCCGAGGCCAACGACGGGTCCGTGAACAGCTGCAATGACAGGGAACGGACACCGATCAGGAGTTCCGATAGCATTTTGGAACTCTAGGATGGTATTGCGCAGAGCGAGGGAGGCGCGTGCGCGGTCGTGTGCAGTATCCGAGGCAACCAAGGCGAGACCAGCGGCAGATTTTACTGTACATAGTTGAATATAGTTATGTGGATCAGGAAGAACGAACTGACGATCTAGACCTGCGGTGAAGATCTTAGAAACAGCTGATGAAACGACCACGGCTCGTATATCTTCCCCCGCTGCATGTGCTCTCATCAATGTCTTAAAAAATCTCCCGTACTGCCGCCAATACCTGTGTAAAAGAATTAAGCTAATACTTGCCAAGCGAGAATGACCATTTACTCGGAAGAAAACGCGTTGACTGGGTTTCTGTTGAACTGTTAGTAGTTGACGTATGCACAGTAGAAACCCTACCGCGAGAGCTCGACATGGAGAACGTGCGCAACAGGCTCAGAAACCTTTAACCATTCCGTGCTGTACTTCGACATCGTCCTTGCACGTAGAAAGTCGTGGGCCACCGTAGTCCACACAACATGCCAACCTCGGCTCCGATTACCGATCACAGATTTGCGGAATGCAACAGAAGTCGCATTGATGTCAACGTTGACAAATTGAGAAAGTGAGAGCAAGAGTTTCTCCAATCATGTTGCATCAGAACTGTGAGCAGTCGCTCAAGTACCATTCTTATGAAACGAAAAGAAAAAAGTGGTATAAGTGTAATAGATCAACTGCGGTCCGTATAATAGTAAGTAATTTTCCTCCTATCCGGAGCTACCAGCGGTGCACTAAGTGTCTGTCTGCTGAACAGTGGTCATAAATTGAAATAGTCTGCGTGTAGTAAATGCGAATGCCCATGAGAAATGAAGATAGTGTGTATGTACAATCATAATGCATGAAAACTACTCCATCCTCATACCTATGAGAAGAAGATCGCGGAGAAGACAACACCGACGAGACCAACAATGCTGGATACCGCAATGGTCGACGCACTGTTTTCGGTTGTGCTGGCAGTGGCAGCACTAGCGGTCTTGCTAGACGATACAGGGGCCTTGCTCGCACCCGATGCCTGATCAGGGGCCCCGCTGACAGTCGGAGTAGGAGTTGCAACAGGAGCGTTGCCGCTGACAGTAGCGATCAAGCTGTAAAGCTGAGCAGACTGGTAAGGAGTGCAACTGGAGCTGGCGGGAACCTTGGGCTGGTAAGGCATTGTGGTGATAGCACCAAGGGCTTCAGGAGGCTGAGTGTATGTCTGCACGGCACCGTTGGCATCAGTGTACACGCCGGGGAAGTCCTGGTTGTCACCAAGGCAGGCCTCAAAGGTACCATTTTGTGCGTTGTTGGGTGCGTTATAGGCACAGCCGATACGATCGAAGATGTGTTGGCAGAATTGTGCGGCGTTAGGGCCTGCAGGGTCGCAAGCCTTCAAACAAAACGCGTTGCCACCCATGAAACTGATAAATTATGATTAGGATGAAGTACAGCAGACAGGTAGGGTACGCACTTGTGCCATTCAATGACCTGCTTGTACGAGTTGTTGTTGCCGTTGGACCAGGCATTGGAGAACATGATACCACCCATAGGGTTGCCACGCTATCAGGGAAAAAATGTCAGCAGCCGTTACACACATCAAATGGTTGCGACAGGGGCAGTGATCGGAATAATATCGCCGGAACCAGTCGGGTTCGCAGGGGAAGGCCAACAAAACAAAAAAACCAACTGCATAGAGAGTGAATGCAAGAAAAGGGTGACAGAATGGAAGTGGATGACCAAGAAACATGACATTGGGCAAGAATAATCATGGTCAATGAAAAGAAGCCACATAACGAAATAGAAGTCGAGAAGTCGAAAACTCACAAGATCGGCACCATGAGGATCAAGCTCCCCACCGTAGTCACCGAATGCAATGTTGATCTGGGTCTGATCGATGAAGCCGACGACCTGAACGTAGTCAGGGGTGCGCATGAACTGGACGCCCTGGAGGGCACCAGCAGGAATCAAACGAGTGCCACGTCCAGGCTTCGTGCACCATGCAACCATTTCTCCTTCCTTGTCAGCGACAGTTGAATTAACGGGGTCAGGTGCCCAAAGACAGAAGTCTAATGGATTATTCCAATAAGCCCCAAATGGTAAGTGAAACGAGATATGACAGACGACACACCATCAATGGAGTTGAGGAACGAGGTTTGGCACAGTGACTGCTGGTTCTCTGTAGTCGAGTTGCAAAGATTGTAGCCATGCTGGAAGCCACGGATAAGACCCTGGTCAGTGTCGACTTTGTAGGGCTGTAATCATAATATCAGATCGATGAGTTAGTAAAAGATTAGATGTTGTGGTCTTACGATTCCAGTAGGGTAAGAGAAGTGTTTGTTCGCGAGAGGAGTAGGGGGGAAAGTGCTCATAGGAGGGTTAGCCTGAGCATTGACGGCAGAGATAGAGGTGACGAGAACAAGAAGGGCAGAAAAACGAGTGGATGGGGACATCTTGAGACGACGTCTATAGCAATTAGACAGTGAACAGAGAGAAAACCTCAACGAAAACTGAAGAAAGTAGAGTCGTGGCAATTTAAAAGTGCCTTGTAATCCTTATAACGGCGGCCGAAAAGCGGAGTCTCATTTTTTTCAAATCGTTATGGGAGGATCTACACTTTTGACTGATCGATCTATTATTAGCAAATGTTGGCCGTATTACGCAACAAATTTCGGAGATCTCACATGTCAGATCGACGTGCACGGACCATTCCCACGTGAGCTTGTTGAAAGAAAACGCGTCGCACTTTTCAAATTCCGCCTCACGCGTTTATATCTGAGGCATTTTATACATTCGTTGATTTTCGTCCTTTGTTCCTAACCCCCATCTCTCCATCCCGTCCATCGCATACACCCGTCCCATAGACGCAATGGCAAAGACTGCTACTGGTAAGTTCGATTAGTGACCCATGACAAAGCCTCATAACTTATCTACCTCCCTAGTGACGAAGACAAAGACAGCGACTAAAACCGCCAATGACAAGAAGACTCGGCCCACGGCAGGTATGTTCTACCCAGTTTATGTTATGACAGCATATATGCGTGTCCACATCTTGATATCATTCACAGATAAGGCCGATAAGCCCAAGCGCGAGCCCACGGCATACCAGCTTTTCTGCAGAAAACATATGAAAGAATGGAACGATGCGAATCCAGGACGCGCAAAGGAAGCAATGAGCCAGGCATGTCCTCATCTCTCATACGTGTTTGATCCATCGATATTGATTACCACAGATGGCAAAGCTTTGGAAGGACGCTCCTGAGAACCCAAATCGTGGCGCCGAGCCGAAAGCACGTAAACCGAAAGAACCTAAGGCTCCTAAGGAACCCAAAGCAAAGGCACCGAGGAAGAAGAAAACTGCTGCAAAGAGCGATCCTTCGAGTGACCCCATGGAGGGTGAGGATACGCCAGAAACTGATGACGATTGGTATGTAACTTGTTCTCTTCGAACCGCTATTCTTCTGAATGAAATTCTTTCGTAGATTGGGCACTTGACTGGCTTTCTTCAGACCCACCACCCAGTTGTTGACACGTAATCACAATCGCTGACAGTTGTTCACTCAGGCTCACATTTGCGATGCTGTGTAAATTATTCCCTCGCTTTAGTTTTTAGGTTGTTGTACTGTTGATTGTTGTATCCTATACCTGTTGTAAAAGTTGATACCAAGCTGAATCTGACTGGTCCATGCTTTGTCACAATTCGATTGCAAAAGCAATATTGCGTATCAAGCTATCTATATCAAGACGAATCTACGAAGTTTGATGATCAACAAGAAAACTGTCGGATGAAAACACATACTTAGCGCGATAGGACTTTTAATAAATGCCTTGCGGCATAACTCAACTCAGCCCCAACTGCCTACGCTCCGAGTTCGATCCATCACTTGCACACATCATGCTGACAGGTGGTTGGCGTGTAAACGGCAGTGCCTAATTTCAGCACAAAATCGATGTATCCATGCTCACTACAATTCCGAGCCGAACGGGGGATCATGCATGATCATGTACCTTCAACGACGATACGTTGGCATTGAGTGCGAGTGGTTTACGAGGGAAAAAGTGGTTCCATAATTGACGGTGGGTGAATTGGGAGAAATCTGATGATGATGGAGAGCACCTCCATTCTAGTCAACGACGACCCGATGTAGATAAACTCACTGAGGTGTGGGTGGAGACTCGTTATCTGGATAAGCTAACCCCACAACAGTTCTACCTACGAACATAGACACCGGAAAACAAGAATCGTTGGCAAGCGCGAGGCGAGCAACAGATTAAATGCCGGTCATTGCATTGGGCATACATGCTGGGGATGAATGGAGGAGAGTGGGCGCTGATGGGCATCAGTGGGCGTTCGTGGGTGCTCGCTGGGACGTTCTGGAGGTAACCAAGGTCCGTCCGATCAATCAACTTGAGAACTTCCATTAGCAAGCCTTGGATTTCATGGGTCTATATATTCTTTGTATTCAAAACCCTCCAAAAATCCTAGAGCTTGAAGCTTGAAGCTTGAGTTTTCGACCCTTTGAAGGTTTTAAAGATGTTTAGAACGATTATACCTGTACAAATGATTGTCTCCTGCAGGTTCTCCGGATCTCTTCCGAGACGTCTTTACCCATGCTGTACGAGTCCATCTTGGAATGTTGATTAACACTTGTCATGTCTGGAAATCAAAGGATAGGCTTTCTTGGACTACGCCGGCTATGGCCCCTGAAGAGTGTACTATGGCTTCTACCAAGCCCGTGAGTAGACACATGTACGGTACATACCGTCATAAAAAAACACAACTACCCTATCCTCCACATACATCCAGGCCTCAATCGGAGGTTAACAAACCCTTGGCTTTTGCCTCGTTGCCAACATTAATCTGACCTCTCTCTAACATATACGCCGAGGTAATACCTCGCGTCAACGTTTTTGGGGTTTGAAAACAGCCGATACGGTGGATATATGAATATCGTGCCTGACCATTTACGAGCTGAGTGAGCTTCAGCTCAGCTCCGGTGACCCTCGCTTGATTCGTCCTGTACATCTCCGATTACGAGGGAATGCGGCCGTCTCCATGAATATGGTTTCGTGAAAACATACCTGAGACGTACCCAGAGCTGTATGAAGCCTCGGTTGCTCTCCCGGTCTCCGGGAGAATTTCAATCAGCGCCAAAGACCCAGCCACGGACCGAAATCCGATCACTAGCTGAGGCAGGTGTCCCCATAAGCTTAGCTAGAGTCTCTTAAAACTCATTAGAAACGATGTTGATCGATTCGGCATAATTAATGCTGTGAAGGAGAGTATCATCAGTGATGATACTTAGATGCCTGCGAGCTCAAATCGTGCTTTGTTATACACCGCTGCTAGTACAATGGCTGTATTTCACAGCCACAGTTGAGCAGTTGAGCAGTTGAGCGCCCCGAGGGAGATGTGTTTCTTCTATTCAAGTCGCACAATAAACTCGTAACCACATGTCCAGGGCCAAATCCTCTTAGGAGTCTTAGCGATTCGGGCGAATGAAGTCTTCCTGGATAATTTAGTAACATTATGCCTTTCAACTTGAGTCTTTTCTGCTTTTCTGTTCGCAAGGCATCGCGGCGCAATCTATCAGCCTCGGAGGTATCTCAATTTTCAACCGGCAGAAACCTCTCAGTATTCGTCAATTGAGGTGGTGTATTCATCACACATCATGATGATGAGTTTGCACTGTCCTTTTGACAATCGTGTTTGATTGACCGTGCATCGTGGGTTTAAGTCGCCCATCTGGGATTCCAAGCGGTCCTGCAGTCTTTGAACACAATTGAAGATGACATTGATCTTCCTGGTTGAAAATCAGCGCATAGCGTTCGGATGTCTACAAGCACAGAAAACGCTCAATATCGCCGGCCCATCGGCCCAAGATCCTATTTTGAGAAAAGCGAGACCATACTCAAGCCTTCGTTGCAATGGCACGAGTGGCACTGTAGATATCCGAAAAGAGATGTTTGGGGCTGGACAGTCAAGCAGCTTTGGTAGAGGCTGAAAATGAAAGATATTTCTAAACAATGAAAATTTTTGATTGATGAATGTAAATTTGGACCGACTCACGATCAGAGACTTCAAGTGGGAGGGATCTATGTCTCTCATCTTTGTTTATTTCAACTGGCCCGGCGCTCAAAACTTCTGAATGCGTTCCAGGCGTTTCTGATGGATATATTTCATCACGTGACTATGCGTTATGCCGAGCGACCGCGGTATCTAAAAAATAGAGCCGAGGTTGTTGAACTTATCAAAAAAGATGGCTTGTGGCCGTTTTGCCAGGCCAACACCATACAACCCTTGCCGCAGGGTGAACGGAACAAAATACATTCTCAACACTCGCTAGAATCATACATGGCCACACGTTGTGAATTGTGTTTGTCTTTGGCCTCCTTGCGACTGCACGCAATGCGTGCTCCAAGTGTTCACTGTTCCTGAGGTGGCCACTCTCGGACTCGCACGTTCATTTGATATCTAGAATCTTCGGCGCGTCGGCTACACAAACAGACTACCCTAGTCGATGCGATCTCAATTTGACCGGTAAAATTACCGGTGAATGGGGACTCATAACACCGCCGTTTTGAGTGAAAACCGTGAACTGTTTATAATTTTATTTTGTGGTGGCCGGACTGAAACGCCACCCTGCTGACTGTTAGACTGTTAAATAACCTGCAGTCGCTGCAATCCACGCTCAAACCTCCCTCCCCAACTTGACATACACTCTCCTCTCTCGTTCTTGCTCACTCGGACGCTTGCCAATATGCCTATCCATCTGCCTGACGCACATAAGTATCATCCAGCGGTACGTTGTCAGCCTCTGTCAGTGCCGTTCTCACTAATAAATTTTGTGCCCCTGACGCACATAAGTATCATCCAGCGGTACGTTGTCAGCCTCTGTCAGTGCCGTTCTCACTAATAAATTTTGTGCCTCTACAGCTCGAAGAACAAGTCACTGTAGTGGTGAAGCACAACGATTGCCAAAAAGGTTTCGATTATCTCGACATTGCTAGTGGGATCAATGAAGGGATCGATTCCGTGAGTTTTGGGGTGTCTATATCTTATCTACACAGACTAATAGGTTTTACAGAGTTACTGGAAAGATGGCTATAAAATTCGAGATCGGTCTGGGCAGGAAGTCCTCTGTTGCCCAGGCATGCTCTATCCTCGAACTCTGACCGCTCCCGAGGTCTGGTCGCACCTTGCAAAGCGTCTGGCTGGGTACATTTTCCTCACACCGACCAACTGGTGCCCTGAGCCCGACGCGGAGAAGGACGACAAACGCATAGTCCGCGGATCTCCGGCATATAAAACTGAGTATAGCGACAAAGGAGTAAAACTCGAAGATCAGGAAATTCAGGAGGAGCATTGTGCGATGTGCGCTGATCGACGCAAGTACTGGGCGGTCTCCCCACCGGTATTCTTGTCCAGGAATTCGCGAAGATGGCATATCCATGTCGATTGCTTACAGCATTTCCTACCACGACGACAATTTGGGCTCAGGCCGCTTGAAACTGCCGACTTTGTCTGATTTTACTTACGATTCACGGATGGAATAAAACGACGCTGTGTATGTGTATTGTACAGTATACCATGATGTAATATATATAGTATTGTATAAACAATATCGTCGTTGTCCAAGGTGACATCTGCAAATAATGACTTTATTATTTTGACCACCTCCGGAGTCTGCTGTTGCCGATGCAATGCCAAGTCTTTCGGGAAGAAAATGGTATACAGCACTCGTTTTTGATTCTGCACTGGCTGTCGACCCAACAAATCAGCTTTGAAAGTGCTGAGAAATAGAGATACACACTTGCAACGCTGGTCCTTATCCCCGTCACGATAGTCCGTTCTACACGCTACTTTGCGTCGATGACACGACATACAAGCAGTTCCTCTTGATCGTCGAGTCTCGGAAAAATCCTTGGGTATGACTGGTCCTTTGCGTTCGGTGCCCAGGAATAAAGGGGGCGGAGGGCCAAGTGACGATGCAGAGATCGAATTCAGCGAGTGAGACTCACAAGGGTTACAGAAGTTCCTTGTCAGCCCCACGGAGGGTGGTAGAAGCTCGTTTGATGGTTCGTGAGGAACTGTACTGGTCCCCAGGACAGGAGGGACGTCAAATGGAGATGGAGATTGAGTACAGTTGCGACGCAAGCTCGTACGGCCCTACTGGTCCCCAGGACAGGAGGGACGTCAAATGGAGATGGAGATTGAGTACAGTTGCGACGCAAGCTCGTACGGCCCAGGGAATTCACTCCTCGATTGGCTGACTGACTAATTGTAAATGGCAATGTGCTTGCATTAAGGGGGTTGATTGTTTTCTGGGGGAATTCCGGAGAGACGTGGACTTAAGTCGAGCTTCTTCAGCCTGGGATGCTGCCAGAAATTCAACATTGCCAGAGAGTTCGGAATACCGTGAAAGCTGACATGCTCCAGCTTGGATATACTGCGTTGGCAGGGCGGGTAAGAACACGTCATGCGATGTACTATCGTCCACTCTCTCCTGTGTCCAAGGTAGGAGACTATTTGATTGATGAAGTGTAGGAGGCGTCCTCTGCGATGAACAGGGTCGTAAATAGGAAGAAGTTCAAGTGACACCGAGCTCACTTTCATGTCAAAACACATCTGTCTTGTCCGAGTAACCTGTTCTTCGTTTGAGTTGCTTCCTTCTTGGAGTTCATTTGTCTCGACGCAGTAGGAACTTGACTCATAATCACATATATGAGGGTCATCGCCGGGATGATTCAGGGAAAATATACATGGGTTTATGGAGGTCGGGGTCTCACGATTCTGCGTGATTGGCTAGAGCATCCAAAATCCCGCTCAATAAAGGACATGGGGTATGCAATGTGAAAAGAGAAGACATACTTTCTGTGTTCCAAATATATATTCTCCTTTAGAGTTGCTCAAGGGTTCCTGAAAGAATTCGTCCGACGAAGACATACTTTCTGTGTTCCAAATATATATTCTCCTTTAGAGTTGCTCAAGGGTTCCTGAAAGAATTCGTCCGACGAGAATCCAAAACTTGCGGCCACTGACCCAGCGGATTTTGTGATGCAAAGTTATCGAAGCCTCCGCAACTAAGTGCTCTGTTGATGGTGACAATCGGGCCTGCATCTGTGAGCCTATCGAAGGTTGATACTGCATCTGGCCCAAAGCGAATTCAAGTTCCTGAGTTGCGAAGTCGCCATGGCCAGCATGGAAGTTACGTGTGTCGTTGAACTCTATCATCAAAAAGAAAGGATAGGCTACCTGGCCTGGAGAAAGAGGGGAGGGGAGACCCAGGATATTAGATATCAAAGCGAATTTTACGTCCGGTTTGTGGAACACTTTGACGAAGGACGCATTTATATAATTCGGACTCCAACTGTGTAGAGCAATCATCTATACAGAACTGATCCACATCCCACAGAAACTGACCTTCTATAGTCATCAGATGCATCAGGTACCACAATGCTTGTATTTCTCTGTGTCTTTGACGACTGATCCTGATCGACGCGAATGCCAACAAAATTGCCAAGGACACGCCAAAGCATCTGATGATGCGCCCTTGTATTGACCTAGGACAATGAAACATGCTGGCATGGGGTGATGTATCGTCGTACAACGAAAAAAGAACAAAGAAGATCTGAAAAGAGTACAAGAAAAACGTATGCCAGTGGGAACCAAATAAAACAAAGGATATAGCTGCCCAAATATAGCCAGGGCGGGCGCCTATTTAACACAACGTCGTAATATCGAGAACGGTCCACGACAGTATTTTCGAACAACACAGGGTAATCTTTCGGCTGTACATGTTGATTCTATTTCATTTTGATATAGCGTTGGGCTTGAACTTTTCGTTTTGATTAAGTCCTCACGATGCACACGGCGTGATATTGCATTGGTGTCGTTTTAGACAAAAGTAAGATCCTGGACTTTCTCTGGACAGCTAGCCCACCGAGAAATTAGGTCAGGTGCCTTAATGTTCGTAAAGACGGAACGGTGTAGATTGGCATCTGTTCGCAAGCTACGATCCTGATATTTCGCCCGTCATGATCGGACTCAGGCTCGGGCTCGACTTTATAACATGAATCTGTTCGCAAGCTACGATCCTGATATTTCGCCCGTCATGATCGGACTCAGGCTCGGGCTCGACTTTATAACATGAACAGATTCCCACTATCGTGGACCATCCAATGCGATACCTTAGCGTTCACTAGTCAAGACTGCCATCGTTCTTGAAGACAAGATCTCAGCTGGAATGAGAAACCCTTTCCAATGCTTAATATAAACGTTGAGAATTCCAATCAATCAGTTCAAGATGAAACACCCTCTGCATTTGAACAATGAATAAGGAATAGATCATTTTATCATAAGGTAGTTTATAGTATGCCACAGGAATATGCTCTACGAAACACACAAATGTCTCTTGGATACGGGAAGGACTTTCGCGACTCAAGCATCAACGGCGGGGAAATATGTACGTATGGTATCATGGAAGAGATAGTAGATTAAAAAATAGAATGATGGGGCAAGGCAAAGGAGGCGGCGCAAGTAAAGAGCGTCCCAGCATCGCATTCTATACACAGTCCCAACCGCTCAAACGAAAAGAAGAGACAACAAACCAACAACCACAGCCACAAAAGACACGCTATTCTTTACTCCCGCACTTGTCGGTTTGGCACCTGCAGCAGTCTGCGGCCTTCCAGACGCCCCTGTCTCCGTTGGAGAACCACTGGTCGAAGTTGGGTCACCTGGTACAGTAACATTGTCCAGCGCAGCATAGATCGCGGAACTCTGATACTGAGTGCATGAGGAACTCGCGGGAGTGCGTGGTGTATAAGGGAAGCTTGTGATAGGTCCAAGACTTTCAGGTGGTTGCGAGAACGTCTGAACTGCCCCAGCAGCGTCGGTGTAGACCCCGGGGTAATCTTGGTTGTCTCCAAGACAGGACTCAAAGGTGCCGTTTTGGACATTAGCAGGGGCATTGTAGAGGCATCCGATGCGGTCGTAGATGTGTTCGCAGAAGTGTGCAGCATTAGGACCGGCAGGGTCACAGGCTTTTACGCAGAAGTAGTTGCTGCCAATAAAGCTATGGGTAGAGCTCAGGGCAGGGTCAGACGGTTTCATAGGGTGACAACGTACTTGTGCCATTCGATTACTTGCTGGTAGGAATTATTGTTTCCGTGTGACCAGGCATTAGAATAGACCAGGCCACCGAGAGGGTTACCGCGCTTTTCAAGGTGAAACTTCAGGAAGGAAATCGTGAAGGACACAAGATTCACTCACGAGGTCCGCGCCGTGAGGGTCCATCTCTCCTCCGTAATCACCGTCCTTCAAATTAATCCTTGACTGGTTGATGAATCCTGACACTTGGACATAATCCGGCGTACGCATGAACTGTATGCCATGTAGTGAATCTTTAGGAATAAGGCGTGTACCATGCGACGGATTAGTGCACCACGCGACCATCTCGCCCTCCGTAGACGCGACCTCTGAGTCTGGCTCTGGCGGTGCCCATATACAGAAGTCTGTTAACGAGACTAAGGACAGACCACTACAAGGATAATACAAGGCATACCGTCAATAGAGTTAATCATCATAGTCTGGCAAAGAGAGTCCTGGTTCTGTGTTGTCGAATTACACATGTTATATCCCCATTGACGCCCGCGAACGAGTTGGTCATCTGTATCGACTTTGTAGGGCTACACAAAATCGCCATGAGAGAAAAGCATTATAAAATATCTGAAGGTCACTCACAATGCCCGACGGATAAGCAAAAGTTTTTGACACGAGAGGAATCGCGGGATATGTGCTTTTAAGCGGGTCAGGAACGTCCACCGGTGCTGGGGCCACTGCCGTTGGACCCGCCGCGGGCGGTGGTGTCAAGGTCGGGGTTTGTGCAAGCACGACGGACGCGAGACCGAGGAATATCGAAGTCGCCAACATGCCTGCTCCACTCTAAGATAGGAATGAGCGTCGGTTTGTGGTGCCAAAAAAATGGAACGCACAAGTAAGAGAAGAAAAGGAGGAGAAACAGCAACGTGGGCTGTGCCGAAGTGGAAGCTTATATACGATCACGAGGATGCGCGGGATTCTCCCGTTTTTAGGCTTCGAATAGCCGTAACTGTGGCCTGGAATGAAGGTTCCTCCTGTCTAGTAACCAAGACACTGCTGCTCCAAAGCGCAGTACGATGAACACCTGGTGTCTGTTCTGTTTCTGCAAAGGATGCGTTGCACCCAAACCAAGAGACAAGAACGAACGATGGAAGGTTCCTCTACTCCAACGGGTATAAATATCTTGCATGGACTCACAAGCGAGCGTGCATAACGGGACAGGAAGGGTCAACGTTGAAGTTGACAGCCTGTATGCACACTAACGTCCCCGACCAGGCATATAATCGCGCGAAGGAGACAATGTGCCGCAGTATTTCTCACTGACAGTCATGGACATATTTTTGGGGTCTTGAGCTGCGCCACACACGAAACAGAGAAGAGATCAGAAGTATGATGAGTGTTCCGCGGTTGTTTAACATTGCCATTGGTATTTCCGGAGATTACGAAACAGAGAAGAGATCAGAAGTATGATGAGTGTTCCGCGGTTGTTTAACATTGCCATTGGTATTTCCGGAGATTCAGAGGCACGTGATCTCATAAATAAGAAACTGAAATGTATAGAACACGTCGAACGTCCAATATCCTCTTTAGTTAAAGTAACAAATGAATTAAAATGCCGTACGCGTTTCCTGCTTTTTCGAAGCCGAAGCAAGGGGAACAGTCGAAAATCATTTGAGTGTCCCGTTCTGTCGGCAATCACCGCCGCAGCCAACCACGTGTCCGAAGCAAGGGGAACAGTCGAAAATCATTTGAGTGTCCCGTTCTGTCGGCAATCACCGCCGCAGCCAACCACGTGTCAGACATACTTAATCTCAATCTTGAACGACAAAATCCCAGTCCACGAGTACAAACGTTTCTTTCCCCCGGGATCGATTCAAACCATATCAGGATACTACTGGAAGCCTTTAAGAAGACCCTCGAAAGGCCAGCAAAATTGATACGAAGGGACAAAAGGAAGCACAGAATTTCGAGAAGAGAAAGGAATACAGGATGCTAGTAATGATGGTTCTGCATAGGGTAAGCAGCAGATGTAACAACTCTTTAAAAACGACAGTAGCCGAATCCTCGATTTATTGCAAGATCAATCCCTTCGACGAACCTGCACGCTAGCGGCTGAGCTCTTCAACGTGACCCGATACCTTTGTTTGTGGAGACGATGCTACTGCGCCCACAGTACCTTTTCCCATTACTTTTTGCTCTCTTGGCTCGTGGTCTTCCCCGTGATGCCTGTACCGCCTTAGGATCAGGACTGAAACTGGATAATACGACGATTATCTCTGCATCGCGTGTCTCTGGTCCAGTGAATATCACATCCATGGGTGTATGTGAAGAAAACTCTCAAGCTCTTGTTTCATCCCCGATTTGTCGCGTTCAATTTGTCATAAATACAACTTCAACGTCGGCCGTGTATGCAGAAGCATGGTTACCAGATACTTGGTACGGACGATATCTTACCGTTGGAAATGGTGGCCTCGGAGGATGTAAATATCTCCTATCTCTTCTCTGTCGACTGCGACGTTTATGCAACCCTAGGTATCGATTATTATAACTTGGATTACGGAGCCTCACTTCACTTTGCAACAATCGGCTCCAACAATGGACACGACGGTACGCCATACGAAGGCCAAGCATTCTTAAACAACCCTGAAGTCATCAACGACTTCGCTTTTCGTGCAATTCACGTCCAAACAGTAATTGGCAAGCAGATAGTCGAAGCATATTACGGATCTCCCCACCAAAAGTCTTACTATCTTGGATGTTCCACCGGTGGTCGACAAGGAACACAGGCAGCGCTGAAGTATCCTGAAGATTTCGATGGCATCGTAGCTGGTGCTCCGCCGACCGATTGGAACCATCTCCTTGGTTTGGGTGTGATGTTGTGGCGTTATGTCGGTGCAAGCACGAGTCCAAGCTTTATCCCTCCCGCTCTCTTGGAAGTCGTTGCAACGGAGGTCCTCAAACAGTGCGACGCACTCGATGGCTTGAAAGACGGAATTATTACGGAGCCTGACGCCTGCGATTTCCGTCCTGAAGCCCTCCTGTGCAGTGGGGGAAATACAACTGCTTGTCTTTCGAGTGTTCAAGTAGAAACTTTGCGCAAGTTCTACCAGCCTCTCTTTGGTACAGAGGGACAGCTATTATACCCTCGTCCTGATCCTGGTTGCGAAGCTGACCCTAATAGCCAGGCAGTCCTGAGTGGAACAGTCTATCCTCTTTCCAGTGTCTGTATCTTTACAGAATCATGATTTCTATCACTTATTAAGTGGCTAGGAATGGTTCCGAAACACTATCTTCAACGATTCAAGTTACGACTTCAGCAACTTTTCCCTTGTAGATATAGCCCTCGCAGACAGCATCAACCCTGGCGGAATATCAACTTTTGATGGTGACTTCTCTAGCTTCAGGGACAGAGGTGGTAAATTCCTCACGTACCACGGCCGGCAGGATGGGGTACGTGTAATAACATGATTTATATGCGTTTTTTAATACTCGATTGACTTTGTCATTTGAAGCTCATTCCATCGGGCAACTCCAAACGATTCTATAATCTTATCTCACGAACCTTAAACATGACCTCCCTTGATTCATTCTACCGCCTCTTCCTCATTCCCGGAATGTATCACTGCATTAACGGACCTGGTGCCAGTATTTTTGGTCAACTGTCCATTGCGTCGAACGTGGTGAATGCTTCTACGCACAATGTGTTGCTCGCTATGGTAGATTGGGTCGAGGGAGACGTGTCTCCGGACAACGTGATTGGAATATCTCTCCAAGGGGAACAACGGCTTCATTGTCGATATCCGCAGAAGAGTGTTTGGAATGGGGAGTCATGGATATGTCAAGATTATAATGTGTAGTCTGTTCATCAAGTGAGGAGAGCGTTTAGCTACCTTTTAACTCGTTATTGCACCACGTCGCGAATATATGCTAAAAATTAGCCTGTCGACAATACAACAAAAGTCCCAATGTCCGAGAATTGCCCGAGGAATACCGGAAATTTGAGGTTCTAGAAGACAAAAGCATCAAGGACTGCGTAGAAACCAAGTACAACCGGCGAGACACATTCCGGTCGCATTTGTCTTTTGCGATGATGCTCCTGTGGCCACTGATGAAGGCACAAGAGTAGTTGTAATTTAAGGTGATTCTACTCAAATGAGCCTGTTGCACTGCGAAAATTGGCCGAAAACTCTTCTAATAAAAGAATCATTGTATCTTGATTCTATTTACACTAAACTCAGACCAATGGCAGAAGGAAAAATTATGATTTTATTTTTTCATTTTATCGTCATTGGTCTTGAATAAAATCCACTGTGATATCATGTTAGAATTGGCAATCACGGCATACTCTTGCTATAATTGATCTCTTCATCGAGGAGATGATAGCACTCGTCACGCTAGGGCCTCTGAGATTGTCGCTGCTACTGCTCACGATGTTCGAGCTTGCTATCGTTGTTTTAGTGACCGGAACCTTGCCAAAGAATTTGAAGAACTTTTAGATCTAGGGCTGACGCTTTCAGTAAAAAGCGCAGCGCTGATAATTCAAAAGCGATATATATGATGTCGCTGAAGCTCTTGGTGACAGCTTTGAATTCAACGCCGCGTAAGATTTTCTTCCAGAGGTGGGTGATTGTGAAGGTACTTAAGAGGTAAGGGAAAGTGTGTCTCGGAATTTGGAGAGAATGTAGCCCCAGAAGTAGAAAATATTGGCAACCTGGAAGGTAATGGAGCTGCGGAAGTAGAAGGTATTGTAGGCCCAGAGACAGGGTGGGCGTCAAAATGATTGATTCCTTGTAAAAGAGAATCAACGGTAGGAATAGGAATGGAAGGAACATTTTGTGTAGGAAAACTCTGGGGAATATTGGTTGCAATGGAGGGGCAGGAGGGTGTCTGAGGAAGAGTGACTATGGAAGGCGATACCGGCAGTGTTCGAACTGGGGAAAACATCATCGTTCGGATAGGCTGGGATATCCTGAGGAGAATAGTGGAGGAAAGGCGTAAAGTCTGCGGGACCGACAACAAGGTCCGAGGAGCAGAGATGTGGAAATTCCGTTGATCGCCAACTTCACAAGGGGCAACAGGCAGGAGATCCGCCCGAACGTGTTGGCTCGGACCAGGAAAGGCATCAGGGTGAGTAATCGAAGCCGAACCGGTAGTATATGCATCAGAACACAACGGTATGGCACTTTCGCGCTCAGGGTCGTCTCCAGATACGGTCTCAGAGTGCTAATGGAGGTCGCCTTGTTCATTCGCCGTAAAGAACGACTGATGATCAGCGATTTCCTCGCCAGGAACGGCAGAGGAAGGAAACCGAGATCTCGTACGAGGTCATCCGCCCCCCGGCCACAGCGGGCAAGGCATCCGATGAACCAGGAGAAATCATGAAGGAAACACGAAGTCAAAGTTATTCGAAATCTCTAACACGTACAGTAGAGATGTATCAAGGAGCGTGACTGTGACACTCATCCCAAAACGTGTCTCGCATTCCTTCCGTTCCTCCTCCCTGCAAACTTACAAAGGAGTGACTCAAACTACTGTACACGTGCTTCCCGCTTGTTTGACAAACAGAAACTCGTTTTGTAAAGCGTGATTTGGTAGGATCTGGGAAGTTCCTCCTAATACTTGTCCGGAATATCCCCAAATTTTACCTAAATGCTCAATCTTTCATGCCTCAAATATGCAATAACGGACAACGTATGGCCAAAAAAAACTTTTATATCTTTTTTTTGCGTGAGTAACGTATGCTGAACTAACATAAAATAGGTATGTACTGAAACTATTTAGATGACTTTCCATCTGGACTCAAATCTCTAGAGTATTCCAGTCGAATCATCCAGTGCTTTGGCTCGTGAAAGAGCACCACGGAATGGAGTTTATAGCCAACATCAATTCTCCAGAGATCCTAACCATATCGACTGAACGGCCCAGTGTGGCCAGTACTTGAAGCTTTGCATTCATGGCATCAATCGTTGACGTGCAGATTGTCTTGCTTGCTTCCATGAGGAAAGTTGGAGTCGCCCTACAGAATTTTAAGGTTGCAAACTTCCTTCGATTTTGCCTCGTTTTGCATGACGGGAGGTATCGAGATGACTCCAGTTACTAAGCTCCAACGATATAAATTTCTGACCTATCAAGCATGTACAACTTCGATGCGTAAGTTTAACAATTTTATGGCTGCAATGGAAGACTCAAATGGATTTAATAAGACCTACAGCGTTCAGAATCTTGTTCAGGAAACGTTTAAAGTTTTAGCCTGCCTTTTTAATTTAAATCTGCAACTTTTGGACTTAGACTTGACAAAATTTCTCCTTGAGATCCGCTTTGCGGATAAGGAACAGGGGGAGCCTCTCTGGTTTTTAACTCGGTCGACAAGCGGAGCCTTATCCATCAGGTAGAGCCCTCTCATAGTTTGTGACCCACCGACTCCCCGTCAACTCTGGAGCCTGCGCCGAGGGCCATACCCAGTGCTTGATCTAACACTCCCATCGACCTGACATCACCTTGCATACACCGCGAAACGACAGCACTCCCAGGGCATGGATACTACCTAAGCAGGCTACAAAGTTTGACCTTCATCTTGGTATCGATTCAAACCATATCAGGCTACTACTGGAAGCCTTCGAGAAGGACTTTGTAAGGACAGGAAAAGTTACACCAGGGAGCAAACAGCCGCAAAGAATTTTGAGAAGATAGGAGTACTGGACGCTGGTCGTGATGAATCTGCATGGGGAAAGTAGCAAACTATTAAAAGAAGGCAGTAAGATCCATGAAGTTCTTTATATATCGGAAGATCCTTCACTTCCCATACACTTGCACACCAGCAGTCAAGCATTGGTTTGAACGAGGTGACAATGCTATTTCGTTCACACCACCTTTTCCCACTTTTTGCTCTCTTGGCTCGTGGCCTTCCTCGTGATGCCTGTACCGCCCTAGGATCAGGACTGAAACTGGAGAACACAACGATTATCTCTGCATCGCATGTCTCTGGTCCAGTGAACATCACGTCCATGGGTGTATGTCAAAAACACTCTCAGGCTCTTGTTTCATCCCCGATTTGTCGCGTTCAATTTGTCATAAATACAACTTCAACGTCGGCCGTGTATGCAGAAGCATGGTTACCAGATACTTGGTACAGACGATATCTTACCGTTGGCAACGGTGGCCTCGGAGGATGTAAATATCTCCTTTCCCTCCTCTGTTGACGGCGACGTTTTACACAACCCTAGGTATTGATTATAGGAACTTGGATTACGGAGCCTCACTTCATTTTGCAACAATCGGCTCGAACGACGGGCACGATGCTATAGAATTGGATGGTCGAGCATTCCTAAACAACCCTGAAGTCATCAACGACTTCGCTTTTCGCGCAATTCACGTGCTATAGAATTGGATGGTCGAGCATTCCTAAACAACCCTGAAGTCATCAACGACTTCGCTTTTCGCGCAATTCACGTCCAAACAGTAATTGGCAAGCAGATAGTCGAAGCTTATTACAGATCTCCCCACCAAAAGTCTTACTATCTTGGATGCTCTACTGGTGGTCGACAGGGAACACAGGCAGCGTTGAAGTATCCTGAAGATTTTGACGGCATTGTAGCTGGTGCTCCAGCGACAGATTGGAACCATCTCCTTGGTTTGGGTGCGATGTTGGGGCGTTATCTTGGCGTGCCGCACACCTCGACGAGTCCAAGCTTCATCCCTTTAGATCTCTTGGAAGTCATTCAAACGGAGATCTTTGAGCAGTGCGACGAACTCGATGGCGTGAAAGACGGGATTATTACCGAGCCTGACGCCTGCGATTTCCGCCCTGAATTGAGCAGTGCGACGAACTCGATGGCGTGAAAGACGGGATTATTACCGAGCCTGACGCCTGCGATTTCCGCCCTGAAGCCCTCCTGTGCAGTGGGGAACTACAATGATTGTCTTTCAAGTGTTCAAGTGGAAACTTTGCGCAAGATATATCAGCCTCTCTTTGGTACGGAGGGACAGCTATTATACCCTCGTCCCGATCCTGGAAGCGACACCTACATCTTGGTCTTTGTATCCCTGTTTGGAATGATCAATCCGCTTTCCAGTGTCCGTATGTTTAATCAGATTCATAATGTTTATTACTTATTAAGTGGCTAGGCTGGTTCCGATATGCTATATTCAATGATCAAGTTATGACTTCAGCAACTTTTCCTCGCGGATATAGCCCTCGCAACAGCATAACCCTGGCGGAATCTCAACTTTTGATGGTGACTTATCTAGGTTCAGGGACAGAGGCGGTAAATTCCTCACATACCATGGCCGGCAGGATGGGGTACGCGTAACAACATATTTTGATGAACCGCTCGATTGACTTTGACTTTGTCATCGAAGGTCATTCCATCGGGCAACTCCAAGCGATTCTACAATCTTATCTCCCGAACCTTAAACATGCCCTCCCTCGATTCGTTCTACCGCCTCTTCCTCATTCCCGGAATGTCTCACTGCATGAATGGAATTGGTGCCAGTAATTTTGGTCAAATGTACACAGAATCCAACGTGGTGAATGATTCAACACACAATGTGTTGCTCGCTATGGTAGATTGGGTCGAGGGGGACGTGCCTCCGGACAATGTGATTGGAATATCTCAAAAGGGGGAGGAACGGGTACATTGTCGATATCCGCAGAAGAGTGTTTGGAATGGGGAGTCGTGGATATGCCAAGCTGATAGTGTGTAGTTTGTCTATAAGTCGGTGAGCTACTTTGTAACTCGTTATCGTGCCACGTCGTAAATATATTTGGAAAAATAAGCCTGTCGACAATATATTAAGTGAAGAGTAACACAGAGTTGAAGAGTAACATGGAATAGTCCAAATGTCCGAGAGAATAAAGAAATGTCCGAGAAATCCCGTCTACAAACAAATTCTGCCGACAATAGATTAACTGAAGAGTAATGTAAATTAGTCCCAAAGTCCGAGATGATCAAGAGTTATCGGAGTAATACTGAAGATTCGATAGAGATCCTACAAGACGAAAGCACCAAGAACCGCATATAAACCAAGCGCGAACGGCGAGACACCTTCCACACCCCACTGGGCAGCATTCGTCGTTTGCGGGGATGCTCCTAGGGCCACTGATGAAGTCACAAGAGCAGTCGTTGTAATCACAGGTGGACTAGTGATTGTACTCGGCGGCGAGACTGTTGCTGTCATCGTGGAGGAGACGACACTGGAAGTCTCGGGGACGACAATGGTAGTCACGCTAGGGCCACCGAAATTTTCGCTGCCACTAGAAGCGCTAGAAGCACGACTGCTACTACCGGCCGAGTCAGTCACGATGCTCGAACTTGCTGTCGTAGTTGTAGTGGCCGAAACTCTGCCCTGTGAAGAACTTGAAGAACTTCCAGATCCAGGGCTCACGCTTCCGGCGAAAAGCGCAGCGCTCTGAAATTGCACACAATCGGAGCTAGCCGGGACACGAGCGACATAGGGTATACTCGTGATGTCGCCGAGGCTCTCTGGAGGCTGAGTGTATGTCTGTACCTAGCCGGGACACGAGCGACATAGGGTATACTCGTGATGTCGCCGAGGCTCTCTGGAGGCTGAGTGTATGTCTGTACTTTGCCTTGGGCGTCTGTGAAAATTCCAGGGAAGTCTTGATTGTCACCCTTGCATGATTCGAAGACACCGTCCTTTGCATTCGAGGGGCATTGTATTCGCAGCCGATGCGATCGTAAATGTGCTGGCAGTAGTTCGCCGCGTTGGGTCGCGAGGGATCGCAAGCTTTAAAGCAGAAGGTATTGGAGCCCATAAAACTGGTTTTAGAAAAAGTGAGAACGTATACTTGGTGCTCAAACAAATTTGCGTACTTGTGCCACTCAATGACCTGCACATACTTATTCTTATTGCTCGTGTAGGCAGTTGAATAAACTAGACCACCAAGAGGGTTTCCACGCTGAAAATCGTTTTTTCAGCGTATGGGTATGGTGGTTGTTTACCAAATTGAACATACGAGGTCGGCACCATGTGGATCCATCTCTCCTCCCGAGTCACCGGCAGCAATGTTAATCTTGGTTTGATCGATGAAGCCAACAACCTGGACATAATCGGGCGTCTTGGTGAATTGAACCCCTGTTATAGCGCCTGATGGAATGACGCGTGTTCCACGACCGGGTTTTGTGCACCATGCAACCATTTCGCCTTCGACGTCGCCGACGGATGAATTTGGATTTGGGGGGGCCCACAAGCAAAAGTCTGATCGCATTCATGCCATTGAATAACATGAGATGACAAGAGACAAAGATCGTACCGTCGACAGAGTTCAGAAATGACGTTTGACAGAGCGATGATTGGCCTTCAGTACTGGCATTACAACGATTAAATCCGATCTGTCCACCGCGCTCTCCGACATCTGTATCAGCTTTGAATGGCTTGCCATCCACGGTCAGGATGCTGATAGAACCGAGAGGAATGCAGGCTGACCATTCCATCCGGGTAGGAGAAGCGCTTATCAACCAACGGAGTGAAAGCCGTCGTCAAAGATGCGAAATGGGCAGCGGCGAGCGTGCTTGTTAAGATCAACCTTGTCCCAGTACGAGTCATCTTTAAGAAAGCACAAATGCCGTTAGAAGGGCAAAAAGATGGGTAAGAGGGAACTGGCTAGCTCCATGAGACATTTAGAATATAAACGATGCAATTTTGTAGCTACGGCACGGAATGCCCGTGCATGGATCCGAGAGTTAGGTCCGGTGACTGCTTTGTCAAAGGAGACCCTCAAATACATGGGAAACTTAACCGATCATCTGGGACCATGCATAATTGAAAGAGTTAACTCTGTGTAACAGTTAAGAGCCTTTTCATGCAGGACGTCCATGGAAGAAGAATTGAGCAGTTATGTAGGGCATATATGATCGTCAAGCGCTCAAGGTCATCCCGATGAGTCACATCAATGATCGATCTGTACAAATTCTGTATCCACGCGGCCGGTTGCTTGGCTCATATGTTTCTCCGGAGAAGCCGGAACAAGAGCCGGAGGCTATAGTATTCCCCAAGAGACTTGTGAAAACCCGAACTTAGGAGACGGGATTGTATGGAAAGCAAGACTGGCCAGCTTTGTTTTCGGCAATATCCTCTGATGGCAGTTGCGGCATTACACGGCATTACACGGCAACTTTCTCAAGACCCCGTGCACTGCAATTTTTGCATCTATATATTTGTGTTCTACTGCTCTCGACCAGTGAAAAGCAATGACAGCTTTAGGTCTGGGGGTGATGATATTTGTATCCTATCACTACTAGATACATCATTTTGAGTACGGTAAAAGAAAAGTATGATTGTCATGTGACCGCAAATCGTATGCCAACGAGTTGCAGCATCTAAAAAAGGCAATTAAAAGCATGATTTTGGCATGACCACATTCACGACAATTTGCCGACTTGAATTCTAAGACACACTACTTCATAGTGGGCATAACCTTGAGAAACATAGCTCCTTTCCAAGTTCAATAATCTATGGCTCGTTCAAATCAACACAAGCCCTGTCGTATGTAGTAAACCGTTTTTTCTGACTGAAAAATGACTCCGTAAACAATGCTAGCTCCTGATGGTCTTCTCCGACCAGTTTTGGTTCACTATTACAAACTTGGGCTCAATGATAAGCAAATTGCTAATCATTGTATGGATCATTTTGATAGAAATATGTATGGTCTGAGGTAATATCTCTTTATTTCTACTATATTAGTGCTAATCAGCCTTTTAGTCTGAAAACAGTTAAAAGGCGCCGTAAAGAGTGGAACCTTTCTAGCACACGTCAGCAGCAATATTCCCAGGAGGAGTTAGAAATGATGATTTTAGAGATACAGAAGTCATACCCTGTGAGTGGTGCAGAAAATATTAGAAAGTAGTTGCGTATTGAGGGTGACATCTAAATCTCTCGGTATGTTCAACAGTTGATATCAATTTCTCTTATTTTAGATTTTTAATATTCATGCATAGTAAAAGAATTTCCAATGCTCTGAAAGTAATGGAACTTCAAGCTGTTCAGAACCGCCGAGCTCATTGCTTTGTACAAAAATGTTACTATGCCACTGGAGTCAACAATGTTTGGGCACAAGATCAACATGACAAATGGGGTGCCAAGTTTGGCCTTTGGCTTCACAATAGTATAGATCCTTTCACTGGGTTCAACAATTGGTTGCATGTTTGGTGGACAAACAAAAATCCACGGCTTATTGCAAGATATTATTTCCAAGCTGTTCGACAACTTGGAGGTGAGTAAGCATTGAGGTTTTCCCAAAGCAAGACATGCTCAATTACAAGCTTATAGCAGTTCCTGTTTGTACTCAGAGTGATCCTGGTTCAGAAAATTATGATGTGGCAAATGTACACACCCTTATTCGCCATGAACTAGATCCTTCTTTGAGGGATACACTGCAGCATGTGTTCAAACACAAGCACCATAATGTAAAGAGTGAAGCCAATTGGTCTGTTTTCCGACGTACTTTTGCTCCTGGATATGAGAATCTTTTCTTGAAAGGAGTTTATGAAGGATTATATGATGTTGACAATCCTCTCGAGAAGTAATTACTTAGCTTTTCTTAACTGATGGTTCACTTACTTTTTAATAGTCTTGTATTCCATTGGCTTGCTATTCCCTGGCTTCAAACTAAACTTAATGAGTGGATGATCATGCGGAACTCTACTGCAGTTTGAGCAAATAAAAAGAAGATTCTTCCTCATGGCATACCTTTATTTATCCGAGACAAGCCCGAGAAGTATGGAGCTTTGGATTTTAAGGCAAGTAGTTCTTGTTAACTATCTATGAAATACACCATGAATTGTTTTAGATTCCTGTATCGACGGAGCTTTTAGATAGGCTGGAACATGAATACGCACCTTCTGATCATCCAGTGTTTCAACTTACTCCACCATCATTTGATCACTGTGCAAATAAATTTTATGCTGCTCTTGGCCGACCATTGGTATCAATAGAAACATTCTGGAATATCTATTGCCCTTTGCTTGCCATGTTTCAAGATATCAATCAAGGACCCCTTCAAGATTTGAACTACGAAATGCTTATACAAAATCAAAATACTATCGATAAAATTCAAGATGATAAAGCAAGTTTCGCCTTGCTTGCTGGAATAAAGGCTTTGCAAGAAGGCCATGCTAGGATTGACATTACAGAAGAAGAGCAGCATGGAAATGACGATCTACTAGAGGCATTGAACTTTACCAATACAGAGGATGAGGATCAAGAGAAAAGTCACAAGTCGGTTGAGGCATTTGACTTTACAGATACAGGTGATACAAGCTGTGAAGATGGATACAAAGAAAGCTCAGAGGAGGAAGCATAAACAGGGTGTAACTTATCTGCAGTAGTAGTAGCATAATAGAGAAAAGTTTATCTTTAGACATCTGCCATATCTGAGTCAGTAGAAGCAAACTTGTGTTCTTGACGTCACACTGTCATTGACAAACTAACCTTCTGCATCCCTCTCCTCTTCCCATTTTGTAAGAGTGTCCAAATGCTTGTGATTCCTGATTTACTTATGGCACAGATTCAAGATCTAACAGTACTAGCTGGTGCACTTTCTGATTCTAGACTTATAGGTTTGTTAGAGGCAATAGAAAAGAAGATGACATATCTCAGTCAGTATTTGACTGTTTTCTTCTTTTTCTTCTGACTTCCCATTGTTACATACTCTAGAATTGAGGCCTAGCTGCGCTAGGCTGTGCGATCCATGATTCTGTACTTATGAGACCATCAGGGGTGGAGGAGGAGAGGGTCACATATCTCAGTCAGTATTTGACCATTTTCTTTGTTTTTTTCTGACTTCCCATTGTTACATACTCTAGAATTGAGGCCTAGCTGCGCTAGGCTGTGCAATCCACGGTTCTGTACTTATGAGACCATCAGGGGTGGAGGAGGAGAGGATCACATATCTCAGTCAGAATTTGACCGTTTTCTTTGTTTTCTTCTGACTTCCCATTGTTATATACTCTAGAATTGAGGCCTAGCTGCACTAGGCTGTGCGATCCACGGTTCTGTACTTATGAGACCATCAGGGGTGGAGAAGGAGAGGGTCACATATCTCAGTCAGTATTTGACTGTTTTCTTTGTTTCATTTTGAAGTCTCATTGTTATCTACCCTAGAATCAAGGCCCAGCGGCACTAGGCTGTGCAATCCACGGTTCTGTACTTGTGAGACCATCAGGGGAGGAGGAGGAGAAGGTCATATATCTCAGTCAGTATTTGACTATTTTCTTTGTTTCTTTCTGAGTTCTCATCACTATATGCTCTAGAATCAAGGCCCAGCTGTGCTAGACTGTATTTTGTTCAGTATCTGTTCATTGCCTTTGACTTGTTATCACTATAGTCGAGTTCTAATGGTTCATTATTATTATATGCCTCAAAATATCAATAGGGATGGGCCGCTGCAGTGCACGGCAATACTGAGGTCTACAGTAGAGTTTTGTCAATGACTGTTTATAAAATTGAATAGTCAAAAAGAGACCAATAACACAATTACTGAAGCAGAGAAAGAAATTTTAGCTACTATTTATATGAAACTTGAGCTCAATTTAAATGAGTTGAGCTTTTGTGTAACAATGTATGAGTTGAGTTCAGTTCTTTAGTGTTCCAAGTGCGTATAACCCAATTCTATAGCAAGAATAGCAACTACACAAGCGTAGGGACTGGTAAAGGATAAAGACTAAAGAGTTACTATAACAAGTGTGACCAAATCATAGGCTGTGATAGCCTACTCTGTTACATACCCTCCTTTGAGATTAGATACCAATCTGAAAGAAGAAAAAAAAATTTCCTACAGTGGTGCTCACTCCAGTAATGTACTCCTTCATTGCTAAGGCTCCTTCATCATCCATTGTGTCTGCTCACCTAGTCAGGTTGTCCTCCACTCCATATAGTCATTCCATCCTCCCCTCCCATGCACCCCTTCAAATTTTGTGCTGGGATCCACCTTTCCCTCCCCTCTCCAAGAGAAAACTCTTGGATAGATCAAAGTTGACACTAATAGCATCAACAGGGTGGGCAGAGCACATTGGCTCTGTAAAACATCATAAAAAAGGGTGGAAAGAGTAGGAGAACAGAGTCTTGATGCTCATATGCAAATATGGAATACATCCATATTCACCATTATCTCCAGCCTCTAGACACTCTAGCAGGTTGCACACAGTCAATTATGAGCTAGTAGGGCAAGCACAAGAAGGAAGAGATGCTGAGGAGATATGAATGGGGTTGGGTTGCACACAGTCAATTATGAGCTAGTAGGGCAAGCACAAGAAGGAAGAGATGCTGAGGAGATATGAATGGGGTTGGGTGGAAGTAATTATATCATAGTTGATCAAACAGACAAAAGTCCACTCCTTTGGATTACCTCAAAGGCCTCCTCAGAATAACATCAAAGGTGTGAGGCATGTATAAAACAAAATAGAGCTGATGAATGGTGTCAAAGAATGACATGGTGAAGATGGATAGAGGTCAGATCCATCAGGAAATTAAGTATAAAGTCGAATCAATTATGTGAACTGTGCAGATGCACATAGAAAAGGTGCCAAGCTAGACACCACAGCAAATCCTGGGACAATAACTGAGAGATGGACTGGAGTGCAGATGCACATAGAAAAGGTGCCAAGCTAGACACCACAGCAAATCCTGGGACAATAACTGAGAGATGGACTGGATAGCTGATAAGGGCAGGAAGTGACTATAAATGCATCACAGAAATGGTCTAGAAAAATCCTGAGACAGAGGTTCCCCATGAGAATAAGGGGGAAGGAAGTAATGGACAAAGATGATGACATCGAGCAAGAACTGTGGACTGAAATAGTATAAACTTAGATACTGTTGGAAAGGGCATGTTGAGGCACATCTAATGCCATAGGAATTGAGCCAAACAGTTCCACGGATTGCAAGATATCTGCAAAATAATAAAAATACCACAACTAACAACTTTGAGCTAGCACCATGGTCTGGATTGGGTCAACCATGGGGCTGTTGGAAGGAGTAAAGCAATGTGCTTCCAATGGCACTAGAATCAAGAGAATTGGTGCAGTGGATTGTGAGATATAGGCAATTTTGTAAAATATTGAAAATCCAGAGATGGAGAAGGAGGGAGTGAAAGTTGAGGGCCATCCAGGTATCAAAAGGATCCTGGACATGAGGAGATCACAATGGTAAAGGAGATGGGGCAAACTGTGGCCTTGCTCCCAAGATATGATGCAATCTTCATGCCAGCTCATTATCTCTCACCCACAAACACCTCCAACTCTTATCCACACCTCTCCTAATTCTGCAACCAAGAAGGAACACTGATAGAAGGTCCAAAGCATCCCAAAAGTCCAGCAAAGAGTCCAGAAGTCAAAAAATAAGCAGTGTTGTAGCCAAGTCTCTGCTATAGTCCAGTGATAGTGTGTGACAAAGCCACTGGAGCTGGATATGCAAAAAAAATGTAACAATTTACAGGTTGAGTTCAGTTCCTTAGTGTCCCAAGTGTGTATGACCCAATTCTATAGCAAGAATGGTGACTACACAAGCGCAGGGACTAGCAAAAAATAAAGACTAAAGAGTTACTGTAACAAGTGTGACCAAATTATAGGCTGTGACAGCCTACTCTGTTATATTTTGAGTGAGTTTGTGTAGTGGAATGTCTTTCAACAATTTGAAGAGAGAGGTTTTTCAATGATTGAGGAAGTTGATTTATATACATTAGTGTTTATCAACATAAATCTAAGAATTGGATAGCATGATATGTGTAAGGGCAACTTCTGGAGGCTGTGGCTCAGTCCCACAGCTGGCAAAGGGAGATCCAAAGTGTATTAGAGTATATACTGACAATATCATAATAACTACTCACCTGGCAGAGGGAGATCAAAAGAGAACAAGTCTAGGAATTCTCTATGCCAGGTTGGATGCTTCTGGGGCCTCTGAAGCATGGAAAACAACTATACAGTACAACAAAATCTTAAAAACTCTAAAATTGCCTAAATAAACAGCTGTATAAACAAGGAGGAAAACTCTGGACTTTGAAAGTCAGAAAGGCAAACTCTGGCTTATATAAGCAGTCTGAAAGTGGTGCTGAAAAGTCCACACTTGTCTGAATGATAGCTAAGGAACCAGAGCATCTCAAAGGCTGAGAGTAGTACTAACAAATAGTGTTAAGAGAATAGAAACAGCAAAATGAGAGAATGATAGAAGAAATAAGGAAATAAATAAAAGGAGAGTGAAGGAATAGGGAGTGAAAGAAGGAAGAAATGAGGAGTCCCCTGACAATATGTATTGATAAGTGGACAAATAAAATATAGAGACTTAACTTCAAAGCCTTCAATTTTTATTATTGTCTCTATAGGCATAGAAGATATTGACATCAATATGACTTCTATACAGAAACAGATGTATCTCTCTGCAATTGTGGCTTTATATTTATACTTGTAAACAGAAATAGTTTGAGTACTACAACAAACTATGCTAAAAGTGAGAAATGAATATGCTTCTTGTAGGTATTTTTTGGTGCTATATAAGCACAAGATATAATTTATATCTAAGATAATTAATTAAAGTTTTCAGTTTTTAATAGCTCTCTAATTATTTATTTCAATATATTAAATGTATTAGTTAATGTAGATAAGAGACTAAAATCATAACAGTTGACTCTTTAAATATGCATAAATAAAAGGAGTTATAGTTTGACAACTCTCATGTACAATTTTTATTCAATGACACTTAGCATCATAGCAGATTGACAACTAGGTATAAAATGCTAAAAGAAAGCAAATTTATAAACTCAATCAATATATCAAAATGCAAAACAGATTGATCAAACAATAAACTATTACAGAAGCAATAGCTTATATAAACTACTGCTGGAGCATCAGCTTACATAAACCATTGCTGGAGCAACAGCTTATATTACAGAAGCAATAGCTTATATAAACTACTGCTGGAGCATCAGCTTACATAAACCATTGCTGGAGCAACAGCTTATATAAACTATTGATGGAGTATCAGCTTATATAAACTATTGCTGAAGCAATAGCTTACATAAACCATTGCTGGAGCAACAGCTTATATAAACTATTGATGGAGTATTAGCTTATATAAGCATATTCTATTAGACAGAAAACTGGATCTATACAAGCTTATAGAAAAAATAATTCAAAAAGTTCTATGAATACCAAAGACAATGTGGTCTAATTTTCAAAGATGAAAATAAATGAAGAGAACAGAATAATGACTGCTAGAGCAAAAAAAAAAAAGACAATATGGTCTAATTTTCAAAGATGAAAATAAATGAAGAGAACAGAATAATGACTGCTAGAGCAAAAAAAAAATTTCACATAATTGTACAATTTTCATGTATGCTCCTCTTTTTAGGTACTAGATGTAATAAATTACAATAATAAACAAGGCATTTAACAACATGAAACAAATTACATATTCAAAAAAAAACATATACACTCATTCAAAAAAAAACATATACACTCATTCAAAAAAAACATATATACTCATTCAAAAAAAAACATATACACTTATTCAAAAAAAAAACATATATACTTATTCAAAAAAAACATATATACTTATTCAAAAAAAAACATACACACTTATTCAAAAAAAAACATACACACTTATTCAAAAAATATACATACACACTTATTCAAAAAACATACATATATATATGAAAAAAAAACAGAATCTCTCAACTTGGTAAAAGAAAAAAACAATAATGCACTCAATACAGAAAAAAAAAACAACTTAAAATATAGATATATAGAAAATAAAAGTATAATCCTTTAACATAAAAAATTTGATTAATTACTCAGCAGAGATAGCAGAAAAGAGGAGCAACATAATAGCCGGTAAAGATAGCTGAAAGGGAGCAAATTTCGAGGACATGGTGGTAATAGCTGGTAGTAATAGCCGGTAAAGATAGCCGAAAGGGAGCAAATATCGAGGATATAGCCGGTAGAGGAAGAGACACGGCAATGGCCGAGATCACGTGAGGGGCACAAATTTCGAGGACAAAATGCGCGCCAAAGCAGATAGTAAAACCTCAGTCTACTAAAGTAGACCTCGGAACTTTTTATTTTCAACTGCTGCAAAGTGAAACATACTACTTATTCTTTTAATGTGTGATCCTTCAAACTCTGTAAGCCTGCCCCATTGATTTTGGAAGATATATCATCCAATGTGTCTGATGTTGAACTCTCTTTTCCATTCCGAAGGCTAACATTGTCATTTCCTATGGGATGTTTCTTTTCATCCCAAATAGGTGCTAGTCCATAGTAGTTGCAATATTCATTGCATTTATGGCCATCCTGTCTAGAAAAAAGATCAAAGTTTATGTTTCCTCCTCCGAATGTTCTAACAGGACCTTTGGCTTTGCTAAAAATGAATGAAATTCAATAGCTGAAACATTTATAGTCACTGGTAGCTTACGGATTGGTGATAATCTGAGGATCTGTAAGATGTGATAAACTACCTGTAAAAAGACATAAAGATTAATAGATACTCTTTGCAAATTCATACAAAAATACCCTGGTAGTCAGAGACAAAAAGAGCCTGATGACTCTTGACATATTGCACATGCTGAGCAAATGAAAGGAAATGTGCCCGTAATGTATGTTTGGATTGTGCAAATATGCGAGGTTGAGGGGAGTCATTGTTCAGATATTTGCGAAAGATATTGGTTCCTTGTGTATCGATGAGTTTTTCAACAAGGAAAACTTGTTTTGGTTCTGTTTTGGAAATGGCTAAACCAGCTTGAAAAAATTGCAATTGAGGAATGCTAAAAGGAGGCTCTCCACATGTTTTGTTTTCCATCTCAATAAAAGCATAAACACAGTCCATGAGAGCGGTAGCCCAAGCAAGACAGTTGAGCTCGATGGTAAGAAGTTGTGCTTGTTTGGCAGGATCATAAACTTGAACCTTGGGTTTGGTACTCTCTGATGCTCGAATATGAAGAATTGCTTGTTTGATGCAGATATTGTGTGAACTATTGAATAGCGGCTTTGAGGATATGCCAGTATATGCCATTTTGAATGTGCCAGATATAGAGGGAGTGGCACCATAAAACAAAGTCATTCGCTCTGAGGGAAAAGTCTGGACATTCAATGATGCAGTGGGATTATGTTTAAGGAGAAATTCCAGAGAAAATTTTGGAAGGACATAAACTCGACAGTCAACTGCTTGAGATGTTACTACAATATAGTATAAGCTTGATATCACATCATATAAGAAGAATTTTTGACAAACATAAACTTTTGGTGCTGTGATGAGTTGGAGCAGTTTGTACCGAAATTGCCTTCTGGAAGTCCTCAAAATCAAAATTTGTCTGTATCTTTGTAACAGGAGAAATGGACATTGGAATTGCTTGGCTGTGCATAATAGTCCCAGATATTTTGTGAGGAGAGGATAATTCAGATGCAGGGCATGGTGCAGTCATTGCGGCATTATAGAATGAGTCTGGACTGAAAAGAGGTATATGCGCTTTATGAGATGCTTCAGATTGACTTGGAACCAAAGGCTTGCTGAGTTGGTCATCTTCAAAAGCATCTACTTTGGCATGAGAAAGCTTTCGGGAGGGTATCCTGATGATAAGCTTTGAGACATCATGCGATTTTGGCATCTAAAACACAACTTTGAGTTTGTACTAAAGCATAGTGATAAAATACAAACATCTGTAGTGGATTGGCTCTTTGTGCGCTTAAAGGTTGCTCTAAGATTGGTAGGTGAAATGCTAGCTTGACGCTTTCCTTTGTTATCAAGAATTGAATCAGCAATATGTTTGAAATTAGTCACCTGAAAGGTTATTAGTGATGAGCATATAAATAGCAAGACTAAGACAAACTGGACGATCCGATTGAGTTTGGGTATTTTCAAGCTCTTCGATATGGGCCAATATAGCTTGATATTTTTCATAGGTGATACCAAGTGTTAGTTCAACAGGTGTCTTTCCACCAGTGAAAACTAGACTTCCTTTATTCTTACCTACTTTATATAGATTTTTTGCAACTGCATTAATATCCGGGCCAAGAGAAGGCGGTTCGATGGGTGCATAACCTTTATCACGAAGCGTACATTCATTGATGTCAAGAGGAGGGTAACCACCAGTCAAATGAATATAAAGTGGCAGGATGGTGGCATAAGAAACCTCCTTAGCAGCTTTGGCTCCAATGTGAGCAGGAATATCTTTGATACTCTCAACCAGTGTCTGAAAAAAAAAATAGCATCAGCATCTTCATATAATAAAGAACAAACATACCACTTACCAGAACTGTGATTGGCTTCTTTTTACCTGGAATATGAGTCATAACTGAGACTGTAAGTGTTACCAGGTCTGTGAAACCAGGAGTACCAGAATATGCCAATGCTTGATAATATTGACGAAACTCAGTGTAATGTTGGTGAGCTGCAGTGTACCCAGGCTTAGCTGGAATCGATGGAGGTGGGTCTCGGAGACTTGAAACATGTGATCGGTGAGGATTAGCCAATAGAGAGTTTTGACTACTGGGAAGAGCTGCTACAGTTGGAGTGTTTGACAAAATTGCCATATTTTGGCCAGAAAAGGAAGACCGTATGCTGCCATATTCACGGAAATTTAACAATGCTGAACCTGCAATAGCAGGTCCTCGAGATCCTATTAGTTGAGTTGAAACTTGATTTGGAGGAAGCATGTGGCCAGGCTGAGGTTGGCTTGAAACGTTACCCATGGACTGAATGACAACATGAGGTTCTGTATGAGGTTTTAGCTCAGGATCTGGTTAGTATTAAAGAATGACTTGCCTCCTCGCTGTGCAGCATTTACTTGTTGTCAAACATTTTCTATTTGTGTGGCACTTGCTAATAGAAAAAATGAACTAAAGATAAAGGACCCAGAAAAATCACTTACAAGCACTTGATCTATCACCTGAAGCCTTCAAACGATAGTATTGAACACATCCATCACAAATAAGACGACCAGGCTTGTTAGGGTCATTTTTGTTGGCAAAGTAGGTCAGAGTAAGTTTTGGATGTCCGATTTTACAGCGCTGACAGACATTGATAGGGATAGAGGTAATAGAGACTGCATTCTCCATGTTGAGGATAAGGAAAACTTTCTCAAGTTCACTGCAGATTTGTCAGAGATATCTGATCGATCAATATGGTATACCGTCATTTAAGTAGACTAAACCTCACAACCCACTAGACATCCCTTGTACAAATGTCTCCCAATTGTGAGCCCCCATCTGACAATTCACATAGTCATGACCTGTGTCGAGAATATCTTGGACAATCCTCACAAGAAGTTTATTATGATGTCGGCTCACATGCCAGGTACAGATCCCAACGTCATTTTTTATTCCTTGTCTTGTATTAGCTGTTGTTCTCACTGGCCTTAAGTTTATTTTATTACAACGTTGCCAGTGGCTTCAAACAGCAGAAACCCACTTTAGAGTTGCAGGAATCAGTTTTTAATTTAAGGTCTGGACTGACAGATAGACATGAGAGACTGGTGCTCCATTTTGACTGAGGAAGAGGGGTCGACAAACTCTAGTGGCAGCACACCATCTTGGGTAACTGACGAGCATGGATGGTGTGACCCTGGTTATAACAAACAATTACATAGAAACGGGGTCCATCATGCCGGATCAGCTGAGAGACTGGTGCTCCATTTTGACTAAGGAAGAGGGGTCGACAAACTCTAGTGGCGGCACACCATCTTGGGTAACTGACGAGCATGGATGGTGTGACACTGGTTATAACTAACAATTACATGGAAACGGGGTCCATCATGCCGGATCAGCTAGCAATCACGGCATGCCCTGGAAAACAAAGCTGGCCAGTCTTGCTTTCCATAGGATTGAAAACTTGGAATTTGTTAAAGCCGCGGGAAGATTTTCTGATCCAGTTTGAGAAGGTACTTAGCAAATCGTGGCCCACTTCCTCAATGCGCTTCACCTGTGTCATTCTGTTATCTGAATAATGGCTCAGGGGTTCTACAATGTAGTCTGGCCAGTCCTGGTAGTTTTTATTCGACATGCTACCACTACAATCAGATCACTCAATCCTCATGATTAAGTGACTCTGCATTAAATTGACAGGCCTTATCCAAGTCTCCCTCTTTGAACCTGTCTTTCGCAATAGTCCTTACGCTACGCGTTTGCCTCCGGTCCACTCGACATAGTTGAGCTCACGATACCTCTGTTCTGATTACACACGCATTTAGCTCAGAAATCCTCATCCTCATCCCAATCAACCTTTTCTAACGCTTCTTCACCCTCATCGTAAAGTTTATCCAAACCGGTCAGTTGAGGTAGGTATTTGGTATCATTGAAAGCCTTTAGCATCATCTCGAAGCCGGCCTTCTCGTATTCCCGTAAAACCTGTAATTAGAAGGTCGATTCTGCAACATCACAACAAAAAACCGATTAAAACTTACAATTTCACTACATCCAGTGCAACGGTCATACGCTGCACCGACAATGGGGACGTTCCTAAACTGTGCTAGGAATCCCCGTAATTGGTGCGGAACAGCTCCGAGGACACTGCCTTGGCTCTCTTCGCTATGCGACGCGGGGTCCTGATTGGCCGGAGGGGCAGGAGCGTGGAGGCTGAGCATACCATTTGGTGACTGATCAGTCAATCTAATGATGTGTACACATACCCTTCAGGATGCTGTAGTAGAGAAGCGAGCAATTCAACGGCCGTAGACGCTGCTATTGGTGCGAGCCCTGGTCGTGTCACTGTGCACATTTGATCTAGCGTGCGATCTGTCAGAGACTAGGTTGCGTCAAATGATCGCCTGAGAATAAGTAAGAAAAATCCGCACGTCAGATGGGGCGACTATATCGTTGCAATAGTAACAGCCTAAGCGTGCTCCAGTAGGCGATACAGCGCTCGCGCGAGCACCGTGACGCATCACGAGGAAGGTATCAAAACCCAAAGCAGCGTTGATAACAATCTGTCCCGTAAATATAGATTAGATCTATCCGCCAATAACAATTCATTGGCAAATACATTACCTTGCCTTTCGCCGCGCTAATTACTGTAGGTAGCCACCTACTTTCGCGGGAGTCCATGAGGAGGAAAACAGCATCGTGTTCGTCTATGAGTGCCTCAAGCTTCTCCACATCTGCTTTTACTTTGTTGACCTCAGATGCAGGCACAGGATGGCCGGGCATTGGTATCGAAAGTGAAACACCAGATGAGTTCTGACTTTGACATCAAAACTGAGGAATAAGAACGATCAAATGAAGGCTCACAATTCCAGGAAAGATTCTCTTCAGATGTACAGCTGCGCATTCAGCTTTCGGCTTTCCGCCTTCAAGGCAGTCTTCGAACTCAAAGAGGGGCTGACGAACTGGATTGGAGAAGGAAACACGCGCAGAGTCAACAAACGTGATCCTTCTAACACCCCATCCCTGTAAACCACACGAGCTTAGCGTGGGATCGCTAAAACTGTTGAGGATATACCATCAAAGTCCGTGCCACATAGCATCCCAGTGTTCCAGCACCAAGCAGAAGACAGCTGGTTGCAGAAATCTTATCTAGATCCAAGGATGGCAATATTCGCCAACGCATTAGCTTAAGGTTAAGATCCACAGCCTGATCTGCGAGCCTGAAGTTCCAAGTCAATCTTAACGATATGTGGCGATAACTACAATTACCTCGCGGGATCCATCATAGGCGCTAGGTCCGCCAACCGAGGTCCTAGCTTTCCTTGAGGGTTCTTTTCCCATCCAACGGCGCCTGGCCGTTCATGGCTATTGGTTGGTGCACTGCCGATTCCTACAACTCCGAAGCGACTTTTCCAAGACGAGGAAGGGATCTCAGCATCACGCCAGCACAGGACGCGCACGCTCGACGTTGATTCAGGGTACAGTGCACGGAGATAAGCAAGGAGGTTGCGTAACGGCCAACCGGGGTTGGAAGCATTCGCCGAGGGATCAACGAAGGCTATCGTCCGAGATGAAGGTGGAGTTGATGCGAAGAAGGTAGAGTATTCTTCCACGGGAGCTATCGACGCATCTTCGCGAAGGAGAAAGAAAGGAAGCGTAGTAGATCGAGTTTTCAATTGTTCATGAACCTTAGTGAGCTAGAAGTGTGTTAGCGCTAGGCCACAGACCAGATCGGGGAAGACTTGCAGTTTCAGAAGAGAACTCCTCAGAAGCACTCTTCCAGTCATCTGATATCTCCCATGCTGGCTTCGATACAAAGGCGGGGAATGCGAACCAGTAATAGTATTTATATTTCTTTAGATCAGCAAAAGTGATGACGAGGAAGTTGTTTAAACGCGAAGTGTCACGCGTCGCTATTATATGGTCCCAGATCTAAACTTAGATTATTAAAGCATAGCCTATTTCGAAATGAAGGATACATGCCTTTGTTGCCTCTTCATGAAATAAAGCTGTCTTGTCTGCAGCTTTGAACTCTTCTATAGTATTGTAATTCTTGAACACGCCCGATGTTATAATCGATCCTGACACAGCCCTTTACACGATTAATACCCCAACATGGTGACATTTCGGCACACCCACTTGGATTCCTTATCAAATGACTCTGAACCCACGCTTAAATTGCATCCCAACGCGATCTCCTTGCCAGACTCCCGATCGGTGACTGATCGCCCTACTGAGTATGAGCCGGTGATGGGAATGGCTGCATCTGAAAGCCGAAGCACGTCGATCTTGATATTCGTAAGTTCGTGCCAGAATGAAGGCTGCACTAGAGAGGAGAAAGGTGCGAACTGGACAATAGGCATGGTGGCAGAAATGGAAGGCAGCTTTATCTCCATCCGTCAAACGTCACTGTATCTAATCCTAATCTTATCTTCTCGGTCATTGCAATTGAGTCCAGAATTTACCGAGCCCCCATTTGACCGAAATCAATCACTTGACTAACGTTATGATTACCACTGTAATGAGCATCATGCTATTCCCGATGATATAGTACAGATAGTACGGGGAAAAGCGTATTTTCAATTCTATTGCCCACGAAATGGATAGCTCTGATACCAAGCTCATGAATCGCAGTAAGCAGAAGCAGGAAACAGATCATGAGCATAAATGCCAACATCAAAATTCTCAAATGCGAATGAGCACCGCACTCAGCTGTCTGAATTTAGGGTACACCAGCCCGACAATCAAGTAGGAGGTGACAGTGGCTGGTATGGGTGGTGGTACTTTGGTGATGTGACGAACCTCGGGATTGGGAGAAGAATTATCGATCTCGTAATGTTCGAGGCTGCAAAAGGAGGAATCAATTTCGACATGTGAAGCCAGAACGACGTTTTCAATTCAAATTTGGGAGGCAGTCGATGATTGTGCATCGTTCCGTCCGTAAAGTCGGAATGAAGTGCCAGTTTTCAATAAAGAGCGACTCGATGTCAAGGTTTTCGCTGGAGGATGCCGTATCTTTCCCTTCGTCTATTAATGGGCTTCCGTGGGGAGTTTTTGATCTCAGAGGAACTGATCTGAAAAGTATGTTTTCATCTACAGAAAAGACGATGAAAATTACGTTGCTTCCCTGAGGTTTGGCCCTTTCTATCGCTTTGTGAAAACTTTTTTCCGATAGTTGATTCTCTTTCTCATTTTTAATGCAATTATTATTGTGGAGAACTAGATTCTCAGTTTCACGAGGGAAATTTGACGGAAGTGGGGAGTCAGAGTACATCCAATCAGTTCCAGAGAATACAATAGGTGGGGACAAGTGGATAAAGAGGGAATGTCTTGTATTGGAAGTTGCGAAGAGGTATGGTCTTATACTCAACAAAAAATGGAGTGCCATCGAAAGTTGTAGTCGCTGTAGGCATAGTCGCAGTCAAGCATCGACATTGCAGAGGAACTACAATACATCAATAGCTTTTCCCAGTCCTTTAGGAAGAAAATGATGGTGAAAATGGAAGGTCTACATTGCAAGGGGAGGGCGACCATCCCGATTGCCATCTTTCGATACTCTACCTTTCTTGCGTCCTGTTAATTAGACCTGATATTTAGTGATGAAAAACGATTGAGTTTCTTTTGGACACATACTAAGACGATAACGAAGCCAAAATAGAAGAACACCAATAATAACGAGAAGACCACCAACAACACCACCAACTGACGCTCCGATAATTACAGATTTTGAGCTCTGATTACTCTTTGTATACCCCCATGTTTCAGCGTTTGTTGAATTTGGCAAGGACCAATCAGGTTTTTCGGGTATCTTAACACTAGACGAGAAAGGGGGACTTAATTGCCCTGGCGTGCTATCGTCACGTAGAATGTCCGGGCCGGGTTTAGAGATTATGTAGTCCAAGACGAATGTGATCCCGTTGACTTCCAGGACGTCAATATGTAACGTATGCGAAGTTAAAGGAAGAGTGGTGAGCCCAAACCAGAGGAAATTAGGCTGAGGTACTGTTCCGGGGGAATACGTTCTTTTTGTTTCAGATCCATCGATATTAAACGCGACTGTCAGGCTAACGTCATCAGTATAGGAGCCCTCGAGAGTTCCATAGACAAAGACCGCAGTCCCTATTGTGATTAGCCGTGAGCTTGAGTCTCAGCACTGGAGATCTATACTGACCAATAAAATTGTAAATCGCTGATGTTTTCACCAATGGAGTTACGGATACGGCACGATGAATGGTTCCAAGATGTGGTTCGGAAAAGACGTATTCCTCAGAAGAAGGGAGTGGATAAACTGAGCCTGAGCTCTCGTTGGCAGGACGATAATCCCATTGACCAGTGTATTCAATGACACCGCCGGCATCATCCTGAATAACCACATCTGTATTCCAGAATGACTCGTGGGGTTTTAATATAGTTATATAATCAAGAGAATACTGAGGGGGGAAATTGGTGACGGAAATGGTATGATAACCATCTGCGACTGAAGCTGAAAACAATCTCTTTAGCACCTGAAGCGGGCGTCGCCTCCACTCTCCGAAGGAGGAAGGAGCATTGGATGACCACTCTTCTTTGTCAAGGCTTATAGTAACATAGGAGGGAAGATTTGGCGGATCAAAAGGCGACACGACAACGTAAATATCGACGAGACTTCCTGTCCCAAAAATGAGAGCAACTTGTAAGAAATGGCGAGTAAAAACATACCATTAAAAGTGAAGCTGAAAGATGTCAAGTCCTTGGTATTGTTCGCACGACTCACAGACCCTCCTAGCGTCCCTCGCCCCGTCGGAATCGTTACCCAGTCAGGCGCATCCAACTCCTCACTGGTATTGTCGATGAGAATGGTAGTCATGGATTTTTGTAAATGGAGGCGAAATAAATATATCTAGCAGAAATATAGCCGGACAGCCACAGATTCGAGGTACCAGTCGTCTCCATCTGTTGATCAGCTGATCAAACAAGATGTCCAGTTATTCCACCACAAGTTTCGAAGGCCTTGTTGAGGAAGTCATAATGAGTAACCCATAACTTTAAAGAGTATCTTGTAACGTACTCTAATAGACCTAGAACTCTAAGCATCAAAGCGACGCTCAAAGTTGCGGAGTGTCTTAATGTGGCGGGAGAACATTAGTCTCCAAGAGCATCAAGATGGACCTGCAAAGTTAGGCTTGACTCAAACGCCGAATAGTCTGTTGGAAGAATTCGTCAAAAATTGACCAAGATCAATTGATTTTGAATTAGATGATGAGCCTAGTGGAGGTCGAGTACACCTCTTGCACAGTGTCGCCGTCAATTTGGCCCTTACCTACAACATACATCCACCACGCTGTGACCAGGGTCACCTGAACGGTAAGCGTATCATGTCGTTTAGTATGTGTCAAGGCCCACCGTCACAAACAGGTCGAAATTCATATGATTGATGCGCATGTTGACTTCGGCAGCCAGTCGCAGTAAGTAAACCCATTCAAAGAACTTCTCCATGGCATGTCTAGGGACGTTATAGGCACGCTGCGGGCTCTCCAAGGTAATTGTTGGCGGTGACGATGGTTGAAATGGGCGAGATAGATGAGTGGCCGGTATGGGCTACGTGTCTCTTCTTTGTATTTAGTTCCACTACTGGAGGAGTTGGGGAGTGGGAAGAGGAAGTTGATGTAGGTTGATGCGCGTGCATCCCCGATCATGATTATGTCCGGTGTGGATGACCAGAGGTTGGGGCGAAAATGTCTATTTTGTGGGCGCAGTCCGAACAGCGCACAGGAGCATTTGAATGAAGTTGATAAGGATCGAGTCCAAGTATACTAATTGAGAAGCGCTATAAACTTACCCATATATATCCGTACGTTCATCGTTCACTCAGTATCCTAGTGGAAATTTTTTGTTCGTTGTAAGCCGCCCGATTGCTATAACAGCGAACACAAAAAGAACAACCGCGCAAAGTCGCTTGCTTCGGAGTTTGTCCGTCAGTCTGATTTCCATCAGGGAATTTGCCAAACATAGAGAAGGATTGGCTATTGCGTCTCGTTAGAAGTAGTACCGTCATAAGAAGCAGAAAATCACAAACATCGCAAGGGTAAGTCCATTTTCAATAACCAGACATGCACTAATTCTTAACGTCCTCAGGTTTTATTTCATTGAGCATGCGAACACGATAGCAAAGACTGGTATATCGGAATGACAGCGATAATAGGAATAGCACTAATGGCAACAACAACTTCTGATGCTCCACTAGTTGTGTATTTCGAAACGGGAGAAGGGGCAGTCTTTGTCTGGCCCCATGCTTTGCGGTTTCGAGGACCGATTAGACTTCAATGGTATTCTACAAGGGGTCAAGTTACCCTGAACGGTGAGCAAACGGAGTAAGCAGTATATAATTCAAGACTAAATCGATTCCGTTGCAATTGAGTTCCACAACATCCAGGACATCAATTGTTATTGCAGAGTGGGCAAAGTCCGCCTGCGTTGTGCTGATGGAAAATATTCCCGTCGCATCTCATCATTCAAGACTAATGCGCTTGTCAATCTTTCATTGCTAGTTTGAGAGCTAACAAGGATCCCGTAGATGAGAACAGATGTCCCTGTAGTAAATTATATAGATAGACCGCGAAATTGATAGTTATGACGGCTGCATGGGTTGTGAACCATGTCTTGCTACTTGGTCAGTTTGAACTTGCATATTAGAAGGAAGAAGGACCAACACATGTCCTGCTTCCACCATCAAAAATCAGCCTAACAATGGAAGGAATGTTCGGCGAGTAAAATTCAGTTAACCATAAAAAATCGAGATACCGTCGTGTCAATCATCATCAGCTGACCACTAGAACAGCGTTTCTTGATTCAGCAGGATAGTTTGGCTTTGTGGGACTTCGCTCAAAAACTTGTATTCGCAAATATCCTGACGCTTTAAAGTACGCGTCTTAGGCATCCAACTGGACAATCTTGTCAAATAGCCACCGAAATGAGTTCTAATTACCACCATATTCGAGTCTGAAACCAGTAAAATACATACTAGTAATTGCAGTCAACACGTAGTATACCGTCTCTATGTACATCCAAATAGTTAACGCACAATAGATCACGAACACCTATGAGAGAACTTTATCAAATACTCATACATCCACAAATAACTAAAACAAATAAGAATAACCTCCACCCACTTCCACAACCTACCTCCCAGGCGTCGTCCCCCTCCTCGGCGTCCCAGGCATCTTCCTCGGTGTCAACCCACCTCCACTCCCCACCGGCACCTCCGTGATCTTCCTCTCACTCGCATCCCCAGCCCTCTGCGCCTCCCTCACCGCCCTCCTCGCCGCATCACCCACCTGCGCCGGCGGCCGCGCCGCGTCGACCCGCGCGAGCGCGCGCAGCAGCGCGAGGGCTTCATCTGCTTCTTCCCTGTCTTTCATCCCATCGCCCACTCTTCCACCCGCACCCGCCTCGAGGTACCGCCCAAAGACACTCGCCGGTGTGTCACCAGCAGCAGCAGCAGAAGCAGACGTCCCCACACCCGACGACCCCGAACGACGGGCGTCCAAAGCCCGCGCAAGAACCCCGAACCGCATATCAAGCGCCATCTGCGCAACCTCCGTTGTCTGCCTCGCCTGGTTCGCCATCATGTGCAACATATCCAACTTAAACTCCACCTCCCCCATCCGCTGACGGAAAATCTTCTCCGCCGCCTCCTCCGCCTCCGCCTCCTTCCTCTCGGCGTCCTCCTCGATTTCCATGTCGATATCGACACCGTACCCCTGCGAAGACGTAGGCAAAAGCCGAGAATCCGGGTCCATGCCCTTCCCTGTGCTGGTGCTCGGCCCCGCACCAGGCGTCTCCTCCAGATGCTCGGGCCCCACATCTTTCCGCCGCCGCGACCTCGCAAACAACTTCCGCACCATCCTGTACCCAGCCCTAGAACTCGGCAACAAATCCTCTTCGCGCAACTCCTCGAGACTCAGCGCGCGTTGTTTGCCTTGCGCCTTAGCGGAAGCTGAACCTGTCCCGACACCAGAATTTGACTCGCTGCCTGGTACTGGTGTTGGTGCTGAGGTGCTAGGGGCGGGGATACCTAGATCTGCGCGTCGTTTCTCAATTGCGGATCTGATGCGCCGGGCGGAGGCTTCGTATGCGGAAGAGACTTTTTTCCACCCTTCTTCTTCTTCTTCCGCGCTTTTAGATGCAGGAAAATCCGACTTAGAATACAAAGCTTGAGTGTGCAAGTATAGACTGGCTCACCTACGAATATCCCGACTGTATACTCCTTCCCATGTCCGATTCGTCACGTTCTGCTTGTTCTCTGCCAATTTTGCGTTCGCATTGGTTCCAGAGTCCGCGTTCACGTCTCCGGGTTCCTTGAAGAGATCTATACGTCGTTCAGCAAGCTTACGCACGATATCTTCTTGTATTGCTCTGAGTACTACCTCGGCTTCTGGTGAGAGCTTCGGTAGAGGTGGCTTCGAGGATGATGTTGAAGCTGAGGAAGGTGACGACGAAGAGGCGTTCGATGCCACACGGGCAGAACACCATATGAGAAGCTGCCGAATACGCTCAGAATCCGGGAGGTCCGAGTCAATATGTTTATAGAACATAGAATCCGCGACAGAGCTGTGTGGTTGTGCTACGGCGCATCAGACAGCGAAAAACAAAGTAACAAAAAACTCACTGATGATACCAGTAGCCTCAAACGAACTGCTTATCCTCTTTCCTCTTCCCACTGAACTCTTCCGTCGTGCAGAACCCGGCGCACTCTGACCAGGTTTCCGCGGCGGCGTCACCGGGTCGACCGCCATATCCCCGCCTGTACCGATTTCTGGACCTCCAGAAGACACAGCAACCATCGCCCCAGCACGTAAGCGCTTATTCCGCAGAATCTGCGATGTCTCGTCCTCCTCTGAATGTAGAGGGGCTGACACGTCAATAAACCTCTCCGTCCCTCGACGCGTCCCCTGTCCACTGCCATTATTCGTGGGCCTAGACACGCTTTGGGCGGAAACTCGATACTTTGAATTTTGACTATGACTGGAGCTAGAGGCCTTGGGCGTTTGTGGAGCTCGGGATAATCGACGTAAGTCTGCCGCTTCAGTATCCATGGCTCGTACGGCCGCGTCGAGAGCAGGATCAGCATCCGGGGTATTGTACCGCGTTAGTGTTGAGGGTTGGGTAGGGGGCATAAGAGATGATCTGGAAGTAGGTGGAGGCTTTATCGATGTGCTAGGGAGTGGTTGAGATTGTGGAGTTGGAGGTTGGGAGGACTTGAATTTCTTTGCGGGGGGGTTGGACGCAGCTGTGGGTGTAGGAAGAGACGAGGAAGGAGTAAATTGGGTGCGGACAATGAATAGGCCACCCGGCGCTTCTTCAGCGTTCGCAACTTGACGGTAGTGTCAGTTTTGTTGATTACAAGTAAAGGAGATAGACATACGTTTCCTCTTATTTGACGCGCCATTTTTTGACTGATAGGCACAAATTTCAGTCATATTACTCCAGCAGACAGTAGAAAGAGACGCACCTCGCGTTTAGCTTTCTTAGCTGCGTTTATCAACGGATTGCTTGTCGCAGTCCTACTGTTCGTATTCATAACTCCGTCTGCGTTCGCCTTTGATTCGTCAGGAGCTTTGCGTTTACTCGTCGTGTTATTATGAAGCATGAAACGTGCATGTACCTTTGTAGACTACAGCCCGCAGCGTTCGAGGGGAGAACGAAGCCCGTCGTCGCTGTCTGAGGTGATGGTGGAACCAATCAACAAGCGGAGTTTCAATCCCGAAAGAGTGTTCCCACGTATTTGCGATCAACAGAATGGAAGGAAAGGCTGTCATGTCGTTTCAAATATTGCTTTACATGTTTTGTATCATCCTTGAGCTTGTTGGAACTCGCTCTGTGAGCAGAAATTCGTAGAAAAATTTATATTGCATAGTGCCAACAAAACGCGTCTTCACGTGGCTAATTAACAAAAGACGCGTATTCGTGTTTTTTTTATCAACCAAAGGTACAGGCTAGTAATTGCCTAACGATGCCTGTCATCTCAAAACGTTGTCTTCATACTACTGGTAGTTTCGAAGACTCGAAAATTAATGAACCTTGCGGATATGAACTATGGGCCCATCGACTATAAGTTTCTCGACAGACTACCCACCTGCCGTGGCCTTGTAGTCTAGAGGTACGATACTTGCTTTGGGACTCAAGTTGCAAGTGGCCTGGGTTCGAATCCCAGCAAGGCCCGTCTGAACGCTTTGAACTTCTTTTTCTCTATTTTGTACGGGGCCAGGAGTATGTATGAATCATTCCCGTATTTTGCCATCGAAAGATCACGGTTCACACAGTTTGATGAGCTTATGTCCATTGTCTTGCGTCTTCTATTCGATCTGCTCGTATATAACATGATTGTAGGAATATCATAGGTTGAGAGTTTTTTGCCTTTCTTTTTTGCAAATCCCTATCGCCTGGAAATCCACTTAACAATGACGCGCCGTACATCTTAGCAAGATTCATCATGAGATGCTCAGCATGATGCTGTGCTTGTGCTCTCTGGTCATGATGTATCAAAGATGAAAATCTTTTTGATGTGCATGCACATGAAGGCCAATCATTGAGCTAGAAGCTATGCTTCAAAGATTTCAACCAAGAGATGACGAGCCCACGCAACGAGAGATGTGACGAAGTCATTGGTCCTCAGTCACATCTGTGGGGATGAGTAAACAGTTGAAACAAACAATTGATGCAAGTGACTTAGTGACTAGAGTCTAGCTTCATCTATACGTCACTACTCAACTTCTGTTACTTGTTACTTGATTGATATCTACCTCCGCTAAATACATAGCTAAGGACAATACCTGTAAGGGTACGCCTCGGTAGACCTAGTAGATATTTTTGTTTTTATGTCCATACTAGTGCTTATCCTTATCCCCTCCCTGCATCACAATTTCCTTTTTTATCCGTCTTATCCCAGCATCTGGCGTTCTTCATGCACGATGCGAAAGTGCGCGTGTCCTCTCACACGATGTGGTCTCACGTCGATTGCGCCAGTGGATAGCTAATGAATGGTGTCGGTGGCATACTGGATGCTAGGTAGTGCGCTGGATGGATGGTTGGCAGTTTCTGGTGGTCATTTTCTCGGAAGGTGTGGATAGTGTGAGGGCGGTGGTTATGATGAAGGGATCCGAGACCTCGCACGCAAGGTGCGGTAAAAAGGAATTGTGCCTAACGACGGCAATGGGCAGTCCTGTTTCTATCTCTTCTCCTCCCTTCAAGGATCATTCTTCTCTTCAAAAAACTCGGTGTCTCATCAATTCAAATAGCCCCATATAGTTTGTGTTCCCACACAAACTGCGGACCCTTGACCGACCGGCTTCAATGCATCATGATCATGAGTTCAAAGCTCCACTGTGTTTTTGTTTGTTGTGACATGTACAATCACTTGGACTCTCACCGGCAACCAGACCACATGATTCTCGATAAATCGAACTTAATCCCATTATCTCGGAAACACTAGGTCGTCCTGTTCATCTCCGGTTCGAGGGATTGTTCATGGATTGTCTGTAGATTTTTCTCCCCAGAAGATGATGGTACTTTTTATCTACTATACCAGGCTTGGTCAAGTTAGTGTTCGTCATACTTCTATCTATATGTGCAGGATCCGCCTGGATCCGCATGCTATGTCACATTGATGTTTTGATGAACGGGACGAGCTAACCTTTCCTCAGCCAGTGTTGATTTGTAATGGTTTTTCTTGTGATATAACCAACCTACTCAAACAAAGCTTCCATCGCACTTTTCCGAAACAGTGTTTGACTCAAGGCAAGCTTATCGAAGATTCAGTGCCTCCATTCTATACTGAATCTGTGTATGATAGAGTACCTGGACGCAACATGTGGACCGCTGGAGAACGACAAGTTGTCCAACTTATAGGACAAAACTTGCTCTTAAGATGGGTCACAGCAATGGCTATAACCTCTTTATGTTATGGTCCATCAATTCTCTCTTCGTATTGATGCCAAAAGCTAACATTCCACAGGTATATTGATACCGATTGCAATTACAGTTGCCTATTCTATCACTAAGTCCGTCGATTTATGCAGAGTCGCATACCCCCATTTAAAATCACAGATATCCATAGGTATCCAGGACAAACGTGGCATTCCCGATGGCAATTAGTGATTGTTTGCCTGGGAATTTCTGCATTCACAACACATTTGGTATTGAGACTGGGAATAGCAATCACCGAACATCAATTCTTCACGCTCGTCCGTGTCCTCAGGCAGAACATCATCTTTGATTCAGATGCCATCTATGCGAGCTGGAATGTAGCCCAAATCTGGCTCGAGTGCATCACTGTTGAGTCTCTTTCCAAGAGTTGAAAATGTCTAAACTGACCAAGCAGTGATGGTGATTATTCAGCCAATAATTAATGATGCTTTCATCATCTGGCGTGCATGGGTTGTGTTCGAAAAGCGGCGCTGGGCGCATTTTATTTCAATGGGACTCTGCCTCTCTACTTTTGGTATGTAGCACCATTCCCAAATATGCTGTGGATCTTTTAGGAGCTAATACTTGAGAGCAGTCTTCACAGTTTTCTGGCTGTTGACTTCCATAGACTCTGATCTGGATATGGCACCCATACTGGTGCTAACACCACTCTTGCCGCCCAGTGATGGTACCAGGAGCAGCAATTTCGGTACCTTCACATTTCAGCAACTTGTCACGGTGTTTTTATCATTCATGACCAACTTTGTTGCAACATGCTTCATCAGTTGGACATTATTGTAGGTTCTTACCTGTGTCTTTAAGCTATTGAGCTCCTAAATTAGGATCTTTTCTATGATGACAGGTCACACGACAATTTCTTACGTGCAAACATGGATGGCCAACCTTCTCAATCAACCAGAGCAAGGCGTATCCTATATCTTTTGGTAGATACTGGGATTCTTTATGCTCTTCTACAAGTTGGATCCATTTTCTTGCAAATGGCAATACCATTGACTCAATCACTTGCAGTTTGTTTACATTGTGATGGTCATTGCAGTCCGCCCTCATTTAATTGCTCCAAACTTCACTTGGTCAGACAGTGGTGACCTCGGCCAAGAATCACAAACAACTGTTACTTCGGATGTTATTCAACAGCTCAACTCCCGTGTTCAAGTTCTTGAACAAGGTGAAGTCAAGTTTTAACGCCTGAAGAGAGATTTTAGAAATCCCTTTCTAATATCTTGGAGTAGGATTAATGACGAGCACTTTATGTGCTGTGATCGAATCAATCTACATATGCTTCTCAGTGCGTATTGTACTTTCTTCGGATTTTTTTTTGCACATGCTAATTGCTCTTTGCAGTTTGTATACCCTGCCTTGACAATTGCTTTAATACGTGGGCCATTATCGATTGCGGGTGTGCACGAGACCGTAACTTCGCTGAGAACGTCTCGTACGTACGACTAATGGGCGTTGAGATCTGATGGGTCACCGTAAGGTTCCCCTAGCGATTCACTTTGTATCCCCTACAAAATATTCTTACTTACTTATACGCAGACCGAGGTGGAGTCAATGTTACTTAGGAAATTTATCATACGTTCGACTGATACCTATGTTTATACTGGTCGGATTCCAAAAATTAGATCGCAGTTACCGGAAACTTCTAGTGCACTAAGAACTTTCTGTCAACCAATCTGTGCTTGACCTTTGGAAAAGTGGTAAAATTGTCATTTAATTCCACATCGACATGTTCCTACCAGATGGAATTAGCAAGAGTACGACGATACAAAAACCCGGGTGCAAGAATAACTTGGCGGTGTCCTAAAATCAACCCCGTGCACAAGTCGCGGAATGACACTATCACATTGGAGTGTAAAGCTTGACGCTTACACAGACTGTGCAGTATTAACGAGAGGTTGACACGGATATTGCGGGTTTGCGTGGAGACAGCTGGGAATTTCAAAAAAGTCAAACTGCAGGTAAGCCCGTCAACCTTGGCGCCAGTTCATTTTGATCACAGTTGCCCACCAGTAAACGAGCCTTTGTCCTCACCAACAGTCTAGTCTCAAGTCCAGTTACGAAGTTTGCACGTAATCCAAAGAGCTGAGGTGACGTACCTCGTCAATTTGCCTGCGATAAATGGGCAGGATAAGGATAAGTAAAAAAGAGAAAGGTAAAGGCGAGCCTGCACCCTTGTCCTGTTGACGATTATTGTTATTAAGGGTCCACTCGTCTCCAACATGATGCATGACCACTGACCAGCCAGCGATGACATACGGAGCAACTCAACCCCCGCACCAGCGTCATCCACCCCGCACACGTAACTACCATGGCAGCAAGAAGATACATCATAAGATCAAGATAAGATTACGGTTCATTCAAGGACAAATCCTCGCCTGGTTCATTTTCTGTTGGATAGAGCTGGTGTTGTTCGGAGGGTACTACATAGGCGTTTGATTTGAGCCATTTGCAGGTCCATTCTGATTCTCTTGGCATGCTATGCTGAACCTTCCGTGGCCCGCCACATTAATTACAATATCAATATCACACGCAAGTTTTAGTGCCATTCGAAGCTGTAGTTTCAAATTGGAGTCTTTTGTAAATTACTCTTGACTACCTGTTATAATCTGCCACTAATCTGCTTACTAAACGAGACGTTAGAAACTCGCGAAGACATTGTCCCCGTCAGCTGACTTGAGGGATGGTTGACACAGCCGGTACCTCGATTCTGTGGCTGCCCGGTACATATGCAATCATACATGCTCCATTTTCGCTAGATATGTTATATCTTGGACCTTGTTGAACGTTGAACCCTCGTCCCTTTAGAATCCATGACATACGTCCTTCTAGACAATACCAGCAAGTACTTGCATGCGCCTGACTGGGTGACGATTCCGACGGAACAGACTTTAGGAGGATCTGTGAGCCGCGCGAACAATACTAAGGACTTCACATCTTTCACAATAGCTTTCAATGGTATGATCATATGCATTGCTTGTTCCATTCCATTCTCACTTATGGGACAGGGAGTGCGGTTGATTTTTACATTGTCGTGTCGCCATTTACCCCGCCTAACCTTCCTTCCTCCATTACTATGATTCTGGATGGAGGAAGCCAGGTATGGGAGGCTCCTGCCTTCAGACCTGAGAATGCAAGCTCGACTGATCAGGTGGCAAGACATTGGTACACAACTCCTGACATAGACAATGAACATCACACGATCACCGTTATCAATTTCCCTCCTCATTTTAATTTTGACTATGCAACCGTCTTTACGGTCCGCAAGTCATTGCCGGATGAAGATCTCGCCATCGTTGACAGTGAAAGCGCTAATATCGACTATTCCGGTTACTGGTATCGCACTTTTATGGATGGACTGGTGGTCCCTTTGCCTTTTTCTGAAGGCAAACTCAGCCTTGAAGCATACATGAGAAGCATCACCGTCGGAGACGTTCTCCCGACGAAAATCCCAACATCAGCGACGTATCATTTTAATGGTCAGTAAAAGAACCCCTGGTCCTGAGCTCAAAAACTTATGGTTAGGAATAGGGACAGCTGTCTTTGCTTACGGTATTCTCGAAGGACCTTGGGATGGTCGTGGCAATCTGACGGTCGTATTCACCATTGATGGACTCGAGTCGAAACGGATGTATATCACTGATGGACCACAAATGCAGGTTAACTACCTCTGGTTTGGGCGAATTGGACTCCCTTTGGCTTCGCATACAATACAGTTTACCGTTTTGGAATCCCATATGATGTCTTTCCTGCTGGACTACTTAATTATTGGTGCTGGTTCATATATTCCGCCCAATCATGGTATGCCAGCCTGGCAATCGAGTACTTCAGGTCCTTTCTCATCCAGTAATATGATTCCGGAGAAGCTAAATTGGACTTTACCAAATGCGACAACAATAGAAACGTGGGGATATACGAAAAGTGGTCAGGTTTCGAAATCTACAGTCATTGGAGTATCGATTGGCGTTGTCGTCGGTGCTGTTGTCATTGGTGGCATTCTGCTATTCTGGTTTCGTTCTCGTTCTCGTATGTAATTCAAAGAATCTTTATAGTTGCTCATCACTAACCCCATAGTTATATTATCCAGGACGTAAACACGAATCCAAACAAGGCATGCAGGATGGCCGCCGCGTCATTCCATTTGCAACGTGAGCGCTTTATTTATCCTGTCGGACCCCTCCATCATCAGTGTTCGGCCTGTTTTCTATTGGTCGGGCGCTGTCAGTCCATGTTCGACCACCTGTTTGTAAATCCCTTTTGATGTCAGGGTTTCATTCTTAGTAGCGTTTTTGTACAATTTATTATTGGGAGATGATTAAAATTCAACAAAAGTGCGGGTACATCTAGTATCAAAGGAGTGAGGGAGAGAACGTTTCTTGTAAATTTAGTCGACTTACTCGAAGAATCGAAAAGCTCAGGGTGTAAGGGCATTTGTGCCGTCATAATTGTACCTCAAACAGTTCTAGAAGACAAGATATTAATGATTATGCGGGACAAGGTGCTAGAGATACGCACCTGTGAGGTCCTAATGTGGCAGAAAATGTGTTCAGGTTGCAAGAAGCTCGAATCACGTATGCAATCTGTGACTTCTGGCGATGAGGAAGGAAACCTGAAGTATGAGATGCCTCTTGAGGTAAGATCAGGGATTCCAGGGGTTGGCACCCGCCAACGGCTCGTGAAGCGAAAGGAAAGAAGAGCGCAGTTGTCGATGATGGGTGGGATGAATTACTAAGTAAGTAATCGGGAAAAGTGAGAAGTGTAGAGTAAAGAAAGGTGCAGGTAAGACGGATGGAGGGACAAAAGGTTCACACAATCACGCAAATCACGCAAAAATTTTTGATTCTTGAATAGGTCTGGGGCAAATTTTGATCAGGATATGAGTCGTTGGCTATCATAAAGTCGACATACCTTGATCTTTCAGCTTGGGGAGTTCTGGGCCGATTCCAGAATATAAGCCAAGTGGTAGATGGAGTGAGTTGTATAATCTTACCTTGAGGCACACAATGCATAGTCAAGTACACTTTTTTTTCAGGAGTCCTGAGCGAGAGAAATGAGTACCACGACTGGTACATCATCTCTTCTGCCGAGGGATGACTAGTGTGGCTGCAAGAGAAAGATCCTGATCAGCTGGATAAGATCAAGATCTACAGCGGTAGTGATACTCACGATAGGCAGATACGCCTGTCAATGACCGGTTTTGTGTAACGCATTTCAAAGGACGAGGGTGCGTTTAACGACATATTTCCTCAAGATGCGAGGGAAAAGATGACAGAAACATGTTTGTGGACGCGTATAAGAGGCCAGACATATGATGAGCATGAGGTTGTCATAGAGCAGGCTGAGGGAAAGAACTGTGGAGGTTCAATTCCAGGATGATCGAAGGGGCGTTGTTGAAAATCGAGCAAGGAGGCTAGACTTTATAGACAGCAGATTTGTGGGCGCTTATAGACTCTGCTCTGTCCTTCAAGACAATAGAAGACAAAAGCAGACTGTCATGTAAACTTAATGGAAACTGAAAGAACAAATCGGAGCTGGCACGACACTAATATCATCGCGTGATAACGTCAGTAACCGTCGGATGGACACACTCAACAAATGGAGGACACTGACTATTGTATTCGACCCTGATTTGAACGTCAAGTAGGTCCATAAACAACATGATTTTGGTGTGTATTGTAGAAACAAAAACAACAAGAGTTCACATCTCAATTTGAAAGCGTTACTTGTATCTTGAGCGGGCTGTGGGTGTATCATGGCCGTTTGACTAGTTACCGTTTAACTCCCTGAAAATCCTCGAAAGAAAGAAAATCTCATTACCTTGTTGCCGCAAAGCGATGTCTATGGATTATGAATTTGACGCTCATTCCTGATGGGTGACTCTCAATGAGGGAAGAGATAAGATCGAGATAGGATCAACTCATATGATTGGCGGAAAGATATCTCTGGTTCAACCTTCCCCGGGCCTTTCTGTTTTCCCATTCTTCGAGTTAATTGCAAGCAGCTTTCTATGAAACTGTTGATTTCAAAATCGCTGTTTATGGTGATTCATGAAACCTCCGACAGCCATTTTTTGTTTTCATCCTTTACTTTTTTCACTCCACATGTCGCGCCTGTTCCAAAACGGAGGAAAATTTTGAATCTCAAGGTTTATAGGATCGTGCAACGTTACGAAAGGAGGATTCTGCTGCCACTTTGAAACTCTTTTGAACTTTTTGAGCCATCTGGTTTGTTACCTTTCTTAGCGACCGAAGTTGTGAAGCATCGCATATGAAATGGCTTCAGAATCATCTAAAATGACCGTCAACCTTCCTCTATCGAATTTGATCTCATAGCGGCTCTGAACTCGTATGGACTGACAAGCGCAAACCCTTGCTAACTGCGACTGCGCCTCACTACTAGGGATCCTGCACCGTGGACTTTGACTGATACCGAATTCTATCTGCATTATCTGAGCTCGAAGATACTGGTTGAGTTTGTTTGCGTCGTTCTTGTTCAACTCTACGTGGTCATATGGCTTGTGTTCTGCGTTGAAAATACTCGATGAAAGAGTGTGGAAATGATTGGGTGGAACACCAAGATTGATTCACCCCTGTCGTCCTTAAACATGAGCCCGCGTGGGAAAGGGAGAAAAGGAAGCATGGTGTTTATACTTCGTCGCCTCGTCTGGAGATTATGCCACGAATACCATGCTGTGGACAGAACATACAACGATATACTGGGGATCGTCTTATGTGGCAGTTGTGGCAGTTGATGTTCCTTTTTGAGGTTCCGTGTTTTGTTGGTTTCAAGGGGGTGGGGATCGTCTTATGTGGCAGTTGTGGCAGTTGATGTTCCTTTTTGAGGTTCCGTGTTTTGTTGGTTTCAAGGGGGTGCTTCTGTATGAAGAAGTGTTTCTCATACTTCCAGTACGTCTATTTTTGATTCTTTTGAGCATCAAAGGACTGGTTCTATCTGCATCATTCCATTGATGAAATGTAGAGATGATGTTTGACCTGCCGGAGTCTCCGGTTATTAGCAGGCGTGTCGTCATCTCGGGAGCGATGTACCATGATCTAGACAAACTGTAGAATCAAACATTTCATTTTGATCTCTATGCTCATACTTTTTCCACGTTTGAAGCAAGCTGAACACCGCACCATATAAAGGCAATGGAATTTTGCTAGAGGTTCGACTCCGGGAAACGATGGCCGCATCCGAAAGAGGTGTGGTTTCACTGGGTATGGATGATGATGGAGTATTGTAAGACGTCGAAGAGAATCTGGATTCCTTTGCTTAGGCTGGGAAAAGCAAGTGATGATCTTTCTTGACCTGAGGGCACATGAAAATCTCCTTGAGGCTCGCTGACAGACAATGAGAGTATCTAGACACATATCGTGCTTTATGCGCACTAAATTAAACATTAAATATCTCGCATTCCGCGAGTTTTGCTTGTACATATAACTATGTTAACCGACGAGAGACCTTCCCAAAAAGTATCAGCATGTACCGTATTCCTTTAAAGCCAGTTCTAAACATCCATCTTGACCTCTATGCAAGGTGCCCCAAGGTTTTTCTTTCCTGTAGATCCCTGTTGATCAGAAAGTTGGGATGTGTCACAGGGGATGCTTACTCTAAGTCTATTCTGAAGAAGGGGAGTTGATATTCAAATATTGATACAAGTTCCGCGGATGCGTATCCGACAATCTATGTGTATACACAAAAGATGATCAGCGATCTAAGCCCACATGAGTGTCTGAGAAGCTACGAACAGCTTTCTGATACGGCTCTATAAAGTGTTCAAGCGACCCAACGAATGCCTTAACACCGGCGGCTTGTTCTTCCAACCTTGGTAAAGGCACGTTAATTGGTCGCCCTGGCCGGACCCTACTGGTCCATTTTTCTCCCTCTTGCACTAACCTATAAGCTATATCAGTCCTACACCTTCGTGCGGGGATACGTATCATCGTTGACCCACCTCCTATACTCTCCAAGTTCTTCCTTGGTCAGGTGCCTCTGATATTTGCTGAACAAAGCTAGATATTCTTCCAGAGTCTGAAGCTTGACACAGGACGTCACCATCTCGTGGTAAGCCATACGGGTCCTGTGTTTCATCGAGGTCTGTCTCCATGCCTCAAGGTAGTTCCCGATAGCCACCACACTGAATAACACCAAAGCAGAGACTTCGACTACTGGCATGATGGATTGCCACGTCGCGCGAGAGAAGTCGAAACACAATTCACTGCCAAGTCATACATACTCTGGGCTTTATATGGACTTGGATGGGCAGAGATATAGCCACAATGAAATTGTGACTGAGCAATAGCACAGTATTCTTATCAAAAACTCTGGTTTCTTCCGAGTCTGTGCCTTTGATCATCCAAACCCTTTTGGAATGTAAAGTGGATGCCCTAGGTGGATCATAATTGCGAAGCTTGTTGCCAACTTTTGTGCACAGCCATTTTCACAGCTTGTCACGTGATGCACTGGGTGATTTACCCAGTGCAGTGTCGATCCATCGGGAGGTCTACCGTACTCTTCAGGTCAAAAATACCCAATGGCTAGTGGAAGCAGTCAAAAGAGAATTCCCTGCGCGAAAGATCTGTGATTTGTAACTGGCGGACCACGCGCGATAATAAGTCTGCTGAAAACCCCGCGTCGTCCATTTAACCATCGCCAACAGTTGCGGGTGAATTAACAACCAGACAGACATCTATTATCACAACACTGTGTCCATAAATATATGAAACTCCATTAAAATACAGTTCCTTGAAAAATGTCAATATGCGCTATTCCGCCCCTCCGCGAAAGAAAATTCGTCAACAACTCCACGAGCCCTGTTGAATGTTTAGCGTAAGCGTCAGAAATGGTCAGAAGGAACCATACGTCGTCAATTTCTGGTTCGCCAACAGTTTTGTATGCAGGCATGCCAAGGCATTCGGCGAGGGTAACAAGGTCGTATCCGGCAGCTTGGAGAGTGTCGATCGCGTGTGGGAGCACGACGTGGCTATATTTACGGGACAAATTATAAATACCAGGAATGATTAAACAACGGCTGAGAAGAAGACATACGCAGTGTCCTCTGATGATGCCGAATTATCGCGTTTAATATGGAATGCAAAACTCACGATGCGTTAGGTGAGTGACTGACCGTATACTTCGTGGTGGAGTGCGAGAATGGTATCAGGGTGCTCTCGTACAAGCTTGTCATACAAGCGTATACTCTCCTTTGCGCTTTTCCCGATGGAGTCGCCCGAGCTATGTGTACAAGATTACTAAGACACCCCAAGGGGGCGTCGGTCCAAGAAAGTCTAGGACGTACTCGAAATCCCAATTGACAAGGGTTTGTCCTCGTTGATGTGCAACCTCGCGAACCATCTCATTATATTCACCATAGGCTGTTGATCATATGATTATGCACCACAACACAAGATTAAAAGCCATGAAAACATACGTGGACGCACAAAGGCTGGAGAGGCGCCCGTTAGCCTCGTCAAAGCCTCTGTCCAAAAACATTACTCCAATCGGATTAATTCCATCACACGAGAACTCACGTTCGACCCGCCCAAACTCGTCATGGACTAAACACGCGGAGAGTTAGCTTTGAGTCTATTTTGACGTGAAGATGATCGAGTATATGTACGTTTATCCAACGACAGACTAGGCAGATGGGCATGGCTCCACGTGTGTGAAGCGACCTGATGGCCTTGGCTGTACGCATACTTGACCTGTTTCATTGCGCTCTCATCGTAGATGCAATCCCCTGTTTGACCCCTTCGTCATCCGACTCGCTGGGATAAGGAACTTGGTCGCCTACAGTTATCACCGTCTGTATTAACGGTATGGCTTCAGCGATCGGACAAGCCAAGCCAAGCCAGGCAAGGCAAGGCAAGGCAAGGCAAGGCAAGGCAAAGCTAACTTACTAAAGAAGAACGTGCCCTTGGCATCAGCAGCAATTAGAGTTTTGCTAATGTTGTACCTGTAGATTATCATCAGGTCATGCCACCCTAAGCTTTTCTCCCTCTACGTAATACGTTAAAAAAACCCCGATACTCACAAGTACTTCCACGGCCCGTCATCCTTTTAGTTATCTCGAAACTGAGAAAAACTAGATCGTCGTTATCGATAAGCGTGATCGTACTTACAAAGGTGAGAGCGACGGTGTTTGGGACGATGCAGCTCGTGACGACTTGTGCGAGAGCGTGTTTGTGACGGACTGCTGTGGCTGAGGCGAAGCTAGCGAAAAAGAGCGTGAGCAGCGACGGCGCGAACATTTCGTAAAGGAATCAGGGGATAGGATAGGGGAACAACAAACAGGGGGGGTGGGTGTGAAAAGAGAGGGGGAAAAAAAGGGGGGGGGGGGCGATTGCAAAGTCTTGCATGGACGCTCTTATAACGAGGGGGGAAGGAAACCCCTCCAAGATCCGTTTAACTGATCGCGGTTTGGATATCAAGCAGGCAGGGCATTCTTCATGGAAAAATGCATTGATAACACCTCGGTCGATATCATGCAACATGTATCAGCTGTTAACGAGATTCGGTGAGGGAAATCGTTGAAGCCTAAAGTAAAGCATTTGCAACATGTGGGCTCGAACAGGGCGGGTTCGAGGGAAGGCTCGAAGCAGGTTGGGGGTAGCCTAAAGTAAAGCATTTGCAACATGTGGGCTCGAACAGGGCGGGTTCGAGGGAAGGCTCGAAGCAGGTTGGGGGTTTCTGACGTTCTGTTCACTGCACTGTGGTCACTGCGCCGGGGAGCTAGCCATATATCGCAAGTCCTCCGGAAGTACTTGTAAGAACCCAGGCAGTCAGTATTCAGGAGGCCATTCTAACTAGTACTTCGAGTTTCTAGACATGATGAGGTTATCAGAAGAGTAAGTTATGACACTTTGAATGAGCGATTTGAACCATGCTAGTGTTCAATATCAATGACTGTGCCGAACAGTGTTTGTGGGGGTGCGCGGCCGAACAGAGGGACACATAACGGATGGATGGATGGATTGACAACCGCGCCGCCTCCATCCATCATTTCTTCGCATGGCTCGGCCCTGAACGAGTCTCCCATCAACCCCCGGGCGCTTCCAAAGGTAGCAGCTGAGCAAGGTCGCGTGAGAGGTCCCAAACATATCTGAAACCACTTCGAAATCGAATACACATGTACATGGACTCTGGGTTGGTGTTCTGGGCGGAAAGAAACCAGTTCTATCGTCTATTTTCCAATCCAACGAAAGCGGAGTATAAACGTATAAACGCATAAGCCCAACCAGGCCCAACCGTTCTTCCCCTCACTGTCACTGATGGAACTGGAAACGTTCCGCGTCGGCAGTCAGAGATGGTTCCGTATATGGCGGTATAGAAAATATGCGCTTGGGCCCCCCAATCCACGTCCACGGGTTCGACCGGCCGCGGACTCACTCTTGAGAGAAAAAGAGAACAAGGGGCACACGCGCCCATGCTTCTTTCGTCGCTTTATTTCCCAGGCCCTAAGACATGCTTTGGTGGGCGTTGAACGTTGGAATGTTGAAGCTTGAAGCTTGAAGTGGTGAAGCTCTTTGAACTTCTTGTCATACCTTCCCGAAGAGAAGACAAAGTGAGTGACAGACCATACATACATACATACAGAAGCTCTTTGAACTTCTTGTCATACCTTCCCGAAGAGAAGACAAAGTGAGTGACAGACCATACATACATACATACATATTTATGACTTTCGGCCCGTGCGATCACTGTTCCGTTCCGAGTGTTTTTTCGGGTATGTATGTGTGATCAATCAATCGATCACTGATGTCAAATAGGCACACGCAACCCGCGTCGATTTATCTGTAATACGTCTGGCTCGTCGAGACGATTTTGCCGGTAAAGGTACTGAGTTTACCGTGGAGAAAGGTGGAGACCGGGAATGCTGGAATGCTGACTGACAAAAAGACTTGTTAAAGTTATTTGGTAACAAGCGGTGTAGTTTAAACTATGTAAATCATGTAATTTTGAACCAATTGCACCACCTCTCGAGCGCACCTCTGACAGATGGCATGGTTGCTTGTACGAGTAGGTTACGGATACACAAGTCCCTCGTAAGTGACTATGGATAGATCAGGTACTTGTCGTCGAAGAGGACTTGTACTAGTCGCCAGGACAACTCAGTCACCTGTGGCTGGGTGCAAACAAAAGAGTAGTATGGCCTTGTGAAACCTGTACTTGTTGAAGTATGATGGTTACATTTGTTTGGAACAGCGATAGCAGCGTTACTTGTACGATTTTGACTGGCCGAAACAAGTGCTCCGTGATTGTAGTAGTCCATGGTGACAGAATATGTATACTCACAGACACGCCACGATACTGTAGCACTGTGTACTGTGGATTACCGATTTCTCTGCACATACACCGCGGTAGGCCGATTTCTTCTCGTTCAGTATTTACGTACGTTCGTTCGTGATATTCTTCACCATCTCAGCATCGCAAGGGGACAGTGCCTTGTTCACACACAAGTTCCGATGCTCCCAGGTTGGCCGTGTTCGCCGGCTTGACAACAGACACAAGTCAGGGAGACGCACGGTTCTCATAAAACAACATAGAAACCCGACTACCTGAATTTCCAACATTACGTATGACATCGGCGTACATGTAACCTACCCTGTGTCCTGTACGAAAGAAGCCCCTGAACCTGTCAACCCTTTCGTACCTGGAAAATTGTCGCGCGCCCATTCGCTGATTGCTCCTGTACGAAAGAAGCCCCTGAACCTGTCAACCCTTTCGTACCTGGAAAATTGTCGCGCGCCCATTCGCTGATTGCTCGAAAATTTCGGCCAGGGAGAGTGTGAAAGAGAATGATAGAGGTAAGTGTTGATTTGATGGAAGACGTGCCGCGACTTGCCGCTGCGGGCTGTACGCGAATTCAGTCGGCCAGTGATGTGATATTGAGGGAATACTTGTACTCGTTTTCACGGGACATGAGACAGCACTAGGCCTGACGTATGATTTTACGGGAGAAAGAGCGACCATGAGGCTTGAATCCGCGGGGGTACGCGAGCATGTCGCTAGGCCGCGCCATCTTTGTCAAACGGCATAAAATAATACTTACGTCACTCTGGCAGGACGGAATCACATCGGCACGAATCCTTGAAAAAATTACTTAATATTGCTGGCATGACTGCTAGGAGACACGCACGTGTCGGAACTGAGTGGGTCGGGGACGGGCAATGTAAGTAAGAGAGGCAGGAAAGTAGTGCGACATGCCCTGGGCCTGGTTACCCCATATTTGTTTGACAAGGTTAAAATTAATGGCCACCAGGCGGGGCATGCGGGGAAGAGGACGATACACGTTATGATACACGCTTGAATGGTGGGACTGAGAGACAATGGAGAAGACTGGAGGGCCGGGCGTCATCTGACGGAGCCAGCGTGCATCGTGACCGGCAAAGGAGGGCCCCGTGATAAGTGATGCGGGTCCAGTGCGGACGGCCCGGTCTTCTGTCCAACAAGATCGATTATTTTTCCCAACCCTCTTTTTTCGCCAGCTTCTTTCTTCTTCTCGCCTATTTCTTGCGCCCTCGTCATCGTTCTCCACGACGAGGCCACCTGCTTCTCGACCCCCGAGGTCCGTGCGGTCTCTCTCTGACCAACGTCTATGGCCCCCTCCTTCGAGTTTCCTGCCCCCGTGCTCTGCGTAGCCACAGACGTCGTTCGCCAGCTCGAGGGCGGCGACGCACTAACCGGTCTCTGGACATGTAAGTCTTTGTCGATGCCCGGTATCCTTGCCGAGTGCTTCGCTTACGCTTGTATCTTCTTCCAGTATTCACCAAATGCAAGGCTAGTCTCGAAGACGGCCACAGTGCCGAGTGCTTCGCTTACGCTTGTATCTTCTTCCAGTATTCACCAAATGCAAGGCTAGTCTCGAAGACGGCCACAGACTCGAGAACATCTCCTGGCGACTCTGGCATCGTGAACTTGCAGCGACCACCCCCAGACCCGGCCGTGTTTCCGATTCGGAACACAGCGGGGATGGCAATCAAATGCTCGATGCTAAAACTGCCATTGGTTACGAACAGGGGGGTAATTTTCCGAAGACGGAACATCTTCCAAGTACCCATGTCCCGCTGCCCCCGTATCCGATTCATTGTAAGTCGTTCTGTCAGTTAATTCTTGCCTTTTGACTTCCTTGCGCATATTCGTCGTTACACTCTCGCTCTTACCCCAACCCCGCATTAGCCTTTTGAATCACTGTAACCATCTATAACTTGTACTGATTTCTACTCAATTTGCCGTAGCATCTGTACCGCGTGCCCATCTTCAGTCACCCATGGTCACAACAGCTGGTTCCCTTACTCGTTGTAACGGCAACAGCTTTGGCAAAATCATCATCGACATGCTTCCCAATCCACTGCCATCAGCTACACCGCATCCTTGCAAAGACCCAGCACAGACTGGATCGCCCTTGACATCTTCCGTATCACCTCAATCTTCCGCGCCTGCACCGACAGCCGACACACACTCTCTTCCAATACACTGTCATCTCCCTACTCCTGCTGCTTATGAACACTACCTGATGCCGCCGTCGACCGTGCCAGCTCAAACCTCACCTGAAGCTGACCCCCTCTTCCAAGTCCAAGTCCAAGTCCAAGTCGATCCCGCTCCTCCAAGCAACCCACCCCCACCGCTTCCCCAGCTCATCATCGTACATCCCACGCCCGGACCGACTCCCCACCCCACGCCGCCGGCTTCACCGATTCTCGCATTCGGTGCCTCTTCGGGTACCTCCAAAGCAATCGATGCACCTTTCCCGGTGGCGGCGGCGGCGGCGGCGGAGCAGCTCGCATCTCCGAAGTTTACGTTGCACGCTGATACCAGCACGACGTCGTCGTCATCAGATTCCTCATCGACTTCGGGCCGAACCACCACGCTTTCGCTGTCGGCCACGACGATCTCGGTTAATTCAGAGGCTGTCGCCGCACCGCAGACCAAACATGCCGCTAGCGCCGCTGTCGCTGTCAGTCTGGCGAATGGGAGCCGGGCCTCGTCGATTCATGTCGTTGCGCCACCGCCACTTTCAGGCACGACCACCACTGTTCTGACGAAACCGACGCCGACGCCGACACCCGCTGCGTCGGTGGTGAAGAAGGCCCACAGCAGTCCTCCAGTTCCGGCTGCAGATGCCGAACACTCACGTGCCCGGCCAAGGGCATCCGGGTCCCTACGCCAGGCGAGCAGTGCGAGCAGCGTGGTGGGCAGCTCCAAAGGCGGCGACGAGCGGAGCAAAAGCAAGAGCCGGAGCCGGAGTCGTGGGCGCGCCGACGGGCCGGGGCGCGCGGGGCTCATGATGACTGCCGCCGGGGGCAAACGGGGCGGAGCCGGAGTCGTGGGCGCGCCGACGGGCCGGGGCGCGCGGGGCTCATGATGACTGCCGCCGGGGGCAAACGGGGCCGGCGACGGCGGCGGCGGCGGGCGGCGGCGCACAGCGCGGGCGTGCGGTTGGCCTCCGGAAGAGTGTGTCGGGCAAGGGAGGAGGCTCGATGGGACGCACTGTTGTGCGGGATAAGAAGCCTACGTTTAATATTGGCTCGAATTCGGATGGTGGTTCGAAGAGTGTGGGGAGTGGGTCGAGTGTGTCGAATACGGTTAATGTGGATGTGGATGTGGATGGGGCGCGGCGCGAGGAGGAGGGGAAGATGGGGAAGACGAAGACGAGTGTGGGCGCGCCGCAGAGGCAGCAGTCGGCGTCCAAGTTGATGCCGCCGCCGTTGAGACATTTGTTGCCGGATCCTGCGACGGTGTTGCCTTCGAGGCAGCAGCAGCCGAGACGGACTATTGTACTTGCGACGAGTGATTCGGATGACGATTACGAGACGGAGAGTGATGTTACGGAGAGCGACTCTGAGCATGGTGGTGATGGAGCACAGAGGGTGGAGGTCGAGGAAGAGGGTGATAATGCTGATTGGTCGAGCGAGGATCTGAGCAATGATGATGTGGAGTTTGTGCGGCGTGGAGGAGGTACACAGCCGCGGTCGGGCGGCCACGACAAGAAGGGACACGTCCAACCACAGCATAGAAGCAACAGTACCGCAAATATCCCCTCTACTCATCACAATCACAATCACAATCACAATCACAATCACGCGAATAGCAATAGCACGATTAACAACAATCGACAGCGTGGTGCTGCCCATCCTCATCACCTCTCGCGTGCGCAGCAATCTCGCAGGAACCACGCTGCCAACGCACAGTACGTCGTTGAACAAGCTGCTCTCGAGGCTGAACGGATACGAGACATGTTCGCCAAGAAACCAGTACCGAGCTCCGAGGACCTCGTGAAGCAGCGCACGAACAGTGTGGGGTTGCTGACACAGCTTATGCATCCAGATCCAGAAATATTCCCACCGAGCCATCCGTATCACCGTGGCCACAGCTCAGGGGACGTCAAGGGCACCCCCCGGGGGCTCGGGCTGCTCGGCGGGGGCTTGGAGATGACGAGGGCGAACTCCAACGCGAACGCGAATGCGAATGTGAAGGTGAATGGAAACGAGGTTGGCGCGAGAGCTGCTGCTGCTGCTGCTGTTGCTGCGGTTGGCCAAGGGCAAGCTGGCGCTCGCGGTAAGAAACCCGGTGTGCAGCCGCCGCAGCGGAGGGCGAGTGCGGGCCCGGTGCCGGGGATCAACTTGCGCAAGAGCGCGGTCGCGACGCCTGTTGCTTCGCAGGTGCAGGTCGGGAGTGTGTCGAGCGTGTCGCGTGAGCCGGGCGAGGAAAGTGCGAGGGCGGACGACGGTGAGAAGAGCAGGAGGAGAGGCGGGGTGAATGGGGTGTATAGGCCCAAGGGGCGCCCGGCGGATCAGGAGATGGAGGATACGGAGAGCGAGGGGGAGAATGGGGATGCTGCGAATGAGATTTTGGTCTCGAAGAGCGTGGCGCAGGAGAAGCTGAAGGCGCTTGCCGCGCGTAAGGGTATTGTGCTCAATCAGCGTAGGGAGGAGGAGGAGGAGGAGGAGGGTGGGGATCCGATGCCGAGTTGGGCGAGAGAGTCTGCGCTTGAGGCAAAGGGACGACGACGGACGAGTTCTAATCACCCTAGTCATGGTGATGCGCCAATGTCACGGCAACAGCAACAGTCGCAAGTGCCGGTACCGACACCGACACCTATACCCCTTGGCCACCCGTATAACCTTCCGCCAGCTGCTCCCCCCTCGACACCACGTACGACACGTCGCCTCATGCTGCAGACGGAGATGTCGGAGAGCTTGCGGCGGAATTTGCTCTGGGAGCGACAAGTGAGCAAGGTGAATCTTGTGGTCAGGAGATCGTCAAGTGGAAGTGGATCATCCAGGAACGGGACGGTCCTTGGTGCCGCGCCTTTGAGGCCCCTGACCGGGTTACCCAGTCTCGTGCAGCTCACAGCAAAGCAACCGGGGTCGGGAACTGGCAGTGGCAGTAATACACCCTCTCGAGAAAGGGGAGCAGCATCGGAGGAACAGGACAGAGAGGAACGGAAGATGAGGGCCCTCGCAAGGACTCGTAGTTGGGCAAATGAATTCCATTATACCGGCTGGTAGCTCGTGTGTTCGGTGTGGTGGACAGATTGACCCCCACAGGTAGTTGGGCAAATGAATTCCATTATACCGGCTGGTAGCTCGTGTGTTCGGTGTGGTGGACAGATTGACCCCCACAGACTCTGTGCGCGATTTTTTCTTTTTTTCTTTTTTCTTTTTTTTTCATCTTTGGGTTTACTTGTATGTTTAAAACTCTCAATTGTGTCTCTACGCTTTCCATCCATCCCTTACACTCGTTACCATTCCGTAATTACTCATTTGCCCCCGTTGAGCTTTTTTGATCAACGGTTCCAAGGCAATCCATCTACCGCATACTCCATTTTGTCTAGCATCGTTTGTTTGTTTTTTTCATGCTTTTTTTTTGGTTCTTTTCATCCATATCACCACCCCATCGTCGTCTTGACCATGTATATCAAGCTCACCCTCACAATATTACCTCGACATTGTAGTCGTAATTATATTTCCTTAATAACTTCGAATTGTAAACAATCTCATATTCTCACACAATCCAGGAAACCATTTAGTTCCTTTGGGATAGGTGAAAAGTGAGTGCCGACCTTCCTTTGATTTGCCTTTGGGCATAACTGCGACGTGAAACCCGCTACTTACGAATGCTACATACAACTCTGTGAGGAAAGTTCTACTCATAAACTTATACAAATACATCGATACATAGTACATACAACGCTGCTCTCGGCCCACTTCTTAGCTCTGTATTGTAGCTTGCCGGCGTTAAATAAATTTCATCATCATCATCGAGTGTTACAGTCATTCTTCACATGACGGCCAGGGGGCGCTGTAACGTTTTGCCGAACCGCTACAGGCGCCCATCGAACGATCATCGCTTTCTTACGTTTAGATTGTACCCACGAGATGGTCGAAAATTAGGCGCTTGTTTCTGGCTGCGGTTGAGAATATGGCGGCCATAATGTCAAAAGTCTTCCAATTCTTTTCCCGCCGTCGCTGCGGTTTCATCTATCTCGACTCGCTTGTCGCCTAGCCCTGACTAGCGCGGGAGATATGTAGTGAATCCTTGAAACAACCTGCTTTTAGATAAGCATCACCGTATTCTCCCATGACACAATCCACAGCTATTTGCAGTAGCTACTTGGTTATTTTTACTTTCCTCGTGAGATCCTGTCAGTTTTACTCTTGCTGTTTATACTTGGTGCTGTATCACCCCGGCTCTAATATTTGGCCAATACAAAAAGTAAGAGACGTCCGCTTCCGCAGCTTGACGTTGTGATATCACCAATGATTGGTTACGAGTCAGAAGAATCCTCGTTCTTCCATTATATATCGGTTTTTTTCCATCGAGACGCGTAATCAGGCGGCATGGATCAGGAACCGATGCGGAATCATTATTTATTTACTAAGACATTTTCCTTAAATTGAGGTCATCATTTCTAATCCCTCACTTTCCACACCATGTCCTCGAATGAGGAAGACTACAATGACAATGATAGTCCTCAGACGGTCAAGAAACGGAAGATCCAACGTGCTTGCGACATCTGCCGCCGAAAGAAAAGTATGTGTAGCTATAATTTACTGTCCGACAAGCTGACTCACCCTATTCCGTAGTTCGATGTAAGCCTAACATTTGTTCGTTGCTAAGATGATCAGTCAATCATCCGTGTGTAAGGCGATGGTGGTCAGATGCCTGGGCACCGATGTTCGAATTGCATCGCCTACAACTTTGAATGCACCTACGTTGAAGCAGCCAAGGTGAGCCATGGGTCCTAAATAGTTTCCAGGCTAATCGGGATGTTATTTACAGAAACGTGGACCTCCTAAAGGGTGCGATAGTTTATGGGTCCTAAATAGTTTCCAGGCTAATCGGGATGTTATTTACAGAAACGTGGACCTCCTAAAGGGTGCGATAGTTTCAATTCGTAACAATCGGATGCTCAACTACAACAGATACGTTGAGCGACTAGAAGGGCGTGTGGAGAAGCTAGAAAGGTGTTGAGCAAAGTGAGTCACAATTCAGGTCACGAGATAAGACTGAACCAACATCTGCCTTGAAGCTATATCCGGACTCGAACATTTGAAAGAAATAGAGTCGTCGCGATACGGATGCTTGGCTTGTCGAATTCTCTCCTCAGCCTGCAGAAAAGTCTCATCCGACACCTTTGATCGTCCCTCCGCGGCATCCATATGAAATTGCCACCTCCGTCATTAGAAAGGTTGCACAACCCGTGGATTTCCAAGTAGACGATGACTTCACCCATGTCATTCTCGCAGAAGATTTGAAACGGCTTCATATCGGCGACATAGAAAAAAATAGGTTCTTTGGGAAATCGAGTGGTGCTATGCTTGTACATGCTGCGATGGAGTTAAAAAACGAGGCCACTGGTGGACAGGATGATATACGACGGCCTATTCTAGCCTCAAAGCGAGACAGATTCTGGACATTGGCTCCGGTAAGCTGTTCATCTCCAGAATGAACCCTCGTATAGGATTTATTTTGAGTTTTAGTGGGAACGTATCACAGAAGTTCCAAAGGCTTCCTTTGTCTTTCCTGAGCCAGATCTCATGATGCACTTGATTGAACTCTACTTTTCAAAAGTGAATCTCTTTTGGCCTCTTCTTCATCGGCCGACGTTTGAAAAAGCTGTGACCGGGGAAATGCATCTTCATGACGATGATTTTGCTTCAGTGCTCTTGCTTGTCTGTGCCGTCGCCTCACGTTTTTCGGATGATCCTCGAATTCTACTAGATGGTAGTGAAGACTTGACTTCCGCTGGTTGGAGATGGTATCAACAAGTACAACTTGTCAAGAGGTCTGTTATCGCTCCACCGTCGCTTTGTGATCTACAGTATTACTGTGTAAGTGCATTTCACCTCTCTAACCTTTCTTTGTTAGAAATCTATCGGTGTGTATCTAGTTGTCAGTTATGTTTCTGCAAGGGTCTTGTGCACCGCAACAGTGCTGGACGTTGGTTGGCATAGGCATACGCATGGCACAGGATGTTGGTGCACATCGGAAAAAACATAATAACAAGGAGTTGACTGTGGAGGAGGAGCTATGGAAACGTGGGTTTTGGTAGGTCATGCTATTTTTCTCAATCTCTAGAATGATAAACAATGTCTGTTCTCTTTGCAGGGTGATGGTGTCAATAGATCGCATGGTTAGCTCTGCGTTGGGTCGACCGTGTGCTATTCAAGATGAAGAGTAGGATGCTTCGTCTTCTTTCCTTCAAGTGTATTTATCAAAGTTCTAGTTTCGACCTTGACTTCCCAATCGAATGCGATGACGAATACTGGGAGCATCCTGATCCTGCCAAACGGTTTAGACAACCTCCAAATAAACCTTCATACGTTACAGGCTTCGTCACTTTACTCAAACTCAATCAAGTTCTTACAATAATCTTGCGTACTATAGTAAGCTCAATTTATTGTCTCACTTGTCGTGTCCTATCTTACCCTTTCAGTACTCAATCAATAAATCCAAGATCATGCTCGGATTCGTGGGGAAACAATGGGAACAGCATATCGTCGCAGAACTTGATTCGGCGCTCAATAAATGGGTTGACTCTATACCTGACCATCGTACGTCCTTCTTAGCTCTTCAGTACATATCACTCATACACATATGGAAGTTCGATGGGACCCTAACAGGGAAAATAGCATGTTTTTCCAGCAGTCCGTTTCTATTTACTGCACTTACTACTATATCCAAATCCTCATTCATCGCTCGTTCATTCCATCGCCTCGTAAACCGTCTCCCTTGTCTTTCCCTTCCCTTGCTATATCCAAATCCTCATTCATCGCTCGTTCATTCCATCGCCTCGTAAACCGTCTCCCTTGTCTTTCCCTTCCCTTGCATTTGCACCAATGCTGCGCGATCATGCAGCCACATAATCGATGCACATAGACGCCGAGGTTTAGTTGCGCTACCTCATATCCAGGTACGGAATACGTCATCTTCGTCATAGGTATTCTCTTGTGATGCCTCCCAGATCGCTATATTTACCGCTGGTGTCGTGCTGCTCCTCAGCATCTGGAATAGCAAGCGCTTAGGGGCATCAATGGATTCGAGCAAAGAAATGGAAGATGTCCACAAGTGCATGCAAGCCCTGCGGCTGTGTGAGACCAGGTGAGCCTTCCAGCCTTCTGCTTTCACGTGTCCTTATCTAGATATAGATGGATATCAGCGGGACGTCTATGGTAAGCTCTCTCTCGAAGAACCAGATATCTAGATGGACTGAGATACGGACTTGTAGGGACATTATGTATGAGTTGGCATTTGTCGGCGACTTACAGTTGCCAAACCCAAGCCCTCCAGTCAGTCACAAGCGTGATAGAGATTCTGAAAGCTCTGCAGGGTCCGTCACCACATCAACTCCTCCACCCTCGTCGGCAGAAGGTCCTCGGGCAATTGCTGGTACACGTCGTGTGGCCGCTAAGGCGCAGTCATCACTGCAGTTGAAATCAGAGCCTTCATATCCCCTACCAGTCTACAGCAATGAGTTAGGAAGCATACCAATCAGTAGTCAGGGGCAGATGCAACAGCAACTCACTTGGGATATAGGGGAAGCCATCAGCAGCTCATCAATTTCTCCCTATTCATACCCCTTACCGTCTACCAGCAACTCACTTGGGATATAGGGGAAGCCATCAGCAGCTCATCAATTTCTCCCTATTCATACCCCTTACCGTCTACTCGCTTCCGCTTGACATGGACCTTTTCAATCAATGGACTTCAATTACGACACAACATTGGCTCAGTCAGCATCTTCGAGTTCATTGCAAACGCCTTATGGTATCCATGTCGGCGGTGGAGGTAACGCGTTGGGTATGCAGCAGCTTATTGGGGTGCCGCCGGACCAGGCTTTGTTAGTTGAACCGGCACAAGGGCAGAATGTTCAAAAAGTGATTGACAATGACACAGTAGCAATGTGGTCTAACCCGCCTTGCGGTTTTGAGTGCGTCTTAACTGTCTTGACTTCACTGTTTTATGAACCTATATTGATTTCCATACATAGGTTGGATGATTGGGGTCTATACCTCTCAAATGTTAGTGAGCTCACTCATGGAGTGAACCACCCACCAGCTGGATAGATCGAATTTGGTTTCTGTATCCAAGCCATTGTTCTATTTGTCACCTCGTCAGCCTTACTTTCCTTCCATGGTCATCTTACAGTAGAAACGGTATACACTCTTATCCCTTTCCTGCCAGTGTTTTGTTATTTTAACTTATATCACCTTCTCGCGTCGCGCAAATTCCACTTCTTCTTTCCACAACCTCAATCTTCAGTCTTGATGTCGAATCGCGATCTACAAGAATTGCCAAGTTGTCCGTTTGGCCTGAATCCCTATGGCGCAGTGAGGATCCATTCACAATTTGCCAACAATAGCAAAGTTTTTCAACCCAGATTTTGAAGACCAAAAAGCGCGTTCCACCAATCATGATATATTTTCAGAGATGTGTCATACTGTGCGTGCGTCAATTTTCAATCTAACATATAGTTATCACTTCTTTACCTCGTTATGGCCAGCCCCCTAGTAGCGTCCGTGATGCGGCTTAGAGAACACGCATCCGAAGATCGTGGCAGCTTTGACGTGCTGGACAGACAAGGACAATTTACCAAACGGCAAATCGAGAGGGGCACCATGCCATAAGATGGTCATGCTAGTTTCGATCAACTTCGAGTCAACGTGGCTCGCCGATCCAGGTCCAATGAGGCTTCGTATTACCCGATATGACTAGTTCCAGAGATTATTCGTGGATGCCGGATATCTTACTATGCGACTTTTGGAAGGCTGAGCTCTGGAGACATCTCCGCGTCGGGCAGAGGGACTCTCAAGTAGCCTCTGTATTTGTGATTGACTGAATGCCTATCGATACGCTAAAGTGACTCTGTTGAGAAGTAACGACCTTGCTTGCTGGTCACTGTTCACCCATGGTATTAATGTTCATGGAAGGTATGTTCGTTTTTTGGGTTTGTCTTCCCGCTAAATGGAAAAGTAGTTGCAGAAAAAAGATTTCGGATATATCGGTCCCCCACTGTCCCGTGTTTTCCGGATATCACTCGCGTTACAAGTTTGTGAGGTACGCCGGATATATCAAAATATTGGATTTTCTGATACTTGAGAATGATATAAGGAGTTGACCCCTGTCCCTTGCAGACCTTCCGGATATATCAAAATATTGGATTTTCTGATACTTGAGAATGATATAAGGAGTTGACCCCTGTCCCTTGCAGACCTTGAGGTGGATTTCTATCCTTTCTTTCTTTCCGTCAGCCACCTTCCCTATTCCCGCCGTCATGCTGTCCAAGGCTTCTGTCTTTGCAACCGCTTGTCTTGCCCTCTCAACGGCAGTGACAGCGACCCCGCAGAAGAGGCAGTTGGCGCAGGTTATCACTGAGTGCACAGTACCAAATACGGCAGCACTAACTTTTGTGCGTCCTTTGATCCTCGTCTGTCTTGGAGGTTTCCTTATCTTCCTTGTTATATGATCAATAGGACGACGGTCCTTGGGTGTATCTGTGAGTTGACAACATGAAGGAAGCCGATGCTCGGGTTATTAATTCAACCGGGTTTAGCTACGACGTTAGCAAGGCATTGGTGGCTGCCAATGCAACAGGGACATTTTTCTTTAGTACGTCACCTCTGTGTCATCAGGGATTACGCGACTGTGAACTGATTACTTGGAATTTCCAGACGGTAACAATTGTGAGCATCCTCTGGATCACTCCGCAGCTTTCTGGACTGCACCTCCTTTGTAGACGAATGCATTTACAACGCGGACGAAATTAAGCGTGTTCGCTATGCCTTTGACAAGGGTCATCAAGTCGCTTCACACACGTGGTCCCACAAGGATTTGACCACGCTCACCTGGGATCAAAGTGAGCACGAGTCCTAAACGCCGCGTACCTTTACACATGACTAAATCACGAAGTACATGACGAAATGTGGAGAGTTGAATGTAAGAAAAATCTCTTCTCGAGCGAAGTAATGCTGAGTTTTTGTGCAGTGGCCTTGTCGAGAATTGTTGGGGTTGTCCCGGCTTTCATGCGTCCTCGTAAATTTTCTAAGCCCATGAATGCCTTTCCATTGCTGATGCATAACAGCCTATGGTAACTACAATGATCTCGTCCGGCAGGCGTCAGCGGTTCGAGGCCAGAAGTTGGTCATCTGGGATTTCGAGTATGTGCTTGAGTTCATTGTGTAAGCTACGACTGATCAATTCAACCACATTAGCTCCGAAGATTCTATTGGCGCAACTCCTGCAGAAAGTGAGGCTAACTATGACCAAGTGATTTCTGAGCGCCCCAACACTATCTTGGCCCTGAACCACGAAACTATCGGTAAGTATCCTGGACCCTTGAGACTGACCGGCTGACGAATACAAACTGCACCCCAGAAACTACTGTGTAAGTCTCGCGGTTGTGGAGCAATCATGAAACTAAATAATATACTCCTTCATCTAGCCACCAAGTCCTTCCTTATGCGATCAAGAAACTACAGGCGGCTGGATATCGGCTTGTTTCTCTAGCTGAATGCGTCGGCCTCCCAGCTTACCAGAGCGTCGGTCCACGCGGTACCCCCGATGTGAGCGATTGGCCAAATTTTAACCTTACGATTACTCATTGCACTAGGCTTCTTGGACTTGTTAAACGTGATTGATCATCACTTCTTGTCGTTACTCGCCTCAGACCAAGAAATGCATGACCATGCCGATATTTGTTTGGTTCTTTCTTTTGGACTTATAGTAATTGGATTCTTGAATACCTTTCAAACAATACCACTGGAAAAATGTACCTCTTGGACTCTTCTTCTTTTGTCTATCCTTACCATTATAAGCGGACAATCTATCATGTTTGTTTGAGGACCTGAAATTACGACGTTTGATTCGGCGGAGTTGTAAAGATATGCTCAGATATAACGAAATTAAATTGTCTGTCAAAAGTCTGACCCTATACGGGGGGGTTCGGACCCCTGGTACTTTTAAATGGCATGTCCTCCCTCAAAATTTGAGATTTTTTTCCAAAGCTCTCGGAGTGAGCTCTGTTTAATTATAGTTCCCAATTGAACACAACTAACTCTTAATATCTCAAGTTTGAATCTTTTTTCTACTCAAAATCTCGATTTGGCTATCTTATCTATCTATCGGATATATCTTATCTAAGTCCCTTTATATCTACTGTATTTACCTCGTCCACGGATGTATGAGTCGTGATTCCCTTCAATCCAACGATGTCAACGATGTTATCGAACCGCAGCCTCAGCCTTGTCACGTAAAAAGTCACGTAAAGCCGTAATTTTCTTGGTCATCATCGGAGCTACAGGAGAGACTGGATCCAAGTCCATACTTTCCTTGTATGCTCTGCGCCTTTGCTTGTTGGATTGGAACTTTTTTTTTGGCATTAGCTTGTTTTTGTCTTTAACAACTTTTTTTGACATTTATAGCTTTTAAAGTGGGGTTCCTTCCAATTTTTGGTCGCTCCGAGAGGGGATCAAATGGAGATCACCAGAGACCTGTCAGGTCTATCTGTCCTGCACTGTATGTAATTTAAAAGGGTATCAGAATACAGAAAAAAAACTGGAGCGAGCCGACAATGCCGAATAGCATTGACAGTAACTCTACAGGCCGTAAGTGCTGAGATCAAGAATTAACTTTCGGAAAGTGAACCGAAAGTTCGAGGTCAAACTGAGTGACTGAGGACAATGAATAATTAGCAAATACTTTCTCGGCAGTAATATGCCCTAATTCGGGAGGAAGAGAGAAGCAATGAGGTTCAGGTAAATGTCAACGACTTCCGAAGCAGTCGTGCTAGCAGCCGGACGTCAATCAAGCCACTTCCCAAAAGCGAACACCCCCGTTCAAACCCACACGTAGAAGGTGTATGAACAGGAATAAGAAACAGCTCTTCGAAGGGTCATATGGCCCCGGCATGTGTCATCATAAAGATTGAAGGTCTAGAGGAAGAAGCGGGAAGGAGACTCACTAGAGATACAGATTGCATTGGATATCATCTAGAAATCTTCGTCCTCTTCGTCGGTCAGCTCCTCTCCCCGCCGAACGCCATGATGCCGATGATAACCTTCGCGGCGAGCCCAGGACCGTCCATCAGTGTAGGGCATGATACGGAAAGGAATGAGAAGGGTATAAAGTGGACTAAGAATGTCATGGATCAGTCTGGAGATTCAAAGACTGTTGCAAGAGTGGCACGCACTACCCGGCCTCTCCAATGTTGAAAAATAGTTGCAAGTTCTGGATTCTCCTGCGAATGGTTGCAAGAGTGGCACGCACTACCCGGCCTCTCCAATGTTGAAAAATAGTTGCAAGTTCTGGATTCTCCTGCGAATGAAGTTCAGGAAGCTGTGCCACAAGTATACGGGGAGAGAAGAACACACCCGAGATCATAGGAGTTTATGAATGTCTGTAAGGGCAGGAAGCTGTGCCACAAGTATACGGGGAGAGAAGAACACACCCGAGATCATAGGAGTTTATGAATGTCTGTAAGGGTTGAGATGTCAATCCACCGAAATAGTAGATTTACAAACCTCTCCTCGCGAGTTCGCCTTTTGGTATACACTTCATGGTCTTGTCCCTCTACAGTGGTCTCGCCCATGGAAATACTCCACACATGGTACGAAAGCATGATACCGACCGCCAGGCAGAGGACAGCAGAAAGCAGGTATATGATGATATACGCAATCGCAGGGACTCGGTATTCCCATTCTATCTGTCGTGAACAAGTCAGCAATATACTATAGTGCATTGATGAAAAAAGCGGACAAAGGTAATGCCCAATGCATCCAGGAGCTGCTTATATCCAAGCGCGGCGTAGCAGAAAGTGGACAGGACGAGATACGACCTGGCTGGTTTCAGCTGGGACACGCAGGATCAATTGACGAAACGCACAAAAAGAGGACAAAATGCCGTTCATTATGCAGCCCCACACATTGATTTATCCCTGTTCAAAGATGAGGAGCGAGCACCGACCAGGAATATGACGACGCACACTGCTGCATATGAGAGGGATGACGAAGATTAAACACCGACAGAACTCACGGGACAATGGTGGTCATACTTGAGGACACATCGTTTGCAAATGCGACAGTGATGGGTCCGCTGACTGCCGGTGAGCGATGCGCGAAGAAGACAACAAGTCTACTCACTTCGGGTTTCATCTGGCCACACTTACTACACTGCGTCGTTTCTGCTCGTGTAATATTCACAACCGACGACCATTTGACCCTACCCGTTAACGCAGTGCCCTTTCTTGGTCGACTCCTCTTCGCCCATAGAATATTGTGCGTTGGCTCTGCTGGAGGCTCATCAACGAATCCGGGTCGAACAGTGCACACGTAGAAATAGTGCATAAACAGGTTTAACGCGATAATTGAGCATACTGGCAGCGTAATGATTTGAAAAGAAAGGTTAGGCATTATAACATTAACTGGAAAATTAGGTTAGTCAATCAATTCGAAATGAAAGTCGTGACACGTACGCACAAAAACAGACCGCCCCCATTGCCATTAGACAAATAGCGAGCCCCACAAAGAGCGGACCTGCCGCGCCAGTAATCTTATCTCCGGCTCTTTCTAAGGCTTTGAAGCAGCGAAACACGGTTTTCGAACAAGAATTGACCATGATGGTTGGGAAGTTGGTTTTTTGTTGCTTAAGGCATTGTTGCTGTTGACATCACCACCATCACGCATCACGATGGTCACATTATGAATCAATGAAACAAAAAATCATCAGTATCCGGCGGATCCGCCGAACGTGTAATCTTGAAACTACCATTTTACGACACAACACTGGACTTTGATGTTCTCTATTTTCGAGTTACACGAGACTTCCTTCGAAGTCCCAACGAGTTTGCGTTCACTGGAACACAAGGACATTGTTGCTTGACTTTCATCATCTGCGAATCTCCTTTCCAATTACTTGGTACGCCCTAAAGCTCAAGCCTTCTCTTGGGCTACACTCACGAACAACAGAATATCAATCTAATCTCTTGGCTTATCGCCTTACGTAATCGTCACACCAGACCGATTGCAAAAACTCTTCGTTTCCCAAATTGGGTGCTCTACTTACTATGCCTCTGAGTTCTTAGCATTTGACCTTAATTGCCATAGCTTCATGCTAGCTCTTCTGATGATTTCTTTTGAGAAGTAATTCTATTATCTCTGTCGAATTAACATCCAGTGAGCTGTCTGCTTGCTAGAGTTACGATTTGACCCTTGAAGCTTGATGTTACACCAACGGCAACGCATCTATGGCACGACCTATATATGCTGTTTTGACATGTCATTAAGGTACCTGTTAGATGCCCATGATCATGATCGACGTCAGTCTAAGCTCGCCAAGAAATTATAAACCTGCCTCATGTCTTTTGCAATTGATTCTCCCTTCCGTGCTGCTGTCCTGCGGATTCCTTTCTGTTTCCCCTACGATGCTCGTTACCTGGACTTTTGTATCTGCATTGGCTACACTTGCATCTGCAATACCTACCAGGCATGAGCTGGCCCAGGTTATTACAAAGTGCATGGTTTCAAACACAGCTGCACTGACTTTTGTGAGTGGAATATGACAAGTTACCAAGGTCCTTAATCTATCTGTAGGTGTCCTTGTTTCACTGATGAACAATTGATTATCTATTGCCTACATTTGGTCTGTCAGAAAAAATGTCAGTGAGACACTTCGTGTGGCTGGTGCAACCTGGACTTTCTTTTTAATGAGTGATACATCGTATATTTGAGTGAAATAACACAATAATTAGACTGGAGTTAAAGATTTGAAGATGTTTTAGTTGTTGAAGAAAGACTTATATGACAGTTCTGGAAACCAGATATGTTATCAATCACTTAATCTTATCAGTTACCTTTTCTAGATACCTCTCTTTTCACTACTACTGTGGCTTGCAATTGGTATTTGTCCATGTCTAAACTTTATTTATTTTTACCTAGATAATCTAAACATACACACAGCTACCCTCAGTTGTTCACACTATCTTGGAATGACTGAGGGTGAGCTTGTTATCTCTGTTTCATGTTACAGAATACTTATGACCATCTGTAGAAACTTACTGTATATTTTTACAAGTAATATATCAGTCATTCACACTATCTTGAAGTAGCTGAGGAAACTTACTGTATATTTCTACATTAGTATATAAGCAATAGATAAGATTGAACATAAATATTCTCTGGAGTTAAAGAATCAAAAATAACTTTTTCAGAAGCAATTGAGATTGTTTATTTGTATTGTATAAAATTATATAATATTTATCATTCATTGTCTCTGATATAACAATAAATGTAAAGTAAAGGAACAAAGTGAGCATGATATGTAAGTGACCACCACTTACAGTATTTTTTCCATAATATCAAAAGTGCTGCAGTATTACAACAGTGATACAAAATCAAGAAATTTTAGAGTTCACACAAGACACAAGTATTCCAATAGTAGGATTATTATATATGTAAGGATGACCTCTGAAGGCTATAGCTCAGTTACATAGCTGGCAGAGGGAGATCCAAAGTATATTATATAAAATATATGCCAACAATGTCACAATAACTACTCACCTGGCAGAGGGAAATCCAAAGAGAACAAGTCTAGAAATTTGTCAGAGGACCAGTTTTCAGACTGTGTCTAACTCTATTCTGAGCTTAGTCTAATAACACACCCGTTTTTTAGCATATCCAAATAACCACTTGGCCCATCCTATTCTCTTTCATCTTCTAGTAGTCATATGCATAGACCCTACTCAGCATTGATTATTGTTAGTCATACTCTATTATATACTAGGGCCCAATTAGTTAAGCAGTATTAGTAATAGCACAGCTACCAATATAGTCTATAAAGGCAGCTTGTAGATAGAATATTTCCAGACTAAACAAGAGCAGTATTCTTTTAGCCTATACACTGAATTTATTAGTAAGCTGTCTAGCAATGTCTGACTGCTTGATAAGCCTTGCTGGTTCCTTGCCTGTCTCTTGTTTGCCTCTATGCCTGTGCAACTCCTGCTTGTCACTGGTATTTGCTTACTCTGTAGAAGAAGTTCTGCAGATGTTGAGCATTTTCCTTACAAGATTTTCTATATCAGGACTAATGCTTTTAGGGCCTCAAAAGCATGGAAAACAACTGTACAGAACAACAGAAAAGTCTAACTCTAACTTAAATAGTGAAAATTCTGAAATAAAGGATTGCACAAGCAAAGCAGAAAAATATAAGCCGTAATTAGACAATACTGAAGAAATTATACTTGTCTGAATGATAATCAGAAAACCAGAGCATTTCAGAGGCTAGAAGTAGTATTAATAGATAGAATTAGAAGGAGAAGAGCAGTAAAGTAGAAAAATGATAAAAAAATGGTAAAAATAAAGAGTCTTCTGACAAGTATACATTATTGAAAATTAGTAGTTACAGAGCAATGAGCTGAACATATGATGAATGCAAAAGAATAAAAAAATATAAATTGAATAAACTATAAGGACACAAGCAAAAAGATTGAATATAGGCATCAGAACACTTTAGTCATTATATTATAAACTGAGGTGAGTCTGTGTCTAAGCACACTCATATTCACAATTATTAATCTAATAACTGTCAGGGGACTTCTCATTTCTTCCTTCTTTTACTTCTTATCTCTTCACTCTCCTTTCATTCATTCTCTTATTTCTTCTGACATTATCTCATTTTACTGTTTCTATTCTTTTAACACTATTTGTTAGTACTATTCTCAGCTCTTGAGGTGCTCTGGTTCTTTAGCTACCATTCAGACAAGTGGGGGCCCTTCAGCACTGCTTTCAGACTGCTTACATAAGCCAGAGTTTGAGAATTTGCTCCTTGTTTGTGCAATTGTTTGTGTAGGCAATTTTCAAGTTTTTAAGGTTTTGTTGTACTGTACAGTTGTTTTCCATGCTTTATTTGTGCAATTGTTTGTGTAGGCAATTTTCAAGTTTTTAAGGTTTTGTTGTACTGTACAGTTGTTTTCCATGCTTTAGAGGCCTTAAAAGCATCCAACCTGGCATAGGGAATCCCTAGACTTGTTCTCTTTGGATCTTCCTCTGCCAGGTGAGTAGTTATCATGATATTGTCAGTATAGATTCTAATACACTTTGGATCTCCCTCTACCAGCTGTGTGACTGAGCCACAGCCTCCAGAGGGTGCCCTTACAACAACTCTATCAACAGGTATATAGAGAAATATAGTTGTTATACTACAGACTAAATAATTCTGTCAACACAAAATAGTCAGCCAAGTCAGAAAACTCTATTTAGTAATAATAAGCAAGAAGATAGTGAGGCATCAAATAAGATTTAGAATATTATGTAAGAGAAAGATTTAATGTCTGTGAAATTCTTTTTACAGAGCTAGGTGACAAGCAGAAGTTAAGCAGGCATAGAAGCAAGCAGAAATTAGGCAAGAGACTGGCAAGGCTAATCAAGCAGTCAAATATTGCTAAACAGCTTACAGTAAGTTCAGTGTGTATGCCAGAAGAACACTGCTATTGTACAGCCTGGGATATTCTATCTACAGACTGCCTTTATATACTATATTAGTGGCTGTGCTATTACTAATATTGCTTAATTAATTAGGCCTCAGTATGTATATAATAGAGTATGACTAACAATAATCATGCCAATATTCCTTGTCCAGCACTCCCAGATGCATTTGTTGATGACTGAATGATAGGTGAGCGTTTCCTGCAGTCCTGCATCACCTATATTCAGCTCAGTGGTGAGGCTTTCCCCTCTGATGCTCTCAAAATCACTTGGATTCTTTCTTACATGAAGTCTGGGTGAGCTTTGACATATGCACTATGAATCTTTTGATGCTCTGGAGGAGTAGAGAGTTTTGGAAGTTGGGATCAGTTTGAGAAGGAGTTTTGGACAGAGTTCTTCCTCTTGGACCCTGCTAAGGTGGCAGCCCTCACTCTCCAAGATCCTCATTGATATGGGCAGGGGAAGCAGACCCTAGATGAGTATATCGACTCCTTCAGAGCTCTTGCTGAACAGGCCTGCTATCCAGATGGTCTTCAGCTCTGTCTCACCTTCTGAGATGGCCTCCTTCCCTCTCTCATGGACCGGATCAAGCCTGCTATCCAGATGGTCTTTAGCTCTGTCTCACCTTCTGAGATGGCCTCCTTCCCTCTCTCATAGACCAGATTGACAGCATGGCTGAGGGACAACCTGACAACATGAGTATTGAGACCTGGTATCAGGTAGCACAGGATCAGTGGCAGCTCATGGAGTTACAACATGAGCTCCACCATAGAACTGCCCCTTGCTCCACCTCACAGGCATCTTTTTCTGCTTGTCATCCCATCCAGCCTTCCCTTCCATTTTGTGCTCCACCCCCAGCTCAGGTACCTGTGGCATGTCCCCTCCCTCTTGGGGTACCTATGGATGTTGATGCCTCTTGTTAACGTTTCTCCCTTCCTCTCCTCTGTTGTCACTGTGGGAAGCCTGGTCACTTCACTCAATATTGTCCTCAGGGGTTGAAGATGCACTATCTCTCAGCTTTAGAGCAGGAAGAGCTCCTTCTCCAGCTCCTTGCTGCCCGAGACATTTGAGGAAACCCCTCTCCAGATGTACAGACTGAAACAGAACCTTTGGAGAAGTCCTTGGGTCCTGTGGAAGCTATAGCAGAACCATTGGATGGGTCCTTTGGTTCTGCAGGGGAGGAGTTTCAATAGAGCAATGGATAAGTTGTATGCCTCCACTGCCTGGTGCTAATCAGTTTACATGTCTATTAGTAAAATCTTCTAATGTATCACTCCCTGTTCCTGATTCTCTGACTAAAACTATAAGCATCCCCTCCGACATACAAAATACTCTCTTGGTCCAAGCCTCAGCTAAGGCCTCCTCTCCTCCTTCTTCTGTCCAATGACCACATGTCCCAGCTTAGGAACAACACCTTTTTTGCTGCTATGTTGTTGCCTCCACTCCCTCTTCCAACTCTCTGCATCTGAATGTGGAGATTGAGACAACTGACACTCAGTAAACTCGAAGCATCATAGCTCTCTTAGACAGTGGTGCTACTGGACTCTTCCTGGACACCAATTATATGAAACAACACCAGCTCACTACCTGACCCCTCTCTCACCCTATTCCAGTCTATAACATTGACGGTACACTCAATGAAGCTGGATCTATCTGCTCAGTAGTAGATTTAGTCCTTCATTATCAGACTCATTCTGAGTGTGCTGTCTTTGCGGTCACCAGCCTAGAAAAGCAGGGCATGATACTTGGGTTCTCCTGGCTGCATGATCACAATTCTGAGATTGACTGGGCCAAGAGTAAGGTGAGCATGAGCCGCTGCTCTTGATGGTGTTCCACATATGCCAAGGAAGTTAGAAAAGAGCATAAAGAGTTAGTCCATGAGTGTGCTGCTATCTGGGCTTGCCGAGTTGGACACTTCCTCTTTGCAGACCTCAACCTACTGGATCCTTCCTCCTTGGCATTCCCTTATAGAGAGGCCCTCTATGAAGACATTTGAGGTGTAGTGAGTGAAGCTCAGATGGAAGATGGACATGAGGGTGAATTTGGGTGTGCTCCTGACCCAGAGTCTTCAGACAAGGCTATTGAGACAGGTAATAGAATTTATGCAACTATCTTATGACCTCCACCAATGGTAGCAGAGATTAGAGCTAGCCAAACTACTTCCCAGCAGCTAGCTCAGGCATTTGCTGCTAACTCTGCTCCTAAGTCATTTCAAGATGCAGTTCCTTATCACCTGCAAGACTTTGAGGATGTTTTTTCTAAGGCATCATTTGACTCCCTGCCAGAGCATAAGCAGTGGGACCATGCAATCAAGCTTATGCCCAATGCTGAGCCTTCTAGCTGCAAGATCTATGTATCCTCTCTCTTCCAGAGAACAGAATGAGCTTGATGCCTTTTTGCAGGAGAATTTAAACTCTGGTTGCATCCATCCCTCAAAGTCTCCAATGGCCTCTGCAATCTTCTTCACTAAGAAGAAGGATGGATCTCTATGTCTGGTTCAGGACTACCAAGTCTTGAATGTGATGACTGTGAAGAATCATTACTCCTTACTGCTCATTTCAGAGCTTGTCAACAACCTCTGAGGTGTGTGCTACTTTACCAAGTTGGATGTCTGCTGGGGCTACAACAATGTGCACACCAAAGAAAATGACAAGTGGAAAGCAGCATTTCAAACAAATCATGGACTCTTTGAACCTCTGGTAATGTTCTTTGGCCTCACTAATAGCCCTGCCACCTTCCAGACTATGATGAATGACATTTTCCAAGACCTCATAGCAGAAAGTGTTGTGTGTGTATATCTTGATGATATTCTCATCTATACCAAGACTCTAGAGGAGCATTGTCGGATTACACACATTGTACTGGAACGTCTTTGCTAACACCAGCTCTATCTTAAGCCAGAGAAGTGTGAGTTTGAGCAGACTAAGGTTGAATATTTTGGACTGATCATCTCTCATAGAATGGCTAAGATGGACCCAGTCAAGGTGGCTGGTATGGTGGAGTGGCCAAAGCCTAAGAACAAAAAGGAGGTTCAGGCTTTTCTGGGTTTTACCAACTTCTACTGGAAGTTTATTCAGAATTTCTCATACTATGCCTGGCCCCTCTTTGATCTCACCACTAAGGACACTCCTTGGCACTGGGACGCAGCACAGCAGACAGCCTTTGATGCTCTCAAACAGGCAGTCATTTCAAAGCATGTCCTCTTATTTCCAGATAATGACTCTCCCTTCTGTATCAAAGCCGATAGCTCAGATTTTGCTACTGGAGCTGTTCTCTCTCAACAGTCAAGAGAGGATGGTAAGTGGCATCCTGTAGCTTTCTACTCCAAGAGTCTCAATGCCATGTAGCAAAATTATGAGATCCATGACAAGGAGATGCTGGCTATCATTTGGTTATTTGAGAAGTGGCAACATTTCTTTGAGGGTGCTAGGCATAAATTTGAGGTGTGGACTGATCACAAGAACTTAGAGTACTTTCAGACAGCCAAGAAACCTAACTGCCAACAGGCTCAGTGGTCTCTGTATCTGGCCAACTTTGACTTTTCTCTGCATCACAAATCTAACATTTCTTTGAGGGTGCTAGGCATAAATTTGAGATGTGGACTGATCACAAGAACTTAGAGTACTTTCAGACAGCCAAGAAACTTAACTGCCAACAGGCTCAGTAGTCCCTGTATCTGGCCAACTTTGACTTTTCTCTGCATCACAAATCTAGATGGAGCATGGGCAAGCCAGACGCACTTTCTAGGTGAGCAGACCATAGTTCAGGAGCTAGTGACAATGACAATATTGTAGTCCTGAAGCCAGAACTATTTTCTATCTATGCTCTAGAAGGTGTGGTTAGCCAGAGAGAAGAAATGAGCATCCTTTGAGACATCCAACAAGGTAACTAGGAAGGTGCTCAAAAAGATCTGGTAGCCAAGGCTGCCATGGCCTTGCATGCTTGAGAGAAAACTGAAGTGAAGTCCATCCACACCAATGAGTGGTCTTTGGAGAATGGTCTTCTCACCTTCCAGGAATGCATTTATGTTCCCAACCTGCCAGACCTCTGGAGGCAGATTGTGGGACAGCATCATGACTCTTGAGTTGCAGGACATCCTGGCAGATAGAAGACACTGGAGCTGGTCTCGTGGAATTACTGGTGGCCTCAAATGTCACAGTATATTGGCTTTTATATCTCCACTTGTGACCTTTGCCTTTGAACTAAGCCTTGTTGTTAGCCTCCTATGGGACAGCTTCATCCATTGCCTATTACAGCTAAGTATTGGAGTGTGGCCTCAGTAGACTTTATTGTTGAGTTACCAGACTCTCATGGATATGATGCAATTATGGTAGTAGTGGATCTCTATGGCAAGCATGCTCATTTTATTCCAACACACACTACTTGCTCAGCCATGGATGCTGCTAATCTGTACTAGAAGCATATCTGGAAACTCCATGGGTTGTCAGATGCTTATGTCTCTGACCATGGACCTCAGTTTGTGGCAGAGTTTACTAGAGAACTGTATTGTCTCCTCCATGTCAAACTCCACACTTTCACAGCCTACCACCTCTAGTCTGATGGCCAGACTGAGCATGTCAACTAGGAGCTAGAACAGTATCTCCAGCTCTTTTGCAATGAATGACAGGATGACTGGGATGACCTATTACCAGAGACAGAGTTTCAATACAACAACTGTGTACATACTGCCACCCAGATGTCTCCTTTCCTTCTAGATACTGGTCGACACCCTTGAATGGGATTCAAGCCTTGTGGACGACCTTCAGAGAATGAAGCTGTCAACAAGTTCATAGATCAGATAAAGGCAGCCTAGGAGGAAGCCAAGGCTGCTTTAGCTAAGGCAAAGAATGACATGGCCTGCTACTATGATTGTGGATGAACTCCAGCCCCCAAGTACAAGCCTGGACATCAAATCTACCTAAATGCCTCTGACATTGCTACCACCTGACCTTCTCAGAAGCTCTCTCACTATCATCTAGGATCCTTTTCTATAGTAAGACAAGTAGGTCCACTAGCCTATTGACTCAAGCTGCCTAGTGGAATAAGTCGACTCTATCTAGTCTTCAATGTAGTGAAGCTCTCTCCAGCTCCAGAGGATCCAATCCCAGGTCAACATCCACAGCCACCTCCACCTCCAGTTCTGATAGACAACCAAGAAGAGTATGAAGTGGAGCGAATCCTGGATAGCTGACTCTTTAGGAACAAGCTTTAGTTCAAGGTCAAGTGGAAGGACTATAAAATCAAGGACATCTCCTGGAAGCCACAAGAGAATGTCCATGCCTCTACTCTAGTCCAGGAATTCTATTGACAGCATCCCAATGCTCCCCAAACAATCAGAGGCCTCTATTCTCTTTTCAAGGTAGACCAGGCCATCCAAAACTACTTCTATCCAGCACGTCGAGATGCCGCACTTTAGAGGGAGGGTGATGTCAGAGGACTCCTCATTTCTTCCTTTTCTCACTCTTTATCTCTTCACTCTCCCTTCATTCATTCTCTTTTTTCTTCTGATATTATTTCATTTTACTGTTTCTATTCTTTCAACACTATCTGTTAATACTACTCTCAGCCCTTGAGGTGCTCTGGTTCTTTAGCTACCATTCAGACAAGTGTGGGCCCTTCAGCACTGCTTCCAGACTGCTTATATAAGCCAGAGTTTGCCTTTCTGACTTCTAAAGTCCAGAGTTTTCCTGCCTTGTTTGCACAGTTGTTTGGTTAGTCAATTTTTGAGTTTTTAAGGTTTTGTTGTATTGTACAGTTGTTTCCCATACTTCAGAAGCCCCAGAAGCATCCAACCTGGCATAGGGAATCCTTAGACTTGTTCTCTTTGGATCTCCCTCTGCCAGGTTTCAGAAGCCCCAGAAGCATCCAACCTGGCATAGGGAATCCTTAGACTTGTTCTCTTTGGATCTCCCTCTGCCAGGTAAGTAGTTATTATGATATTGTCAGTACATACTCTAATACACTTTGGATCTTCCTCTGCCAGCTGTGTGACTGAGCCACAGCCTCTAGAGATCGCCCTTACACCATGCTTTGATTTTTGTTGAGCCACACATCTTCTTCTTTTTTGCATTATCTAATTTTGTGCAAACATCTCCAATTTCATGACATGCCAACATGCAATGTGATTAGAAGCACTAACCTCAGCTCAGAGATGTGAGACAGTTTTTTTGTATGCTTTCATTTGTCTGCAAAGAAGGCAAATTTTGGAAAAAAGCTCAAAAGAACTTTTTTGTTCATTTTGAGCAAGTAAGGCTGAAGATAGCTGGGAATTAAGAATGATGGATAAGTTGGCAGCAGAAGATGAATGACGTGTCATCATGCTTGTGTTCTGAAAACCTGAAAAATGGATCTGTGTTTCTTCATCAACATTACTCCCTTCCAGCACACTTTCCTTTTGTTTTTTTTTTTCATTATCCATTTCCTCATTGTATTCAAAGTTGGAGGTATCTGAATTAGTAAAGTCTGTGGAAGGAGAACTGGGCACCTCATGAGGATATATCTCAGGAACATGTGTCTGAGTTGATGAAGCCATACTTAGTGCAAAGTCTTCTGGAGTAAAGAGTGAAGGATTTAAAGATTCTGTTCCAGTAGCTCAAAAAAGATGTTTGAATGAGTTCAGGTGTCAAAACACCTCACACAGCCATATACTTGTGAATGATATTATAACAGTCTATTTCAATCTCTGCTGCAATGTGTTCTGAGCAGTGATCGGACCACTGGTGTTGAATAGATGAGTAGATAGCAATATCCAAAGGCTGGAGTTTATATGTAGTTTTTGATGGTAGACACAAAACAATAATGTCATGTTTATATGCTTTACGCTGTATAGCATCGGTCTCATAGAAGGTATGTCCATCAACTAGCAAAATGACTAGAATGTCTTCTGTCACTCTGCAAGATTTTGCAAATGGAGCAAAAACTTTTTCCAACCATAAAACAGCAAGTTTGCAATCAGTCTATCCAGAGTCTGAAGTAGCAACACTAAAAAGTAATCAGTTTACTTGAACTTACAAAATCAAAGACATTTTACCTTTCAATTCCTTCAAGATCACAAATGATGGTGGAAGAGAATCTTCAGCAGCAGATACATATTCCATGATAGTGGCAAGCTCTAAATTGTTACTTTGAATATAATATTGTTGTTTTCAATGTCTAAAATAAAAATTATTTTTGACTATTGTTTTGACGATCTCCTCCATACTGCAATCCTTTTTTGTCTATATTCCATTTGTGCTCAGGTGGTATATGTCAGGGGACTCCTCGCTCTTGTCTGGTCACAATTTCCTTTTCCAGAGTTTCTGGAGAACTCCGGAGCATTTCCCGCGCCCCGGAGTTCTCCCGGCCTCCCGGAGCTAGCCGTTGGATACTGTACAGTCGTTCCCACGCCTGTCTGCCCCCGTACTGATGTGCCGCACTGGCAGAGGAATCCTTAGACTTGTTCTCTTTGGATTTCCCTCTGCCAGGTGATTAGTTATTGATTGTACTGTCGTTACTGGCTCTAATATACTTTGGATTTCCCTCTGCCAGTTGTGTGATAGTGCCACAACCTCTGGAGGTCGCCCTTACAGCAGAACAAGTCTCCTAATTCCGGTCTGGAAGCCCCCCATAGCCGTCAGAAGAATTCTCTGGCTCCTATCTGCCGCTTCTCCACCAGTTTTAAGCATCTGGACCTTCTATGTCTCAGCTTGCCTCTTCAGACACTCCTCCGGACGCTACAGCTCCTCAGGATGAAGCCTGGACTTGCTTGCTCCACCTAGAGGCTCAAGTGCAGCTTACTCAAGCTTCCCTCACTCACCACACCGCCGAACTCTCCACCCTCCGACAAACCACTGAAACCATCTCCGACTCCCTCCGGGCACTCCTAGAGCGTCTCAACACCACTCCCTTGGTTGCTACCGCAACCCCAGCAGCGGCACTGCCCCCCGCTGTTCAGCCATCCTCTCCGAATCCTCTGAGGACCCAAGGGACCCCACGTGCGCTCCTCCCCCGACCAGCAATCCCAGATGCCTATGATGGCGACCGCGTGACCAGAGAACGATTTCTACAGTCGTGCCTCACCTATATGCAGCTCTGCAGGGACGACTTCGTCTCGGACGACCTGAAAATCGCATGGGTTCTCTCCTACATGAAGTCTGGGAGAGCGGCCACCTACGCACTGCGGGTTTTCCGACGCCCCTGAAAATCGCATGGGTTCTCTCCTACATGAAGTCTGGGAGAGCGGCCACCTACGCACTGCGGGTTTTCCGACGCCCTGGAGGTGTTGCGGGGTTTGCAAACTGGGCCGCATTTGAGCAGGAGTTCCGGGACAAGTTCTTCCCCCGGAACCCAGCCAAGGCAGCTGCGCTGGTCCTCCGAGACAGGGATCAATACGGACAAGGGAGGCGCTCGCTGGACGAATACATTGACTCCTTCCGGGCACTAGTTGAGCAGGCCGGGTACCCCGATGGACTGCAACTCTGCCTCACCTTCCGGGAAGGGCTCCAATCCACTCTGATGGAGCGTATTGACAACCTTGCAGAAGGACGTCCAGCCGACAACCAAGTCGCCTCCTGGTACTGAGTGGCCCGGGACCAGTGGCAGCTCATGGAACTTAAGCGCAGCCTGCGCCAAGCTCCGGCCACGGCAACAGCCCTGCGTCCTCGGATCCCTCTCCCCCGTCCCGTAGCAGCTGTGTTCCACCCTCCCAGCCTCCCAGCTCCCTCCGCAGGGCCCACACTGCCCCTGGGGGCACCTATGGATGTGGACTCCTCCCGCCAGCGTGCCAACCTACCTCTTCTGTGCCAGCGCTGCGGCACCCCCGGTCACTTTGCACGCCGTTGCCCGCTGGGCCTCAAGGTGCATTACCTAGCCCCGGAGGAGCAGGAAGAGCTACTCCTGCAGCTCCTGGCAGCCAAGGACGCAGCCGGAGCACCCTCTCCAGACACGGCAGCGCCGGAGGCCCGGGAGCAGGAGCGGAGTGCGGATGCGTCAGAAGGAGGGAGCCCGGAGGATTTTTAGAGGAGCGACGGGTGAAGAGTACGCCCCCGTCGCTTGGTGCAAATCGATTTGTATGTCTGTCCATAGAAGAGCCCAATACAACCCCTGAGGACACTTTGGCACCTACGATCGTAAGCCCACCCCTCGACGTATCTAAAAGCCCCCCGGCCTCGCCGACTCCTCCTGCCAGGCCCCCTCGACCCCGCATCCCTGCCTGGCAACGTCGCCTTCCGAGGCGCTACGTGGTAGCCTCAACACCCTCGACCAACTCGCTCTGGCTAAAGGTGGAGGTCGAAACAACTGACACACAGCAGACCCGGAGCGTGACTGCTCTTCTAGATTCCGGAGCCACCGGGCTCTTTGTGGATGCTGACTACGTGGCCCGACACCAACTCACGACTCGCCCTCTCCCTTCCCCAATTCCGGTCTACAATATTGACGGTACCCCCAATGAAGCAGGCTCCATCCGCGCCGTTGTAGACCTGGTTCTGCCCCAATTCCGGTCTACAATATTGACGGTACCCTCAATGAAGCAGGCTCCATCCGCGCCGTTGTAGACCTGGTTCTGCGCTATCGGGCCCACGCCGAGCGTGCCACCTTTGCAGTCACCAGCTTGGGAAAGCAGGATATGATCCTGGGATACACGTGGCTCCAGGAGCACAACCCGGAGATAGACTGGACTACCAGAGAGGTGAGCATGAGTCGGTGCCCCCAACGCTGCGCCACCTGTGCGAAGGAGGCAAGGATAGAGTGGCGCACCGCTGTGCGGGAAACGCGCAGCCATCCAGGCCTGCCAGGCAGGGCACATCCCCTTCGCCGACCTCGACCTGTTGGATCCTCCGCCCCTGGCGTTCCCTCATAGAGAGGCCCTCTATGAGGACGACAGGCACAGCGGTGGAGAGGCCACCATGGAAGACGGTCGCGAAGGAGAATTCCTGCCAGTCCCGGACCCGGAATTACCAGACAAGGCCATTGAGGTAGGGGACCGCATCTATGCCACAGCGTTGCGTCCGCCGCCATCGGCAGAGGAGATCTGGGCCAGCAGGCCATTGAGGTAGGGGACCGCATCTATGCCACAGCGTTGCGTCCGCCGCCATCGGCAGAGGAGATCTGGGCCAGCCAGACCACTTCCCAACGGTTGGCCCAGGCCTTCGCCACCAATACCTCGCCTTGCCCATTCCGGGATACTGTCCCGGGCCACCTGCACGACTTTGAGGACGTTTTCTCCAAGGCCTCGTTTGATTCTCTCCCAGAGCGCAAGCAGTGGGATCATGCCATCGAGCTCCTACCAGACTCAAAGCCGGCCAACTGCAAGGTGTACCCACTGGCGCCCAAGGAGCAGGATGAACTAGATGCCTTCCTCCGGGAAAATCTCGAAACTGGAAGAATTCGACCCTCAAAGTCGCCGATGGCCTCCCCGGTGTTTTTCATCAAGAAGAAGGATGGCACCCTCCGGTTGGTCCAAGATTATCGTGTGCTTAATGCGATGACCATCAAGAACCGCTACCCGCTCCCTCTCATCTCAGAACTCATTAACAACCTCCGGGGTGCACGCTACTTCACCAAGTTGGACGTCCGCTGGGGCTACAACAATGTGCGCATCCAGGAGGGAGACAAGTGGAAGGCTGCGTTTCGGACCAACCGGGGCCTGTTTGAACCATTGGTAATGTTCTTCGGGCTCACCAACAGCCCCGCCACCTTTCAAACCATGATGAATGACATATTCCGGGACCTCATAGCAGATGGGGTGGTGTGTGTGTACCTGGACGATATCCTCATCTACACCAAGACGCTAGAGGAGCACCGCCGGATCACCCGCATAGTCCTAGACCGCCTCCGCCAGTATCAGCTCTACCTCAAACCGGAGAAATGTGAGTTCAAGAAAACTCAGATCGAGTACCTCGGGCTCATCATCTCTCACGGTATGGCGGAGATGGACCCGGTGAAGGTGGCCGGCATTACGCAGTGGCCAGAGCCCCGGAACAAGAAGGAGGTACAGGCCTTCCTGGGGTTCACCAACTTCTACCGGCGGTTCATCCAGGACTTTTCCCACCACGCACGGCCCCTCTTTGACCTCACCCGGAAGGAGGCAGCCTGGACTTGGGGTGATGCGGAGCAACAGGCCTTTGATGCCCTGAAGCGAGCCGTCACCTCCAAGCCGGTGCTCTTCTTCCCAGATGACGATCAGCCTTTCCGAGTCGAGGCAGACAGTTCCGACTTTGCTACCGGCGCCGTCCTGTCCCAGCAATCCCCGGGGGATGGCAAGTGGCATCCGGTGGCCTTCTACTCTAAGAGCCTCAATGCCGTGGAGCGGAACTATGAGATCCACGACAAGGAGATGCTGGCAATCATCCGGTCACTAGAGGAGTGGCGCCACTTCCTGGAGGGGGCCCGGCACAAGTTCGAAGTCTGGACAGACCACAAGAACTTGGAGTACTTCCGGACAGCAAAGAAGCTCAACCGCCACCAGGCCTGGTGGTCCCTCTACCTTGCCAACTTTGACTTCTCACTGCATCACAGGCCAGGGAGGTCCATGGGGAAGCCCGATGCCCTATCCAGGCGTGCTGACCATGGCTCCAGGGCCGGAGACAATGACAACATCACCCTCCTACAACCGGAGCTGTTCGCCATCCGGGCACTGGAGGGGATATCCGCCCAGGGAGACGAGCTCGACATTCTCCGGGATATCCGTCGGGGGAACCGGGAGGGGATGCAGGAGGACTCCGTGGCCAAGGCCGCCTTGGCTCTACGGTCTCATCGCCCCACGGGCACGAGGGCAGTGCATGCCAACGAGTGGAGTCTCCAAGACGGCCTCCTCACCTACCACGGCCGCATCTATGTACCCAACGACCCGGAGCTCCGGCAACGCATTGTTGAGCAACACCACGACTCCCGCATTGCCGGGCACCCCGGGCGCTGGAAGACGCTGGAACTTGTGTCCCGGAACTACTGGTGGCCCCAGATGTCGAGATACATAGGCTCCTACACCAGCACCTGTGATCTCTGCCTCCGGACCAAGCCCCAGCGCCGTCTCCCTACCGGTCAGCTGCACTCCTTGCCGATGCCCGCAGAACGGTGGAGCGTGGCCTCTGTGGACTTCATTGTGGAGCTTCCGGACGCACATGGCTACGATGCTATCCTGGTGGTCGTGGACCTCTATGGCAAACAGGCTCACTTCATTCCGACCCACACGACCTGCTCCGCCATGGGTGCCGCCAACCTGTACTGAAAGAATGTCTGGAAACTCCACGGCCTTTCCGATGCGTACGTGTCCGACCAGGGCCCACAGTTTGTTGCAGAGTTCACCCGGGAGCTCTACCGCCTCCTGCATGTGAAGCTCCACACCTCCACTGTCTACCACCCGCAATCCGACGGCCAGACCAAACGTGTTAACCAGGAGCTTGAGCAATACCTGCAGCTATTCTGCAACGAGCGTCAGGACGACTGGGATGAGCTCCTGCCGGAGGCAGAATTCCAGTACAACAACCATGTCCATGCCTCGACGCAGGTATCACCCTTCTTCCTTGACACAGGGCGGCACCCCCGGATGGGTTTTGAACCACGCACACGGCGGTCGGAGAACAAATCGGTCAACGAGTTTGTGGATCGCATGCAGAAGGCACAGGAGGAGGCGAAGGCTGCGCTAACTAAGGCAAAGGACGACATGGCACGATACTACAACATCGCATGCAGAAGGCACAGGAGGAGGCGAAGGCTGCGCTAACTAAGGCAAAGGACGACATGGCACGATACTACAACTGGGGCTGGACACCAGCTCCCAAGTACAAGCCCAGAGACCGCGTATTCCTGGATGCCTCCGACATCTCCACCACGCGACCCTCAAAGAAGCTGTCTCATCGTCAACTGGGGCCATACCCCATTGAGCGTCAGGTGGGGCCCCTAGCCTACCGACTCCGGCTGCCTGCGGGCATGCGCCAACTCCACCCGGTCTTCAACGTGGCCAAGCTTTCTCCGGCCCCGGAAGACCCCATCCCCGGGCGACAAGCACCGCCGCCGCCTCCGCCAGTCCTAGCAGACAGCAGGGTGGAGTACGAAGTGGAGAAGATCTTGGACAGCCGCTTATTCCATGGGAAGCTACAGTACAAGGTGAAGTGGAAGGGCTATGGTATCGAAGACATCTCCTGGGAGCCATCTGAAGACGTCCACGCCCCAGCTCTCACCTGGGACTTCCACCGCCGGCACCCTGAGGCCCCGCGAACCATACGGGGAGTTTACCCCCTTTCTCTAGCGGATCAGGCCATCCGCGAGTTCTTCTACCCGGCACGTCGAGACGCCGTGCCCTAAAGGGGGGGTGATGTCAGGGGACTCCTCGCTCTTGTCTGGTCACAATTTCCTTTTCCAGAGTTTCCGGAGAACTCCGGAGCATTTCCCGTGCCCCGGAGTTCTCCCAGCCTCCCGGAGCTAGCCGTTGGATACTGTACAGTCGTTCCCATGCCCGTCCGCCCCCGTACTGATGTGCCGCACTGGCAGAGGAATCCTTAGACTTGTTCTCTTTGGATTTCCCTCTGCCAGGTGATTAGTTATTGATTGTACTGTCGTTACTGGCTCTAATATACTTTGGATTTCCCTCTGCCAGTTGTGTGATAGTGCCGCAACCTCTGGAGGTCGCCCTTACAGTATACCTGAAGGGTAATGCTTCTCCAAATCATTTCAGTGATTATAATAATCACAAATAGTTGCAGGATTAAAATTTTTTGCTTATTTTGGATCTAGTCTGCTCAGTTTTGCTGTTACAATAGCTGGATATTATTGCAGAAATTGATAGCACCAATTCTTTTCTGGCATAGTACCACAAATCTCCTGGATATATCCATGCAAAGTCAAAATTGAAAAAGGTTCACCTGAGATCATGGCCTTATCTGTCTAAGCAAGAAGAACCTGTTCTTATTCTGCAGACAAAAGCTGACATTTTTCATATCCCTTGTAATATAATTGATGCTTATTGCAAGATCTGTCACTCAGAGTTTTTGGGTTGACCTATAAGTAATGTATTTTCAGCACTTATCAACCGATAAACAATTAGCACTGACCTTAAGTTCACGAGCAGCCTCAGCATAAGACAAGTAAATCCTATTATTAACCTCTTAAATAGCTGTCTAAAGTCACTCTTCGTAGTTCCTAAAGCATTGCAGACAGCAAGATGGTGCTATAAAACATGACAAAAAGTTGTGTGATAAAGAGCTAATTGATGGAAACACAACGTAGATGCAAAAGAATTTTAGACTCCACCCTGCTGCTGAATCGGCAGGCATGACAACTGGCTTTATCCATTTATACTAAGAGACTCAGCAACAAGACATTGTCTCACCCCAGACTAAGTCGGAAACACATCAAGTATGTTATATTACATTGTATATCTTGTTTGAATTACTAATGATGGCTGGTTGTGGCAAAACATTGTTTTGTCTGACTCAGAGGAAACTCTGAACTAAAGGGGTAGAATAGTATCTAAGCCAAAAAATTGTAAATAATCAGATGACATACAACTGTATCCTGGCTTTATAATGATACATAGATCATGTGATTTGAACAAGAACTTGCTGATTAAAAAATCAAACAAAATATTCAATTATTGAAGCAGTTTTTTAACCCACTTTAATTTACTTTAATTTTCATATCTAGTACTTAATATGGCCTCCATTTGCCTTTATAACTGCTTTGATCCTTCTAGGCATGCTCTCTATAAGGCTTTGGCACACCTCTGGTGATATTTCATTCTACTTCTTGATCACTCTCTCCTACAACTCTGTCAGGTTCCGCTGAATCGGGGGCTTTCCGGGAAAGCGACGCCCTTACGATGCGGACTTGATCTACGGATACTCGGGTGTCTGGAACTCCGGGGCTGGGACTCCGGGGTTCAAGACGAGGACAGGGTAATCCCGGGAGAGGGGACTAGAGTCCGGGGGTTTTGGATGAAAGTGGCTGGGAGTTAGAGGGGGTCGAGTCGTGAACCGGAGGTTCTAAGACGAGACCAAGTTAGTAACTTAAGAGTCGCGAAGTGCGTACCAAACTTATAGCACGCGAATGCTAAGGCGTGCCAGTCGAAGCGTACCAAACGAGGCGTACCAGTCAAACAAAAGGGCACGCAATATCCAAGTAACAGTTATGCAATATCAAGACTACCGAATACAACAAGGGACTACGCTATAAGTACTACGGGATCGGGTCTCGGGGTTCCGGGATGTCTGGGATGGGTTCCGGGGGTTATTGAGTAGCGGCAGGGGCTGTATACCGGGATCGCGCGTGTGGGGCGCGCGATCAATTGGCGCGGATGGAGCCGTGATGCGTGATGCGTGATAGCCGGCACGAGTCGCGTGATCTGGTCGTTGATCGGGGCTAGTGATGGCTGATGGCGGTCCTTGATGCGCGTGATGGCGGTGTCGGCGGTCGTGATGGCGGGGCGTGTCCTGTGGGGTCGGAGGGAGGGTCCCGGAGGGTGTTCCGGGGGTGTCCCGGGGTGGGCCCGGAGGGGAGGGGTCGTGACATCACCCCCCCCTCAGCGCCGAGACCCTCCGAGGCGCGCGTAGCCGGTGGTTCGGACCGGGGGTCAACCGTGGGATCCGGCGCCTGACCTGCCACGTATCGAAAAAAATTTCCCATCAAACTCAACCATGTCGCGAACACCGACGCATTCGCCGACGCCCCCTCAAACGAACGAGGTCGCGCCCCTCATGGCGTGGGAAGCCCGGGACGCGCGTTACCGGGCTCGCCTTGACCGGGAGCGCGTGGCGGCGCTTGTGGAGCAGCGTGAGTACTCCCGCGCCGACCCCTTACCCCACTGACCTTTCCTTTTCAGAACAACGCAACGTTCCGGCCCCGGAGGCGGGTCCCAGCCGACTCCCGGAGTCAATTCCCGAGGCTGGCCCCAGCGCCCCCCCGGAGCCCTCTCCGAGTCGCCCCGCGCCGACTTCCGCGCGAATGACCGTACGCCCTCCCCGTCCTCAGCCCCCTCCTCGCCCGAGATTGCCTGCCCCTCGTTTCCGCCGCTCCCGGATGGCGATAGGGACCGTGGCCGAGGTCCCGGAGGGCCAACGTGTCGCGTGGGCGGATGCCACGCAGGAGCTATTCGAGGAGGCCCTGGAGAGGCTCCGGGGACTGCCCACTCACGCTTGGTGCGTGAATAACGGTCCGGTGAGTTGTGCCCTTACCTAGGTTCCCTATTGCTGACTTCGGTGCAGTGCTTGCACTGCGCCCGCCGGGGGGTGCTCTGCACCTTCGAGGTCCCAAGCCCCTCGTCCCGCCGGGACACGGCCGTGTGCGAGGCTTGCCGCCTCAATCACGAGCGCTGTTCCGTGTCGGCGCTGTGGAGGGCGCGTTCTGTCGCCCGGGAGCAGGGATGGCCGCTGGGGGGAGTTACCCGGAGGATGGAGGTGGAGGAGCGTGATTGGGTGGCGGAGCCGGCGGGGGAGCCGGTGGAGCCGGTGGGGGAGGGGCCTGCAGCGCCCGTAGAGGTGTCCAGCGGGGGATCGGGGAGGCGGGGGGTCGTCCGGGTGGGGGGCCGGGGCCGGCCCGTGGTGTTGATCACGCGCCGGGCCCCTCGGTCCGTTGCCCGGGGGCAGGGGGGCCACCTGGACAAGGGGAAGCGGCGGGCGTCGCCCAGCCCCTCCCCGGGGCCCTCCAAGAGGGCGCGCCTGCCCTTGGAGACCCCGTCTCCGGTTTCGCCCCCGCGCCTGTCCCCAGCAATCTTCTCTCCTTTGTCCGGGGGGCTCCTGGCAGGCGACGCCGAGGTCGCGCGGGAACAGGCCGAAGGGGGCCGCGGGGAGGAGATGAGGGAGGAAGTGGCGGCCGGGAGGGTTCCGGAGGGGGATCGGGGGGAGGGGATTCGCCGGGACCTGGAGGAGGCCAGGGTCGCCCGGGGAGAGGCAGAGGCGGAGCTGGAGGCGCTGCGAGCCAGGTTGGGGCAGGGAGTGGGGATCCCAGAGAGGGTCACCCCGGGGCAGGAGCTGGTGGAGGGGCTGCGCCGCGATGTGGTGATCGCGCGCATGGCCTCATTGAGTGAGTCTCCTGTCATCACTTGTCCCCTTTGCTGACGTCTCCAGGCTGGGCCCGGGAGCACCGCTCGCTCCTGGACGGGGCCGCCGTGGCGCTGGCTGCGTTGCAGGAGGGGCAACGCCCAGAGCTGACGACCCCCGGGGTGGAACGCGGTCTCGATCTCCTGGGGCGGCTGGTGGGGGCCCACCGGCGAAGGAACGTGCCTGCCCCGGGGTCCTGGTTCGAGCGCGTACTGGACGAGGGTGAGCCCCTTCCGTCCTGGGATGCGCTGGCCGAAGAAGTGTGGCGGGAGCAGGGTCCAGGGGGGATGGGGGAAGACTTCTGGGGTTGGCCGAGGGGAGGGGAGGGTGAGGGTAGCTCGGGGCCCCAGCTCTAGGGGTGCCGTTTTTCTTGTTGATTCCTCGTTATCTTGACCCGTAGCTGTAGTATACTGTAACTGTAGTAAAATGTATATACTTATTCGCCGTGGTAAAAGAAAAGATGATGTAAGTAAAGTAGCGGGGAAGCTGGGAAGAGTACCTTGCCCAGAATCCGGGGTACTACTGTGAAAAAAGGGTAAAGAAGGGGTAAAATCTTAGAAAGAGAAAGCAGAAAGTATACATGGGAGTTGAATCCCTACTGAGCCCAGAGGCGGGGGTTACGCCCACTATTGCCGTCTGTGAGTCCTGCGCCCGGGGGGGTCGTTTCCCGGGTGCCGTTGTTGAAAGTCCCGGAGTTTGTCGAGGGCGCCTTCGAGGTTTCGGCGCGGTTCCCAAGTGTCGTCTTCCGGGCCGTATCCCTTCCATCGTACGAGGAAATGGGGTCGTCCACGAGGTTCCGGGAGTCGAGGATGTCTTCAACCTCGTAGTGGTATTCGTCCTCGACCTCGACCGGGGGAGGGGGTTCGGGGCGTCGTTCGGGAAAGGGTCCGGGGGGTGTCGTTCCAGGAGGCGGACGTGGAATACCGGGTGCAGACCTTTTAGTCCCGGGGGGAGCTCGATCTTGTAGGCGTGGGATGAGACCTTCTTCAATATTTTGAACGGGCCGAGGCGCTTGTGATCGAGTTTTGGGGAGGGCCGGCGGGTGCGGAGGTGTCGTCGATCTAACCATACCTTTGTCCCGGGGGCCCAGTCGGGGGTGTCTTCCCGTTTCCGGTCGGCGTGTTTCACGTAGGCCCGGTTTGCGATGTCGATCTCCTCCCGGAGAAACTCGTGCAGGGATTGGAGATCCCGGGCGACCTCATGGGCGGCGTGCGACGGGATGTCCCGGAGCGAGAGCGTCAGTCGAGGGTGGTATCCCTTGTTGGCAAAGAAGGGCGATACCCCGGTGGCAGAGTGCGACGTGTTGTTGTACGTGAACTCAGCCAGGGGGAGCTCGGCGCGCCAGTCGTCCTGCAAGTAGTTGACGTATAACCAGAGGTACTGCTCGAGGGACTGGTTGACCCTTTCGGTTTGGCTGTCGGTTTCGGGGTGGTAGGCGGTAGAGAGGTTAGTTTTACTTCAAGTGCCTTACACAGGGAAGTCCAAAACTTGGACACGAAGAGGGGACCACGGTCGGAGACGATGTCGTCCGGGAGTCCATGTTTGGCGAAAACGTGCTCGAGGAACAGCCGGGCGAAGTCCGGGGCGGTATCCGTGGTGTGACAGGGTAGGAAGATGCCCTGTTTGGTCAGCCTGCACACAACGACGAGAATAGCATCGAACCCTTCAGATTCCGGGAGCTCGACGATGTGGTCCAGAGATATTGAGGACCAGGGGCGTCGTCCGACCGGCAGGGGTTTCAGGAGTCCGTACGGTCGGTGTCGGGGGACCTTGGCCCGGAGGCAGGGCTCGCATGATCGAATGTAGCGGGTCACGTCCTTCTTCAACCCTGGCCAAAAGTAAGTCCGGGAGATGAGCTGGAGGGTCTTACGTATTCCAGGATGTCCCCGGAGCTTGTGGTCGTGGTGTTGACGGAGGACGTCGTAGCGAAGTCGGGCGTGATCCGGGACGTAGATGCGGCCGTCCCGGAGGAGGAGTTTTTCGTCGGGGGACAGGGAGAAGGCGGGGTCCCGGTCGGTTCCATCCGGGGGGTTGCGGGGGTCGTGATCGGTGAAGTACTTGTCTCGGGGGGCGCGGCGAATCTGACTCAGGGTCCCTTCCTCGTTTAAGATCAGTAAGGCATTCAAATGTTCGGGAGGGATCACCACGCGATGATTGAATGCATTACGTTCCGCCTCGAACGACTTCTTGGGGTAGACATCCGGTCGGCGGGTGAGGGCGTCGGGCTTGGCGCCAAGTCGTCCCGGGCGGTATTGGATCGTGAAGTCGTATTCCGAGAGGATCTCGGACCATCGGGCCTGCCGTCGACTGAGTTGCTTGGTCGTGGTGAAGTACTGCAGGTTATTATGATCCGAGTAGACCTGGATCCGGTGTCGGGCTCCCTCGAGGTAGGCTCGCCACTGCTTGAAGGCTTCGACGATGGCGAGAAGTTCCTTGTCGTAGATGTCGTAGTTGAGCTCGGCGTCGATCATGGACCGGGTGTAGAAGGCGACTGGCCGGGGCTCCCCGCCGCCAGGTTCCATCTGCGAGAGGATCCCGGCGATGGCGTAGTCGGAGGCGTCACATTCCAGGATGATCGGGAGGGCCGGGTCGTAGTGCCGGAGTACCGGGGCGACTGTGAAAGCCTCCTTGAGCAAGTTAAAGACGCTCTGGCACTTACTGTCCCAGTTCCAGGCGATGTCCTTGCGCGTGAGCCGGTTGAGGGGTTTCGTAATCCCGGAGTAGTTGTCTATAAACCTCCGGTAGAAGTTAGCGAAACCCAGGAAGGACTGTACTTCCTTGACGTTCCGGGGCTGCGGCCAGTTGACGATGGCCTCGACCTTGTGGGGGTCCATGCGAACGCCATTCGGGGATACTATGACGCCAAGATACTCAACCTCTTCCGTATGGAATGAACACTTCTCGGGCTTGGCGTGGAGATTGTGCTCCCGGAGGCGTTCGAGGACTTGCCGGACGTGCTTCTGGTGATCCTCCTTCGAGTCGGAATAGATGAGGATGTCGTCCAGGTAGACTATCACGAAGACGTCGCTCATGTCGTGGAAGATGTCGTTCATGAAGTATTGGAACGTGGCGGGGGAGTTAGTCATTCCGAAAGGCATTACAAGGTACTCAAACAGACCATACCGCGTGCGGAACGCGGTTTTCCACTCGTGTCCCGGGGCGATGCGGACGTTGTTGTAACCGGAGCGGAGGTCGATCTTCGTGTAGACCTTGGCACTGCGAAGCCGATCGACCAGATCGCCGATGAGCGGGAGCGGGTAGCGGTTCTTCTTGGTGATCTTGTTGAGTCCCCGGTAGTCGACACAGAGTCGGAGCGAGCCGTCCTTCTTCTTGGCGAATAGAACCGGGGCTCCGGCGGCGGAGGCGGAGGGTCGGATGAATCCCTTACCGAGCATTTCGTCGAGGTAGTCCTTGAGAGCCCGGAGTTCGACCTCCGACATGTTGTAGACCTTGCCGAAAGGGGGGGTGGCTCCTTCCTCGAGGTCGATGGTGTGATCATAGGGGCGATGAGGGGGATCTCCTTGGCGTCTCCTTCGGAGAATACGTCAGCGAACTCGTGATACTCCGGGGGAACTACTTCTCGGAGGATTTGCTCCTCGGTTTTTGTTCCGGGGGAATAGCGTCCCCTCGTAGGTGTTCTTCCGGGAGAGAAGGTGAGGTGTGCAGCTGAAACGTGGGAGTCCCTTCCCTCATGAGGCGGGCGAAGGGGGCGGCCCCAATGATCTTGATGTCGAGTGCGCTCGGGTCGGTCGGGGTCGCGGAGGCATCGGCCGGAGCGGGTGTGACGCGTGTCTGAGACCGGCAGGGGTAGTTCGGCCCTTTGTACTTGTTCCGAGGAATGTTTGGGGGTCGATCAGGGGCCTTGAGGTCTCGGACGGGCGTGGGTGAGGCATGCGCGGGGGGCGCGGCAGTCGTCCCGGGGGTGTCGGGCGTCGGGTCGCCTCCTAGGGCTCGGAGGTGCACGGCGGTCGAGGGGTGGTCTTCGGGTCCCGGGAAGGTCATGGTGAGCGTCCTCCAATCGATGTCGGGGTTCGTGTCGCGCAGCCAGGGCAGTCCCAGCACCATCGGGGTCGATTCGTGAAGTCGCGTGACCAGGAAGTCGGAAGTGAACTCGTAGTTGTTGTCCAGGGTCACGCGTCCCGAGTGAGACCTTTGGATGGGGCCGGAGGAGGAGGGGGTGCCGTCGAGGCGTTGCAGGCGGAGGGGCTGGTCGAGGGAGTCGTGGGGGAGGTCGAGAGCGTCGCTGATGAATACTCCGGTGGCTCCGCTGTCGATAAGGGCCGATATCGGTCCCGGGGCGCCGTCCAGCCTGGCATTGATGACGAAGGATCGGGACGAGCGGGACTGGAGTCCGGGGGTGGTGGGGGCTCGTCCGGGGGGTCCTTCGGGGTTGGTTTTGAGGAGTGGGGGATGTCGAAGGGGAGTTGCTGGTCGTCGGGGGTCGGGTCCCGGGTCAGGCGAAGGGTGAGGTGTCGCCAATCGATGCGGGGGTTGGTGTCTCGGAGCCACGGGAGCCCTAGGACCAGGGGTGCGGAAGGGTGAAGTTTGGTCACCAGCATCCGGAGGGTGTGAGTCTGTCCGTTGGCGAAGGTAACGGGCATACGCACAAAGTGGGTGATGTCCCCCGCCGAAGAGGCGTCTCCATCAAAGAGGCAGAGTTACCGGGACCGGGAGTCGCTGGGCGGGTTCCGGGGCGAGGGTAGACCATGCTTCGTCGATGAAGTTGTCGGTGGCGCCACTGTCGACGAGGGTGTTGAGGGGAGTTCCAGAGGGGGTGAGGCGGGTTTTGAGGAGGAGGGAGTGCGAAGAGTGGGAGGGTAGGTAAGCCGTGAGGGTGTCCTGTATGAGTGTCGTAGAGCGAAGGTGTGAGACCGGGGCGGAGAAGACGTCGGGGTCGATTCCGCGATTTAGGGCGTCTTCCGGGTCTAAATCGCCGGGTCGTTTTCCGAATACTCGTAGGTAGCGTCCTCCCCTCGAAGGTCCAGGTGGCACGTCCCATGACCTGTCGTTTGGGGCACTCGGAGATGAAGTGATCTTTCTCACCACAGAGTATGCAGACGCCCTCCCTTCTCCGTCGTTCCTGCACATCCGTCGGGACCTCGATCCAGGGTTGTCCCTTCTTTTGAAGCCGGTTGGCTCGGAGGGCCTCCTCGTCCCGTTCGTCGTCGAAATCGAAGTCTTCGGGGTCTCCCGGGGGTTCCTCGGGGCTTGGCGCGTCGCCCGGGTCTTGGGTGGCCACGGCGGCGTTGAGCTGGGCCTGGGGGCGGGTGCCGCTGCCGGGGTTAGCATTGGGCGGGCCGCGACTCACCGGGGGTCGGCCGCCAGGGAACGCGGGGGGACCGGGGTTTCGACCTTGAGGGTTGGGAGCTTCGCCGGAGGGCCAAGGGGGTCCTCCTCTGGGGTTCCAGGGGGGTCGGGAGTTCGAATACTCGCTGCGGTCTTCCCAGTAGCGCTGGTCATCTGCATGACGAGGGCCTTGTATCCGTCGTAGGAGGGTTGTTTCGGGGCGAGTCGGAGGACGTCCTTGATACGTTGTGGGAGGGCGCGGCGGAGGGCGTACCGGAGGGCGCTGTAATTCCAACCTGTCTCGTAAGCTTCCTTTTCAAAACGTACGATGAAGGTAGTGAAACGTTCTTCAGAGCGCATCCGGAGGTTGAAGAGGTTGTCCTCGGCCTCGGCCACGGTGTCGTATATCCCGAATTTCCCGGAGAACTCGTCGACGAAGGCTTGCCAGCGAGCGAGTGCCGGGTTGTTGGGGTCGAACTGGATGAGGGCCATGTAGTGATCGAAGGCGATCCCCTGGAGGTACGACGCGGCAAAGGCCACCCGGGAGCTGTCAACCTGAAACGTGAGCGGCTTTGCCTGAAACGTATTAAGACACTGAGTGAGGAAGGTACGCCATTTTCGGGGGTCCCGGCCCGTGAACGCATCAGGTTTCTGAATGTCTAGGCGTCCTTCGCGGGCGAGGGCGTCGCGAGCGTCGTCCGGTCCGGCAGCGTTACGGGGAGGGGGGCCAGCGTTGTAATAGTAGTAGTAATGATTACCCCCCCCTCCTGAGGAGGAAAAGCACCAAGGGCGGGGCCCCACCCGCCGGGAGGTCCTCCTCCGGGCGGCTCACCTGGGGGTCCACGCCCGGGAGGCCCGTTGTCCCAAGGGGGTTCGTTCCTGCCAGGAGGGGGGCCGGGTCTCCACGCCGGGAGTGGCGGAGGTGGAGGGCCTGGGGGTCGTCCTCGAGGTTCAGCTGGGGGTGGCGGAGGCGGTCGGGGAGGGTTCGGCGGTGTCGGGTCGGGCGGAGGGGGGTTAGGTGCTGGGTCGGGTGCCGGGTTGCGCGGGGGACGTTCGTTCCGGGAGGGTCAGGCTTGCATCGGAGGTCGCGGGGGGTTCCGTAGGTCGAAGTGGGGTGGCGGATCGCGGCGGAAGTTGCGTTCCGGAGGGACCGGGGCGGACGTGGCGGGCGGTGCTGGTGCCGGGGCGGGCGCGGGCGCGGGACGTTGTTCGTTGTTATCGCGCGTGAGCTCGTCAATGTAGCATAACGTGTCGTCCGTACTAGGGGTGTCCACCCGGGCTGTACCGGGGTTCGTCGGGGCCGGGGGTCGGGCGTTGTCTGTTCGCGGGAGGGGTTCCAGGGGTCTTTGAGGCTGTCCCCAGGTCTCGAAGGTACTAGGAACGGAGTTAGCCCTGCAGCGAGTTGACAAGCCTACCGTGCGAGCAGCGGGTTGATCGAAGAGGCCTCCCGTCGGGTTGAGGGACCGTAGTATGGCTGAGGCGTTCTGCCGTTCTTCCCGTTGCCGTTGCTCCGGAGTGGGGACCGTGGGGGCTGCCGGGACTGCTGGGGCCGGTTCCGGGGGTTCCCGTCGAACGTGAATCGAGCGACCTGGGTCCGCGGGGTCGTTGAGGGGTCGAGGGGAGGGGGACGCGTGGACTTCGTCGAGCAGTTGCTGTAATTCTTCCCGGAGGATCGTGTTGCGCCTATACTTTACCATGGTTTGCTCCGGGAGTTCTCCTCGCGTGAGGCGATCCCCGAATTCGACCAGGCAGTGAGCCCATTCCTCCGGAGTGCCTTCGAAGTCGTCGTGCCCGAATTCCACGAGCAGCGTCCTCGTCCGTTGCGCGAAGTCCTCCGGTGAGATCCTGAGGGAGCGGAGTATCTCGTCCCGTTGCCGTTCATACTCCTCGAGGCGTCGTCGTCCCATTGGCGAGGGAGGCGTTCGAGCGGGTGGAGCGGCGGCCGGGTGATGACGAGGGGGGTAGTCGGGGTAGGGGGGTCCTCGGGGTTCTCGGGGTTGGGGGACGGGGCGCTGGTAACCGTAGTAGGGGGTGGGTGCAAAGGGGCCCTCGCTGGGGGGAATCGGGCGAGGCCCACTGGGTACAGGAGGGGTCTCCGGCAGGCCCCCGGGAATGCTCCGGTACGAGGGGACCTCCACGGGTCGTGCCATGGCTAGGTTGGGCGGAGGGGCCCAACTGGCTGAGGGCCCCAGATCATAGAAGGATGGGTCGGGGGCCCAGTGGCGGTGGAGGTACTGAGGTTCGTATGGGAGGGGTGGGTAGACAGGGCGGGGGGTCTGTGCGGAGTAGTGGTCGGGTACCGGGCGTCCGTAAGGGTCGGTCTGGTACCCCGTGGGGTAGTAGGTGTGAGTATACGTAGCCATCAAGAACGGTGTAAGGAAAGAGTCTTGATATTATGTCAGGTTCCGCTGAATCGGGGGCTTTCCGGGAAAGCGACGCCCTTACGATGCGGACTTGATCTACGGATACTCGGGTGTCTGGAACTCCGGGGCTGGGACTCCGGGGTTCAAGACGAGGACAGGGTAATCCCGGGAGAGGGGACTAGAGTCCGGGGGTTTTGGATGAAAGTGGCTGGGAGTTAGAGGGGGTCGAGTCGTGAACCGGAGGTTCTAAGACGAGACCAAGTTAGTAACTTAAGAGTCGCGAAGTGCGTACCAAACTTATAGCACGCGAATGCTAAGGCGTGCCAGTCGAAGCGTACCAAACGAGGCGTACCAGTCAAACAAAAGGGCACGCAATATCCAAGTAACAGTTATGCAATATCAAGACTACCGAATACAACAAGGGACTACGCTATAAGTACTACGGGATCGGGTCTCGGGGTTCCGGGATGTCTGGGATGGGTTCCGGGGGTTATTGAGTAGCGGCAGGGGCTGTATACCGGGATCGCGCGTGTGGGGCGCGCGATCAATTGGCGCGGATGGAGCCGTGATGCGTGATGCGTGATAGCCGGCACGAGTCGCGTGATCTGGTCGTTGATCGGGGCTGGTGATGGCTGATGGCGGTCCTTGATGCGCGTGATGGCGGTGTCGGCGGTCGTGATGGCGGGGCGTGTCCTGTGGGGTCGGAGGGAGGGTCCCGGAGGGTGTTCCGGGGGTGTCCCGGGGTGGGCCCGGAGGGGAGGGGTCGTGACAAACTCATGCACTTCTTTAGAGGGTACCTCATACTCCAAAAGTTTGTGCTTGATGTAAACCCAAAGGTGTTCAATGTGATAGAGGTTAGAGGATTGGGCAGGCCAAGATATTGCAATAATGTTGTTATCAGAAAGCTAGGTTGTTGCCCATTGAAAGGTGTGTTTTGAGTCATTGTCCTGCTGAAAATATTGTTCTTCCTCTTCAATTTCCAACTTTTCAAAGCTTTCTACCACTCTCTCATTCAAAATCTCACAATACTGTGCAGCATCCATCTTCTCCTGAACTTCTATGAGCTTCCCTACTTCATTCCAACCCATGCAGCCCCATACCATTAAATTGTTTCCTCCATGCTTGACAGTTGGTATAGTAGTATGGTCAGATAGTAGTTCTCCTGGAATTTTCCACACATATACCTTCTCATTTGATTCAATTCAATTAATCTTTGTCTTATCACTCTACAAAACCCTTTTCCAATCTTCTACTGTCCAGTTTTTTATGATACTGAGCAAACTTGAGCATGAGAACTTCCTTCTTTGTTGCTAAGCAAAAACCTGCCTTCTTCAATGCATTTCTGACTGTCTGAGGATTGACAGGACTAGAAATGACAGAATTAATGAACTGTGTAGCTTGAACAGCATTATCCAGCTTCTCAGTAGTAATTTGACAAATAATAGACTATTTATCATATACTGTAAGCTTGGAAGGATGATCTCCAGGATGATTCTCTGTGTTGCTCTTCAGTTCTTTGCTGATTTTCTCTACAGTGCCCTTTCCCAGGCCAGCTTTTGCTTGGATTTGATGCTGAAAATATCCCTTATTAAGGAAAGAAACAACAGAAGAGCAATTGATAGCAGAAATAGGTTGCATGATAGTGGTAAAGTGTCAAAAAGGAAGTTGAACATGTCAAATTAGTATAAACAAGGTCACATGACATTGTTTATACTTCCCACAAGGTGTTTCCATCTTCTACTGCTGAAAAGTATTGAGAAAATATGAAAATTAAAGTGAGTCAAAAAACTGCCTCAATGATTGAATATTTTGTTTGATTTATTAATCAGCAAGTTCTTGTTCAAATCACATGATCTATACATTATTATAAAGCCAGGATGCAGTTGTATATCATGTGATTTTTTATGATTTTTGCTTAAGTAAGTGTTGCACACCATGTGAATCTTTCTAAAAAGGCCAAACGTTGATGCAGTTTTTTGAGCCAGTGTAGTATATATAGACATAAAATGATAATCAAAAAAAGAAGCAATAACTATACATATATTTATAGTCAAAGATAGTTATAATCATAAGAATTACACCTCTCTCTATTTTAAAAAGAACAGTTACTAATAAGAAAAAAAAATACAGTATAAGACAATTAGTTAGTAAAAGAAACTGCTCACATGGATGTGTCAAAAATTCAGTGAGAAAAGCTATAGTGGCAGGCATATAGTGAAAGAAAACAGATCAAGCTGACCCTTTACTATTTTCTGCCAATCACATGTCAAGAGCTTCATTGTTTGCAAGTTCCTTTTCCAATTTCTACTTGTCATGCTCAGAGCCATAACTATAGAAACAAATTAAATATTGCCATTCTTTACCACAACATCAAGAGTCAACAATCTTTTTTACAAAGTGTGTTTAAAAATCTATATCAGATACAAATACTAGATTTGGTTTTTTGAACTTTTGAGAAGAGAAAAAATTAGCATTATTTTTATTAAAAAATAATAATTTTAAAGTATAATATTGCCTATATCTCTCAGAGTTATTTGGTCAAAAAATATGACATTTGATGACTTGGAGTTTACATCTGGCACTATGAAGAGACAGTTATAGTATAGCATGAGTTTGTCAGAGGACTCCTCATTTCTTCTCTCTTTCACATTTATTCTCTTTTTTTTTGTTTTTTTTATTTCTTCTGTCATTCTCTCACTTTACTGTTTTTATTCTTTTAATACTATAGTGCTCTGATTCTTTAGCTATCATTCAGACAAATTTGACTCTTTAACACTAGGCTAAACAATAGCAGTGTTCTTCTGGCCTACACACTGAACCTACTATAAACTGTCTAGTGATGTCTGATTGTAGCCTTGCTAGTTCTTTGCCTGACTCTTGCTTGCTTCTACACCCACTCAACTCCTGCTTGTCACTGGTGCTTGTTGGCTCTGTGTCAGGGGACTCCTCATTTCTTCCTTCTTTCACTCCTTATTTCTTCTGCTCTCCTTTCATTCATTCTCTTATTTCTTCTGACATTATTTCATTTTACTATTTCTATTCTTTCAACACTATCTGTTAGTACTATTCTCAGCCCTTGAGGTGCTCTGGTTCTTTAGCTACCATTCAGACAAGTGTGGGCCCCTCAGCACCACTTCCAGACTGCTTATATAAGCCAGAGTTTGCCAGAGTTTGCCTCTTATTTGTGCAATTGTTTGTGTAGGCAATTTTCAAGTTTTTAAGGTTTTGTTGTACTGTACAGTTGTTTCCCATGCTTCAGAGGCCCCAGAAGTGTCCAACCTGGCATAGGAAATCCCTAGACTTGTTCTCTTTGGATCTCCCTCTGCCAGGTGAGTAGTTATTATGATATTGTCAGTACATACTCTAATACACTTTGGATCTCCCTCTGCCAGCTGTGTGACTGAGCCACAGCCCCTAGAGGTTGCCCTTACACTCTGTAGAAGGAGTTTTGCAGATGTTAAGTGTTTCTCTTACAGTTTTGTTGATTTTTCATGTTATTCTGATTTCTTCTTTTAATTTTATCTCTTTTTGCCTAACCTACTATCTGCTTTAATTCTATCTACAGTCTACTCTCCTCTACTACAACAGATGCAAATTTTTGGTTCTTGGTCAGGCAAAAGGTATTTCAACTGAATTTCTTTCATAAAAGCAGTAAATGACAGCTTTACAGTGTGATTATGCTAACCTGCAATGAATGCATACAATAATTTTTGATGCCAACAAGGAGGCACCACATCTGATCATCTTCTTCAATCTTCTTTGTGTTGAAAAAATCAAGACATATAGTTTTATAGTTTTTCATGATTCTTCTCCATCAAGATAGGCAGTTTTGTATAACAATCTTTAACAGTAGCTTGTTTGGATCCAGCTTCTGCATTTGAAGACATTACACAACAAACAGAAGATCAGGACAAAGAACTGTCTAAAGAAAGCACATGTTTATGTATAGGACAAAAAGAAGTCAAAGTAAGAACAATGTCCTGAGTTTGGCCAGCTAATACAGTTAAGTACAGGTGTTGACTCTAATGTGGTCAGTGTTAAAACTAAAGAGAGATAGAGCTCCTTCTGTTTATGCATGATATTATGTATAGGGCAAGCAGTAGCTATCAAAGATATACAAAGAAGTATGATAATTAGAACTGATGACATGGTGTTTAGGTCAAAAAGTAAACTCCATATTATATGTGCCAAAAAAAATACCAAACTAAAAGTTCAAAACAATTTTTCTATAATAATGCAAGAACTGTTTTGGCATAGACAAGATGATGATGTAAGGAGCATTCAGGGTTGATAGTACTGGTAATTTGATCAGCCTATGATAGCAAAGGTTGCTATTGTCAAAAAAGTGTAGGACTGCATCTTTATTCAAGAGAAAACCAACCAGTGATAGGACCTCACATAGGCTAGATGCATCAATGGCAGGCTTGGCATCAGCTCTGGACACCTTGCCACACTCATTCCAAACTTGGTGCATGCAATTTATCCATTTTAAGCCATTTCTGACAGCCACACATAGCAAGCAATATACCTGATTAGTGATAGCATCAACAGCAGCTGAAGTGACAAGTGACAGTGGGCATCACACCGTTGGCAAGCATTGACAGATGGCATCACTCAGGCAGCACGTGGTATTGCTAGCTGGTGGCAGTGCTTATGAGTAGGAATGATGGTAATTCTCTGCGACTGACAGCCTGGCATTTCACCTTGGTGCCTGGCACTGCTTAGTGCCTTCTTGTTACTTGGACAGACAGTATTCTCATTAACTTCTCAATATTTAGTTTAATGCATGGCAATTACTTACACTCTTTCCAGTTCGCTGCTCCTTGGCGATGGCAAACTCATTTTTACCATAAATATTTACTGTGGTCACTAGTTAGAAAAAGAACAGAGTACCCTGTTTACACCCCTCAGTTCACCCTATGGTTTAGATTTCTTCTGAGCTGACTAAGTTCATAGTCACCAACTGTCTGAACACCCTTAGCCTGCTTGCTGCAGTTACGCTTATGGAATCCACTCACCTTGCATCTACAGCAGGCATTATGCAGCTTAGCCATTGCTAAGCCTCTCATTTCCTTGCCATGTCTTCTGCCACACTTACTCGTATTTGCATCTCCCTCACTTAGGTGCACTTCGTTGTTAGCACACTATCCTTACTGCATATCCCTTGCCAGACACTCTTACTGACTTGCACCAAATCTTGCCATTTAACTCATTTCTGACTTGTTCTCTGGGAACTGCCCAGGACTCCCTCAAAACTTAGCATGCCCAATGCATTTATTATACAGGTCAGTAGCCGTAAACCATATCTGCTACTGATCTACTTTTGAGCATCATCACCAGACAATAGAACATTGCTATATTCTCAAGCAAGAGCAAAGAATGTATGTATGTAGACACAAGATAATGATCAAAAAAAGGGGAAAAAAAGTAAGTTTCCAGAGGGATCAGGTGGCAGATATAAGGGAGATGGAAGCAAACATGGAAGAGCAATAACTATAATATATCTATAGTCAAAGGTAGTTGTAATTGTAGGAATTACACTGAGATCTAAATTCTATGGTACTCTCATTGCATGCAAATACATATTGCTGTCTTTTATGTTTGTATTTCATGAATACAACAATTTAATGTAGAAGCATGCTAAACAGTTATGTTTGACATTATACATCTAAGATATAGTAGACTTAAATTATACTCTTCATCCTCCACAACTTTACAAGACATTCCATGCTGCACAAGCTCTTTGGAGATACCATTACATACAAATGAGTGAAAGGATATAGAGGTGGTGGGTAGAACACCAGTAATGTGACTTTTTGCTTAGAAACCAATCCTTGGTGACTCACACGACTGTAGTCAACAGGACAGACAATGTGTTCTTGATATCCATACTAGAAATGGCCTATACAGGCATTACAATATATCACAAAACATCAACCATTTCTATGGCTAACAGATGGGTGATTATGGAAAACATGCCATTTTGATCGCCAGCTGGCAAAACCCGGCGTGGCGAAATGGTAACCTATTACCATCAACACTAGCCCCAAACTGCTTCCAAGCTCGGCTCACAATTTCATCAGACCTGGAACCCGAGCCTGGCTGTCTATTGATGACTGGGAACCACTACGTAAGTCGGTTACCCATGCCACTCCATGGCTTACTCATCTGTCGACTATAATGGGGCATTCTACCAGATGTTTTGTAAGGTCAGTGAATGACCGTTTGGGAATTTTTTGCCTGCAAAGTAGATGGCGTACATGTATAAATAACCCGCCTGTCGTTTAGGCATTCTGCCTACCACTTCACTCTCTAGCATCCTTACAACTACATTGACATCCATCATGGTGTTGAAACTATTCGGATCTCCTGTCTCCACTTGCACTCGTCGAGTCGCTGTTCTCATGTATGAAAAAATGATACCCTTTGAACTCGTTCAAGTCGATGTGGCCAAGGGTGAGCACAAGTCTGCTGCCTATACTGAGAAGCAGCCTTTCGGTCAAATCCCGTACCTTGTGAGCAATCTCGGTAACCATCTTGTTCCTAGTTGATGATGACGCAAGGATGACGACGGCTTCATTGTCTATGAGAGTCGTGCCATCTGCCGCTACCTCGAGGACAAGTTTCCCAACCAGGGCCCCAAACTGATGCCCACCGACCCTAAAAAGAGGGCTATCTTTGAGCAGGCCGCATCTGTCGAGGTCGCCAATTTTGACGCCTATGCAAGTAAAGCTGTTTCTGAGATGCTCTTCAAGCCGTGGGTGGAGTTCCTAGTATTAGATCACATGCGAATTTACACTCCTTCGTCAGACTCCGTGGCATGAAATCCGACAAGGATGTCTTCGATAACCTCATCAAGGAACTCGACAATAGGCTTAAGGTTTACGACGTCATTCTCTCCAAGCAGAAGTACACAGCTGGTGATGTACGAAATCTTACTGGTGAATGCATGCTACCAGACTGATAGAAAAATTAGGAATTTACCCTAGTTGATATCTTCCATCTCTCTTATGGTGCGCTCCTTGAGGCTGCCGGAAGCAAGATTATGTACGACGAAAAACACCCCAATGTTGTTAGGTATGGATTGTCCTACTTTTCAGAAGTAAAGTTAATGACGTAACGGTTTAGGTGGTGGAAGGATATTACCGCTCGTAAATCCTGGCAGGCTGTAAAGGATACTGTCGTCGGAATCAAAGCTTAAACAACAGGAAGTAAATATCTACTTTCTTTTGAGCCAATGACCCAATCTACATGTCAAGAGTTACATAGGTCATTACCTGGAATCTTCCATATTAGCTATCATGTCATGAGAACAATTACAAACTTTCACATACTGTCCAGCGAAGTGCGCCTTGATCGGACTCAACCATGCGCTACTGTTCCCATGTTATGGCTTCGTACAAGTTCAGAAGTGTATTCAAATGGCCAAATGAGGATTTGACAGCGCCGAGCGACTGTATATAAGCCACATTATCCCAGTTATGTTGTGTACACGGATTGCAATTAATTTGTGGGACCTTTAAATCTAAGTTGATACCAACGGATCTCCATAGATCGTTTTCCATGTCGGGTTGGGGTGAGCTTGCTTCAGGGGGCAACTTGTACGATGGAACCACACAGACCTCAGTGGAAATGAACAGACTGGCGGCTATCACGAGGGTGCTTATCCTCTCCGCATCTGACAATGTCCTCAAAGTATCCAAACAGTAGGTGTAAGGTATATCATTGAATAAAAGAAGACCCTCCTCAGAGATAAGTCATTGCCTAGAAATCCCTTCAAGGACTAGTTTATTTTGCTGGAGAATTTCGTTCCTTCAGTAACCGTCAGACACGTAAAATTGAATGTGAATCAGATACATTGTGTCTCAAGATTGTGTGAGTACTTGATGCTATTTACTAGGATCTGTTTCCCATATCATCACTCGACATACCTTTCTGAAGACAATAGACGACGTAATCAGGAAGACCAGATATATTTCCATACCTATTGAATTGTATTATTCTTACAATCGCTTCAGAATGCCTCAAGGGCGCAACGTTAACGACTTTGCTCTTGGATGTCACCTTAGCTTGAGCAGCTTCCTTTGTTTCATTTCGTTGTAGCACTACATCGCAAAGCCTAAATTATCGTCTAGTAGGGGTTACCACGAGTTATGTGGAGGGAACAAAAATTCATCTCTGCGCATCATTTGAATTGGAAAACATGTTTCAGAGTGACTCCGATTGCAATGCATGACCGTTGTGGTCGTGGATGGCCTAAGTGATAGATCGAATACAAAGTCGACTGAACCGAAGTCGGGGTGTAGGAGTGGACGTCGGGGAAATGGAATGGGTCTCGGAAAAACAGAGTACGAGTAACCAGCGTTCGACCGAGTAAAATAATAGAAGTTTGCCTAGCCTTAGAGTAACGCGGGTTTCAAGTGCAGAGTCGAGAGAGAGACGTCGTCAAGGCCCCAGTTTTGGAGGCCCGATAGCGATAGGGAGATAAATTGCAAGTTTAGACGAGTCGCCGAGTACAAGAGGAGTCCGAAGGGTGAAGACAAGCAAGATGCCGAACAGCCGTCAAAGCCAAGAGAGAATGCCGAGTTTACGAGGTCCTGGTACGGGAAAGCTATCAAGGACAATGCCGAGGCACAGTTCAGAGAATAGAAGCCGAGAGTAAAATGCCGTCAGCCGTCCAGTGCCGAAGACAAAGATCAAAGATGCCGATAGCCGAGTTAGATGCCGATACGCCGAATTGCTGAACAGTCGAGACAGAGCAAACCAGACGAGACACGAGAACAGTTTAAACCTGACTCAAGTTCCGAGAACGTGGGGTACGAAAACCTATCTTTATTCTATTAATTACATCCTTTTATACTTTTTCCGACGTTCCCTAGGTGTCTTGTACTCTTCCAGATTTAAGTTTCTACCGTTATTCGGTCTCATAATTCTTTCGTCATCCAAACTCTATCACGTCTATTACACCGAAATAAGCTTTTCGTCCGTTGGTCGGTTTCGGAATAAGGTTTCGGTCGTCGATCTGTCTTCAGAGGACCGGTGACCTTGGAAGTGAATACTTCGCATCCTCTAAAAGAAATGGAAAAATTTTGATTTCTTGCTGTAATCCTAGAATCATCAAATCAGATAAAAGAAGTAACGTTGAGTCGAAGTTAAAGTGAAGTAATATATAGAGTTCCTTATCTATCATGTAGTCGTTATGTAGTTAGAGTATCTGAATATTCGGATACGTCGGATCATTACTTCAAATATGTCACAATATTAACTCCTTGAATCTTGTTGAAGGAACTCGCGATCACGCAATCGTTGCTCGCTATTCATGGATCTTCTTGGCATATCTAAAACGCAGGACTGCTAGTCACTACCCTCACATTTTAACATTATCCCAGTGGTTAATTGATGGTCTCCAAAGCCGAAATCATACCATTATTTTCTTTGAAATTAGGGTCTGATTATGGCGAACACATGTACAGCCCACTGCACTATCCACATGCACCGACTCGCTGCTGTTGACATGATCTACATAATCTGGCTTTTCTGCTGATTTCTCAGAAGAAAAAATCACTTTGACACGTTACTTTATTATGATTATTGGTCACGTCTTCAGAATGGTCTGGGATGCAAAACCGGTTCCCATACTGGTATACCAACAGCTCAGATGATTATCCGCCTCGGACGGATCATAATGCGTTATCTTCAGTTTCCTTCTGCAAAATTGAGCAATAAAAGGTAATGAAATAAATCTCGTCAAGTCAAGGTATCCTTCCTTTCTGCCCCCCCCCCCTCGGCTTACATTTCCATAATCTTCATTGGCATTACTCATGGTGTTTAAACTCTATGGAGCTGGTCGCACCACTAGCGTACGTCGAGTCGCTGCTTTCATGCGTGAGAAGAATATACCTTTCGAACTCGTTCATGTCGACGTGGCGCATGGTGAACACAAGTCTGCTTGTTATATGGATAAGCATCCTTTTGGCCTGGTCCCGTACCTCGTGAGTGAATTATTTGAATACATGAAGGTATTGGAATGTTTAAAACGATTTATTTATAGGACGACGACGGCTTCATTATCTACGAAAGCCGTGCTATTTGCCGCTACCTCGAGGACAAGTTCCCGAACCAGGGCCCTAAACTCATCCCTACAGATCCTAAGAAGAAGGCTATCTTTGAACAGGCTGCCTCAGTTGAGGTCGCCTATTTCGACGCTTTTGCCAAAAAGGCTGTTGACGAGAAGATCTTTAAGCCGTAAGTACATGACATACTCCTTGTGGTTACGTGCGATTACTATAAGTATCAAATACGAATTAAACTTCCATTTATCAGACGGCGCGGTTTAACTCCTGACCTGGCGGTCTTTGACAGCTCTATCGTCGAACTCGACAAGATACTTGATGTCTATGAAACCATTCTTTCCAAGCAACTATACGCTGCTGGTGATGTACGAAATAAGTGTTCAGTGGTTCACACTGCGACCCTACTCACAGAATAATTGTAGGAATTTACGCTGGTTGATATCTTTCATCTTCCTGAAGGCTGGCTCCTCGAGGCTGCTGGAAGTAATATTATGTACGATGAAAAACGTCCCAACGTCCTCAGGTATGAACGAACGCACCTAGTTTCTCTAAAAAATGATAAGATTGACGCAAGGACTTAGGTGGTGGAAGGACATTAGCAATCGCGATTCTTGGCAAGGAATTAAAGATGGTGTCGTTGGACAGAATACCTGAATAGGTCATTCATTCAGATACATGACTCCCCTTTGGACCATTCAATGTATCTGATGCTCAAATCAGATCTTTTCCATGCAAAGACATTATGAACAATCCCAGTTCGTAGCAGAGAGTTAGATCTCGTGTTGTCAGGTATAGTATCCCGTTAGACCATCATTAAAACACATGTCTTCCTTTCTGAACAAATGAATGTACTTCCTACAGACGTATCTGATGCTCAAACTAGGCAGAATACAAAGAGTATTTATTGTTCAAACAGAATGCATAATCAGAACATCTATCTCCAAAAGCATGCCTTCTGTCTGAGCTTATGAACCGATGTATCTAACGTTCAAATTAGGATATACGGATACATCACAATGAGATACCTCACCCAACCATGTCACGAGAACGTCCGACAGTACTCATTCATATAAGCATAAAAACTGTCCAGCTGACCCCCAAATTCATCCCGGTGGGCTTTGAGCGGACTCGACTCGATACCTTCTCAAAATACGCACGAATCCGAGGAACGCTTAAAGCGCTCAATGTCACAAGGGGAGGGGGCACAGAAACGCTGCTCTTGCATGAGCTCCCCTACCTATCTCACGTGGCCACCCACGCTCTTCCTCCAACTCGTCTCACGCCTGTCGATCTACAGGTTTTTCAGAAACTGAAGTTGACGACGGATTTCCCAAGCAGATCCCAGATCCAATCCAGTCATAATACAGGCGCGACAAATCTGTAAGAACATATCGTTGGCCCCACTGCCTTGGCTTAGTTTGCGTGTACTGCGAGGACATCGCGAGATACCTGGAGTTGGTGTACATTGCAACTGTTGTAGAATATCTTCCTTCCGATGATTTAATCGGAATTTTGATACCAGATCGTGATAGCACACCTTTTTTTCTCAGCGCGTCTTCGGAGGGAACGACACACGCTGTCCAGGTGTGTGAAGATCGTATGCCGCCCATAGGCCAGGAAGGTTGAGACTGTTGTGAGTGATTGAAAGAGAGAATGCGGAAGGGCTCAAACTCAGCATTGGCGCGGTGATTGAAACTGTGCGTATGATACAAACATTCCACGACGAGACTTAGAGCTTAAAGGTTATTAAAGTTTCGATGCAGGGTTTCCTTGCTGCCATCCCCAGGATGATGCGCGCATGAATAGCTCAGCGACCCCACGATAAAGAATCAAAGTTGGCCGATATTGTGGCTTGCAGCGATAGAGCGAGCCGTATACACGGGAACGAAAGATTAATGTTGACGGCCACTGCAACCGAGATAGCAAATTCAATCGAGTTTTTTCTCTCTATTTTTTTTTTCATTTTTATTATATGGATAGCCACAGTGATTCAATATTACACAGGCCGTGGTATGCGGAGGTAAAGTAAAGGTAAAAGTTCCCATGGCTTTTTTAGTTTTTTTTTTGTTGTCGATTGTGATTAAATCTCGTTTGCAGCTCGAGATCTGGAGCTCTCCGGGACGCGTTGTGTCGAGGGTTTTGACTGCCTATGTCGTCACTATTTCCTATTTTACTTCTACCTACTTGATTACTAATGCACGATTTTCTCGGCTTACCTCAGTTGTTTCCCATATTGTTGGTTACATCTGAGGTATGCATTGTTATTAAACCCCACTTATACTTATAACTAATTTACTCTACAGTTATTACTTACGTCTCTATTATAACACGTTGGGCGTTGGATATACGAGACGCACGAGACGCACAGAAGCTCCGCGTTGCAGGATGAAAGACGATCAGGATGATTCATGCATGGATGACTCAGCGCGCGTCCCTCCGATAAGGGATCAGGATGTCGATCGGCATTATCCTTTTCTCGCCTTTTTCCTATTTGTTTAAAGAAAAATGCATCGTGGGTCATCATATAGATGGCGGCACGATTCAGCAGAGGTAAATAAGTAAAACCACGCTCAGAAAACTTTGATGATTTGTCAAAGCCAGCTTGCCCAGAAGTAGAAGGGAAGAAGGGCAGACGGGCGCGTTAAGAGAGTAGAATTGGAGAAGAATAAATAACAGAAATCACAAGCATTCAAGAATCAAGATGCGCTCGCTTACTGCGAAAAGAAGTGGAAATGTAATTTGAAAATGTCTTGAAGACGACGGCGGCGACCACCGGGAGGGGCATCCGTGCGTTGATAATAAGTAATCGGGGAAGAAAGAAAATCCGGAAAGCTATACCGTGAGTGTGACCTCATGCGCAATCAACGGCTGATTCAGAGTAGACCAACGGCACCACTACTCAGTTCAGATCAGTTCAATGCACTGCCACTCTCCAACGCCCACGGCTCCCGGTGGTTTCGCCTCACGAGCTCATTTACAGCGATTATGCAAGCGCTTTACGAAAAAGAGAAAACAGTGTGTACACACAAGTTTTCGATCGACACACTTCACGACTTATGTAGTCTAAAGCAGTGCCAGCTTGTCTTACGTGCGGCATGTTCGTGATCGCGACCCACCATGACGCGACGCGTTAATTCATGGTTCGAAGAAGGGTCCATCTGATGACGTAAGCTCAGAACTCTTCCATCAAATTTCAGGTCCATTCTAACAAGTTCACCGTCTCGTCCCTCCGTCCGCTTGCTCGGGAAAGAAGAAAATTATCTCTCTTCGGCACTTGGTTTCCCATGATACATATCGGAACTTTCTTTGGAGCTCTGACTCCATTCTTACATACTCATTTGAACCCGAACTTGAAATGTATTGTCGCGCGGAGGTTGACAAGGTGACACGCTCTAACTGGCGGGTCTGAGAGGCGGAGGGAAGACGCGAAGCCCGCGCTGAAACTCTAGCGGGGAGGAAAGATTCTGGCCTTGATCTGCTTGTGGTTTTCCATGCCTGGCGGTCGCCATGGATCAAACTTCTTTGCTTCCAAAGTGCTTCTCGTCCCTGAATTGTTTGGCGCGAATAGCCCTTAGCCGTGGCGTACACAGAACCCTCTTTAATTGCTCTTTCTCTGTAACAGCGTTGTCTACCCGTCTCTCCCGCTCGCAATGAACGACTCACATATTGTGTACGGACCTTCTTCCTATGTATACGTTTTCATGGAAGTCTGATCATGGTTTGGCTTCTTAGTGATCACCTTCCTGGAGAGATCGACGTGTATCCAATGTCGAGCATCGAGCTCTTCGAACGCGCATTCGTGAGTACAGGCCCTGCATCACCAATCGCATTAAATATTCTACATGATACACAGTGTACCAACTTTTCATGCTGCAACATCCTCTTCCCCGATCTCCACGCCCTCCTGGATCACTACGACGCCACCACCGCTGCACACTCGCACGACTGTTTTCCCGCACCCCTCTCATTCTCATACTCCCCCGCGTCCTCCCCGCCTTCCTCTCCAAGCACACACAATAGCACCCCCACAGCGTCCCCTCCCCACCGTCGCTCCGTGTCTCTGGCGTGTCCCAACGCAGACGCCCCTCCCAGCCCAATCCTTCTGAATTCGCATCTGAACATGAGCCTTAGCCTGAGCCTAAATCCGACTCTGGCCCAATACCCCATCGTTCCCGGCCTTGTACCGATGGTCCACCCGTCAATCTATCATCCAGATGCTTCCGCACTCGCAGACTACCCCACCTACGAGCACTGTTACGACACCGCGACGCGGTACCTCGCAAGTGCACGTGGGTCCGACGCCGAGTCTTCCGCGCCGCTGAACAGCCAGAGTCCGGGTCCGGGTCCGGGTATCGGGATCGGGAGTATTGGAAAGGGTGAAGGTGGCGCGGGCAAGACCCGTCGTAGACGCTCGTCTTTGTCGTCTTCTCCTCGATCGCTGTCTCAGTCCTCGTCTTCTTCCGATGCTAGTGTGCCGTCCCCGACGAAGAAGAAGAAGAAAGGAAAGGCTGACCCTGCAGGTGCTTCGCTCCCTGGGACGAGGAGACGAAGACGGAGTCAGAAAGCGTATCAGTGTCCTGTATGTTTTCCTATCTTTTTTTCCCCTTCCTCATCTCTCGTATCCATCGAAATTCTCTTATCTTTTTTTTTTCTTCAATCGCTCATTTTTTTCCTTCTCATTTGTATTTTATTTTTCAGCTTTCAGTATATCTTATCTTTTTTTTTTGCTTCCTAGGTTCCAGGATGCACTAAATCATACCTAAACCCAAACGGGCTCAAATACCACCAGGAAAAAGGAAAATGCAAGATTGAGTTACCAGTCGAACACTCTTCCCCCGTTTCTGTCGCCGACGCGGCGAGTAGTACGGATATGGGTATCAAGCCCGGGACCGCGCCCGTGCCAGTGCCAGTACCTTCTGGCCCTCCCACAGTGGACCACCACGAACAGCAACAGCAGGTGCGAATACACCACCCCCAGCCAAGACACGCGGTCCTGCAATGGTCGCCATCAACCGTCGAGAAGCATCGTTCCAGCGAGCTTGATTCGGAGTCGGAGCTAGAGTCAGGGCTGGAGTTGGAGTTGGTTAGGGATTCATAAGTTCGGGATTGGGCCCGTGACGGGCGCGCGGAGGTCTGATTGCAATGTGGTGGTTTTTATTTTATTTTATTTTAGTCGTGTTGTGGATGGAGATGTCCGTTGGTTTCTGTGGTATAGTTGGTGGTTGGTTGTATAAATTTGTATGTACTCTTGTACATATATTCGTTATACTAATACGATAGCTAGACGCTTTGAGGTGTTGACCAGTGGAAAGTGGGTATCTGGACACTAGTGAATAAGAGGCACACGACCTCCGGCCCGCGAGTTCACCGCGTCTCTCCTACGTATATGTAACTCCGTCCATAATGCATTTCAATCATTCTATCGGACCGCGATCTTTGCGTCGCTTCTAGTGTTACCCACAACTCCGATCCTTGGGAAAGTCGCGTCTGTATATGCATATGGGGATGGGGGTAGGATGGGATAGGAGTTTAGTATAGGACGGGGATTGATACTGATGCAGATGGACGGACGACTCGGAGGACTTCTCGAACTTACCGCAGTTGGATTATTGAATTACATTTACATTTACATCACCGTCCACGGCTCCGATCGCCACCCACCCCTTGTCTACTTCTCGTTTTCGAGGATTTTCTGATTCCAGGTTTTCTGAAGGCTGACGTAGGTATGGCCATGGGGTTGTTTGTCAGTAGATTATGGGTCATAGATCTAACCTTGTTGGTGCGGTGTCATCCTGGATTTCAGTGAACGATTGATTGAGATTGATTGAATGAATGATGGTTTAAGCTCATTTCATTAACGATCGCGATAGACATCTTACCATTGTTTCCTCGTTTGTCTCTTAGAGAGCCTTGTATGATGTGATAGATATCCTTACATGCCCACGACTGATACTGAATCGTCGTCGTCGTTTGCACACCGCAGCGGCTTTTACCACAGCTCGCTACTCACCTATGCCTCACTGCTCCGGAAATGATGTCGTCAGAGTTTAGTGCCGTATGGGCAAGGAGCCGCAAAATCGGTTCAAATGCCGTCGCGTGTATATGGCTCCCGGAGATCGCCGGCCGTTGGGAACTTTCTATGGACGGAATATTGTCGGTAGATATCTGTATCAATGGTCGAACGAATTTAGTGAGGGGTTTTTTTTTAATTCTTGCCAATTGGAGAGCCATTCTGACGCAGGGCTTTTCTCGAACGTAAGTGGTCCAGGCTGGCGAAGATTACCGCCCAAGAGCCTTAATTATGTCTTAGTGATGCAAAAAAATGTAGCTCCCGTATTGAGTGTCCTCCAAACAATCTATCCACATAAGTGGATAATCTTGCTTCAAATCATGCGGAATAGAACCATCTTCTTCCTTCAGTAAACTGACATTGAACTGAGGGGTGAGTCAACTATACTTACATCTGAATCAATTTATACTGACATAACTATCATAGATAAACTCACTTATTATCTATCAGGTATTTATAGTATTGAACTGAGGATAAACTAGTTATCTATCAGAAGTAAAAGTCTCATAGCTAAAAGTACTAAACAAAAAAATAGTATGACTAATTGATATCTCCTGTGGTTAGCTACAGTCAGACATCATGAGCAGACATCTGTACTAATACCACAGTCTCATGTACACCCACTACTGACAATGGACCGTTGATTAGAGCAATTGTTAATGCAGGGTAGACAAACTGCATAAGAGTTGAAAAGTGCAAACAATAGAGAAAGTAAAATACACACTGAGAAGCATATGTAGATTTCTACCAACACCGTATATATAGCATTTTTCAATAAAGAAATAGCTTCAGGTCTACTACTTGTGAAAATAACCCCAAGATAAATGATCTGTAAGGATAAGTTATTGTCTTTCACAAATATGGGACTTTTTCTGATTCCAACCTGGAGAACAGCATAGGCAGCTCCAGCATCTACAAGGAGGTATAGGAGATGCCATGATCTAAATGACTGATACTGGTGGATATTGATGTTTTTGCGTAAGAATTTTATGTGAGACCTGGAACTTGTTTTAAATTCAGCATTGATGTTAAGAAAAGTTGGAAGCAAACCATAACATCCTTCCAATAAAAAATGTTGCAGCAAGATTGGTCAAAAGTGATAAAAGTACAGTTACAGATTGTGGAATTGTTATCATCACAGGAACTCCAGATGTATTTGATGTACTCCATAGGTGAGTTGACAAATATACGATTGTGAAAACTGTTGGATTATCTGCTCAAACAAAATAGCAGTCAAGAGAGTTTCGGAGCTGCATACCAAAAGTAGCCAGCCATAGGCCTATTGAGATATACATTGCCCAGCGCTGCTTTTCAAATATGACCCATGCCCGCCATATAATTAAAGCATCATTCATGATTGGCTAGGCCATTACACTAGTTACTAAAAAACCCTCAAATTTGGAAGTGATAACTCACAGGAATGCATTCAAGCCAGATATTCAAAATAGAGCCAAAGTCTGATATGCCCTTAGGATCATTTCCAGCAATTAACAACAGATTCTCAATTGCCTGTCCCAGCCGGATTACTGCATGTGTTGTGAATGCAACAACACCTAGGCAAATAGTTGCTAATTGCCATCTGGAATGCCATGTTTTAATCTGATGCCTGGTATACTTGTGAATTAGAATGAAGGTACTTGTCAAACTTGTGTCATACTTAGCAGAAGAGCAAGCAACTGTGGCTACAATTGGTATCAAGACACCTATGAAAGATTCAATGTTGACATAGACATCAAAAGATCTGGTGTACCATAACAGAGAAAGACAGTGGCAATTTGTGGAAGCTGCATAAAGAGATAAAGATCTCCTTGAATTAGGAAATTCTGTTCATTGGACAACAAGCGTACAGATACTACACAGCACATAATATGAGCAGAGTATGGTGGAAGTGTATGAATCAAAAGTTCACCTTTAGTTGAATCGACTTTGAACATAGTTGAACAGGCTCTAGTGGAGGAACTTGAGTAATTCAGGTAAATCAGTAATATCACAATGCCCTGAATATATACCCTAGATACTTGACCAGTGCCTGAAATGAAAAAAATTCAAGTGGAATCATCATCAACATTCATATCAGCAAAAACGTCTAAGGACCATTGCGACTGTGTGATCTCAACCTGAGACTGATGGACAGAGAAACAAAATACAAGGCACGTCTCATCTGTGAGATCACATCCCCCTTGACTGGCCTTTTTCGAACCTTGCGCAATCTAGCACAAGAGATATGCATAAACAAGTGACTGTGAAAAATCTGGGAGGGGTGGAAATGAGAGCCCACGTTAGAAATTATAACTTTCAGTTTTGAATCAGGACTCAGCATGCCGCAGACCAGACATGTACTTTGTGTATCTATCCATGTATACCAAAAGCGGTAAAGGCCAGATTTTTTGCTGAACAAATACCATGAAGATGCGGGTGAAACATAATCATGATGCCATGGGTGAGAGTAAAAAACCCAGGAAAGAGACGAACAACATAGCCTGGCTTCTAAAATCAAAGGAAGTGGCGACCGTGGAGCCCGTATAAGAGATTTGGTACTCCAGAGTAACACAGATCCGACCTTGGTGGATCATGTAGGGGCTGTTGCAGAGTGATCACGGACTCCTGGCGGCAATCAGTGGGGCTAGTTGTTTCTCTTGTGAACTATGTCCTGCGCAGTGACCAGGGTAGTGTTATTTAGAGATAATATGATTGGAAGCGCATGTGATACCAGGTAGACTGTACAATACTCATATAGTGATCATGAGACAACTATTCATGTATAGGCAACGCAATAGAATAATCGCCAGTCTGCGGTATAGCCGGATTAGCTGAAAATAATGGAAATAAATGAAACGGCGACAAATTCGCCTCCCTTTTAGAAATGGTGATCATAAACAGGTAACCGTGAAATCGCCATGTTTGATGCTCAGTACCTTCGAACAATGGTAAATCGGCTTTGGTGAACTCAAAGTTGGAAGAAAGGAAAGGAGATTGGTTCGTACAGCTCATAAGACACCTCGTCTGTGACTGCACAAGTTGGTTTTGTCGAGAGGTTACGCTTTGAACCTGGGGTGACATATTGTATACAACACCTACAGTTGAGCCCTGAATTAGTCCTGAATTTGCGATTAGGATGGCCAATATCTTGCGTCTATCGTCAGTACAGGGCTATGAAAAGTGTAGTCAGTATGATGGAGATGTGTATTGTAAGTTTTGAGTCTCTCCAACGGTTTGAAACAGTCAAGGTTCAAGTCAGGTCCATCTTGTCACTGCAGAATTTGTGTGATGTCTTTGAATGTTGGTTTCGTTCGACCAAAACAGTAATGACCGAGAGTCCGTTATGTTCATGTACATATGGCAGCGCCAGTGAAAGATTATTTAGCAGAAGCTAGCTTGTGTCAAGAATGACTTTCAGTTAAGTTATCTTTCATTCAACACAGATTTCGAAATGATGATGAAATGGATGGAAATGGATGGAAGATGCTGTTGACTATTATTTGGACGGTTGGACATTGTTCGCGTCCCCATAGTTGAATTGAACGAACATTCATTGCAATGCTGCACCTATAACTTGACTCTGTCCAGCTACCTCTAAAATCAAATCATGGTAAGTCTCTATGTTAACCATTCATGGTACATTATTGACAGACTTTAGGCAACTTTTGGGCGAAACAGACAATCAATCGCCGATATCCAGCAGCAACTTCAAGAATTCTTCACGAACCACCCGAAAACTCAATATAATGACCAAGGAGAACCAGTTATACCAGCAGATAATCTCGTAGATGTATTCGATGCCTTTGAAGACCTATATCAGGGCGTCAGGCTGCTCGACGGCGACGAAACGATCCTCTTCCAAAACTTTCTCAAGCAGAACCCCGGTCTTCAATGCACACCAGCTATTCTAGTGCAATATATAGCACAGAAGACGCGACATAGTCCACCACACAGTCCAGCGACCACTGATGACGACAATGAACGCGGGCGCTCAAGCGACCGCGATGAGGGCCGACTGCGATCATCGAGTAGTGATTCGAATTGGTCATCGACGGGAGGGCCACAGACACCATTGTCTGCAAGGTCACCATTTGATAATGAGCGACGCCAACGTTCTACGCCGCTCGCGAGCCATGCGCCCTCGAGCTGGTCGACGAAGCGACCTACGCCTGCTAATAGACGCAAGAGCGACGCGGGGAGTCGGAGTGATTCCGAGGTGAATAGATTTAGTTTCTAATTAATTCACGATAATAACGCGTCTTAGTTTTCTACCAGCCCTAACGCATACGGGCGTAACTCAGGGGGACGAATACGCACGCCTTCGAACCCAACCTCACCAGCCATGTCTCCACCCCTTACCGGCACATTCTCTCCTACCTCTTCCGTCTTCAACAGACCTCCCTCTCGACCGCACTCACGTGCACAATCCCACTCTCAATCCAACTTCAGCAACTTCGTCGACGACAACGATGACACAATTGATGCGAGCCCGTTATACGACTATCGGGGGCGGCGGAATGACGATGCGTTCTTGAAATCCATCTCGTCGCTCCCTATGCCCCGAGGGGACGACTCGGACCCGGATGACGAGGAATCATCGCTGGGGCTCGTCGTAGATCGCACGGTGACGAGCTCGACGGCGTCCATGGAGCCCATGGATCGGCTGGACGCTCTGCACAGGGCGAATGAGGATCTGAGCAGGAAGCTTAATGATGCGGAAAAGACGCTTCAGAATAAGCTTTTAGAACACGAGTCGGAGCTTGAGGAGATGCAGAGCCGGTTGGAGGAGATGAGGACTGAGTTGAATGCAACGAAGAGGGAGGAGAAGGAACTGAGATCCAAGGAGGTACGTTCGTGTTCCTTTCTGAATCTTAGCTCTATTGTTGTTTCGTGGAGCACATACTGACCAACCTTATGTTAGAGGCAAAACATGACACAGATTGCGCAATTGGAGCTCGAGATCGCGAAAGTTACAAAGACCTTGGAACATGCTCGATCTACATACACGAGCTTACAACGACAATACCAAGAACAGTGTTGTACGTGTTCTCAAGTGTCCCCATGAACTACACTTGACCATTCCCTCCCCTCATAGCCGCCTCCGAACGCTATCGTGACGACCTACGCCAGCGCGAAGAGGTCATCCGTTCTCTGCGTGACGCCGCCTCCCTCCACGAGATGGAAACCGCCAAATGGGCGAATGAGCACGAGTCATACGAAGCCCGTATCTTGCTCCTCGAAGACGAGCTCTCGATCGCGCATCAGGCACACGTCCAGCTCGACGAGCAGAAGCAGGAGAATTTACTGTTGAAGGAGACGATTGATCGGATGCGGTTCGATATGGATGAGATGAGGCATAATATCGTTGTTTCGCATGGGAATGGAAGCGGGCAGGCGAGCGCGGCGAATACGATGAGCAGGAGTCTTGGTGCTGAGTTGGCGAAGATCAAGGGTGCGTGGGTCATGGATGAGGAAGAGGAACAGGAGGTGGAAGGGCAGGTGCTGGATGATAGTGTGGAGGAGGGGGAGGAGACGGAGGGGGAAGATGTCGTTCAGACTATTATCACGAGGACGAAAAGGGTGAGTTTGTATCCTTGATTTGAGCACCAGCCGCTGATTCTTCGTGTCTTCAGAAAGTAGCAAGTCGGGCAAATAGACTAAGTATTGAAACTCGAACATTCGAAGAAACAAAAGAGTACTCGGACAGCTCATGCCAATACGATCCCCACTATTTCTTTACGACGCACCACACACAGACCGAACCTGAGCCTAGAACCATCCGCGTCTCGCTCAGCACACAAACGGACGAACCGCGTCTGTCGACTTTTGCGATACAGACCGAGTCCGAGCCCGTTCCCATTCCACGTATAATGGCAGAGATGGAAGTGCAGACTGATGATGTCGAGGATGAGGAAGCGGAGGCCTCTGGGTCCGTGTCCCCAGCGGCCGAACAAATCGAAAGCCTCGCGTCGTCGTCATCCACCATCGTCCCTTCGACACCTCGAGCGCGTCCACAGACTCTCGAGCTGCAATCGAACGACCAGCCGCCTGCGTATACATATGACCAGCTCAACTCCGAGCGGGAGTGGACCGGGGGCACCTTGGTAGAGATACTGAAGAAGTATCATCCCGGCGCCAAGATCCCGTTCGAGCCGGAGCCCATGGATGGCGGCATATCGCCTGAGGCGGTCGAGGAGTGGAAAGCGTTAAAGGAGGAGCTGGGTGTGGAATGTCTCGTCATCGACAAGGTCATCGAGCAGTCCCAGACCCCGCGTACTGCGTCCAAGACAAAACACCCTCACCAACGACGGAGCACAAGGGCGAGTCGGTTCTACAACATCTACAACACCTACGTCTATGGCTCCAAGGGCCCCTCCTCTCCTTCGTCTTCCCTTCCTCTGCCTTCTACGTCAGCAAGCATCGCCATATGGATCGGCGCGTCGGCACTCGTCCTGCTAGCCGTGAGCCCGTACTTGGTTCCGCAGTACGGAGTCGCGGTCCCCGGAGGGCCTACGTACTACGACCGCGTCGCGTGGAGCAGTTTCAACTCGATGCAGGCTGCCGGTGAGGGATTTTCGCCGGACGCGTATGGGGCTGGGGGAACGTCTGTGTGGTGGAGTCTTCTTGGAAGGGTAGGCGGCGGCGCGGCGCGTATTGCTCGTGGGTGGCCCACATGAGGGCATACACATATATGCTTGCTTTTTCCCTTCAGACGCATAGGGGCTTCCTTTGGGTCTGTCAAATATGCTTTTCGCCCTTCTTTTTTTTCGTTCTTTATGCTTCGACTGCTTCGCAGGGTCCCACTCCACTGTTGACTATGCGCATTAACCAATTTATTTATACATTATGCAACCTGCAACCCACGCATTCGTTTTTTGTTCGATTTGTCTATACTTGCCTATGATGATGATAACCTCCGACACCACACAGTACATACATCATTCCCCATCTTCTGCTGTAATACCCCCACTCACGATCATGTAGCATACGACTAGCCTTTAATCTCGATGCACTTGATGCTTCTCATGAAACCTCCCATTGGGCTGTATGTCTAATACTTCCTAAGTATATGGTTGGTTACTCCTTGTATTGAATGACAGTGTTGTACAGTGCGGACACGTAGTGTCGTCCGTCGTCTAGCGATCGATAGGCAGGAGACTAATAATACTACGTCTAATTACAGTCCTATGAAAAAAAGGAGAAGAAACGGTTCAAGATGGAGTATGAGATGAAAGATGGATGGGGGGGGGGGGGTTGAGCCCCTCTATGGTGTCGTGTTTTTAATGATGAGGAGTGAGGTCATGATGAAACGGGGTGGTGGGGTAGGATTTGAGGGAGAGATGGAATTGAGAGAAGGGGTCATGTCGTAACTAAAAGAAATCAATCGTCCCGAAAAAAAAAGAAGGATGAAAATGTAGTCGGTACGTAGCATCCAATCGTGTATCACGAATCAAGCATCGTCAGCCGGCACATGGTGCGACAGCCGTTTTCGAGGCGAAAACACGACTCCGTGCTCCTGCTCCGAGTCGTCGTCGTCGTCGTCCTCATCAACATCCTCCTCCCGTCCTTTCTCGGACCCAGACGCCTCATCAAAATCCAACTCCCCATCCTCGTCATCGCTAACACTCGCCCTCACACTCGTATTCTCGCCCAACCACCCCTCTCCACCAACACTCGCAATCGTGGACGAGTCCTCATCAAAATACGCCGGGCCAAACCTATCGCTCGTTCTCCTCCTCATAAGCCCGCCACCGCCACCACTCCCATCCTTGTCGTTCGGACTTGCGCTTGACAGCGACGTTTCGTTGTCCCCCTCCCTCTGACCCTTCTCATGCTCGTCCCCCTGGTCCTGGTCCTGGCCTTCCTCATCCCCAACAGCACCTTGGCCACCCCGACCTGGGAATCGACTAGCACCCAAATCCATCGAAAGCCTCGAAGGCGTCCTCGGCACATACATCCCCGCTGCCACACCAGGCCTCAAGAACCCATAAGACGCACCACTAACACCCGCACCGGGCTCGTCGCCCTGTCCCCAGCTCGCAGCGCGCCGCTCAGCCGTGATCGTCCCTTCCGTCCCTTTCCCCTTCCCTTTCCCCTTAGCAGTCCCATCTCCCTGTCCATGTCCATGGGCGTCGGCCTCGGTGTCGCTCCCGCCCCCACCCCTGCCGTGGTGCCGCTGGTAATGCCTCAGCACCTCCTCGCTCCGCCGCGTGATAGTGATCGTCCCGTCCGTGGTCGTGCGTGAAAACACAGGCGCGGCGACGCTCGCAGTGGCGGGTGTCGTCGCTGTCGTCATCCTCGGCGCCGCCGCCGGCATCGTCGTCGGCGACCGAGAAGTCGCCGTAGACGCAGAGGCAGACCCGGAGGCGGAGGCGGAGGCGGGAGAGAACTTGTTAGGCCTCCAATGGCGCACCGAAAAGAAATTCGAGAACCGCGCGCGCGGTCGGTCGCGAGTGTGATTGTTATCGATGGGTGTGTTCGTGCTCCTGCTGGTGGTGGGACTAGTGCTCGTGCTCGTGCTCGTGCTCGTAGGCGTGGCAGCCGTGGTGGTTGGACTCGTCGATGTGGACGTGGACGCACCGCTATGGCCCGTCCGTCCCTTCTTGGCACTCACATGGGCGTTGCTGCTGCCGTTGCCGCCACCGGCGTCGTGGCGTTCGCGTTGCTGCTGGTATTGGTGGTGGTCCGTCGTACTCACCGACTCCGCGCCAGCACTCAACAGCGACCCAGACCCCCTGCGGCGGAAAGGTATGGCGCTCGTGCTCCGACTCGCACTCGCGTTCGCGCCCGCGCGCCCCGCGAGCGGCCAAGGCTCCGTGGACTTGGGCCGGACGCCGACCTCGCCTCCAACCCCGCCCCCGCGCTCGTGCCCGTGCCCGTGCTCCGGCTTGCGGTGCTTCTGCTTGCCCTTGTCCCGCTTTCCGTGGTACGCGTGCGCGAGCTCGTCGTCGTCGTTGGGGGAAAACCTCGCAGCGACACTCTGGTGCCGCCTCAGACCTGCCCGCATGCCCGCATGTGGATCGGACATCACAACGCCTCGCTGGCTGGCCTCTTCATCGCGTTCCGCCAGCGAGGCTTCCCTGTTACTGTTATTATTATTGTTGTTGTTGTTGTTGGCAATGGCGTGAGAGTGGTGTTCCCGGGTGCGCCGGAACAGCGACGACACGCGGCGGGCGACAGAGTTCCAGTTCCACTGGAAGCGAATGACGGACATGGCGTCGGACGTCTCGTCCGCGGACACGTCGATCTTGCCCTTTGGCAGGGTCAGCCGGAGCCACTGGGCCGGCTCGGCTATGTCCTGGAGGAGCCACGGGTGGCGCTAAAAGAAGGGGAGGCGCGTGGGTGAGCGTTTGCCCGGCCCGGGAAGCGGTGAGTGGACGGCGTACCTTGACTTGGTCGAGGGTGATGCGGGACTTTGGGTCCTTCCTGAGAAGACGGTCGAGGAGACAGACGAGGGTGGCGCCGGGCGTGTGCTCGTCGCGGGGGCGGCGTCCGCCCGTCGGGACGCGGTCGGCGCACATGGTGTCCTCCACGGCCCAGTCGAGGTTGCAGATGGAGTTGTAGAGGCTCCATTCTGTGCCGGCGGCTGCTGGGTCGGCGGCGAATGGGGTTTTTCCAAAGAGGAGGCAGTAGAGGGTGACGCCGAGGGCCCAGACATCGATGGATTTGGTGATGGGGGGCCGTATGACGGGGTCGTGCGGAGAGAACGGGCGGCCGGGCGTCGCAGGGTCAAACGAGGGACCTGGAGAGGGGTCGTTTGTGTGCTCGTAGACTATTTCAGGGGCTAAGAAGGACGGTGTGCCCGCGCGCTTTGTGAGATCAGAGTCGTCGAGAAGAATGTCCTCGGGGTCGTCTCCCTCTGCGGCACCCGCGGCTGCGAGACGCTGGGCATAAGAAAAGTGTGAGACGCCAAAGTCGGCGATCTTGACCTGACAGCGGTCCTGGGTGTAGAGGAGGTTGGCGGGCTTGATGTCGCGGTGGATGATGCCCTGGTGATGGACTGGAGTGTGTCAGCAGAGACCACGACACGAGAACCACACAGCAGACATACGATACTCGAGACCGAGCACGGCGTCGCGGACGATGCGGCGTGTCTGGTCATAACTGAGGATGGGCTGGCCGTGCTCATTGGACCACTTGACCTCGCCACCGGCAAGGTACTCCATCACTGACGAGAGCGTCGTGAGCAACGGCGTCGAGAACGACAATGGCGTGCTCACCCATGTAGATCTTTTCCTTTGAACGGTCGTCGATGACCTCGTAGAGGCGGACGACGTGGGGGTGGCGACACTTCTTCATGATGGCGATTTCCTTGCGGATCTTGGCCTCGGTGGTGCCGAGACGGTCGACGAGGGGCGTGTGGGCCGACGAAGGGAGGCGCTGTTGCCTGAGCTTGCGGAACTGCTTTGCGCGCGGGTTGTCGCGCTTGACAGACTTCATTGCCTGTGCCGAGATCAGCGGCGACGGTGACGACGACGACGGTGGAACACACCACTGGGATGCGGCGGTCGGCGTGGCCATGGGGCAGCTTGGGGTTCAGCTGGTAGCAAAGGTAGACCTCGCCGTGGTGGCCGTCGCCGATCTTTGCATGGCGGGTGTAGTTGTTGAGCATAGGGCGTCGGGCATCGTCGACATAGGCGTCGAGGCGGTCGGTCGTGACGACGACGACGGGATCAAACGGCGCGCTCACTCTCTCCATGGCCGCATCGACCAAACTCTTATTTTTTATTTTTATTTTTTTTTCCAGATCTAACAGTAATGACCCCGAACACTCCTACCCACAAACGCACTTGTCTTCTTCTTTGACGCTCGCCATCACCTGCACACTCGTCAATGCCCCATCTCCATTCTGCCTCACTCCACTTACCATTTCCGCATGTTGCCCACAGCCCTGCGTGTCCAGTCAGCACACATCGTCCACCCATTGACAAGCAGACTCACCGTCCACGTCGTCTTCCCGCATGTACTGCACTGCACCAGACGGCACACATCCACCACAACAGACTCGCTTGCTTGGACCATACCTGCCAAATCTATCCTCAGGGTCAGCCCTTCCTTCACACGTCGTTCACACTAACTTTTGCTTCGATGATGAGTGGAGTCGGCAAGAAGCGTTTTATCGGATCTTCATGTCCGGATGGCGATATCATCCACGATAATTAATCAATCCGACAGCCGCGGAGTGGGCAAAAAAAAGTATTGTCTTGACCTAGTTCTTGGCATTGCAAGCTCCACTTTCTATTCCCATTACTCTATCTGGTGATGTGCCTGGTGGTCTGTCTCATGATGCTTCTAGTTTTGTACAAAGCACTATGTTGAATTTCTTATATTTCTTTCATGTTTTTGACATTTTCAACTACTTTACAGTGCAAAATACTTAGAGGCAGCCTCTTAAAGCTGGGGTTAGTTTTTGAGTTTTGGACCAGGAAAATAAAGATTAGGAAGGAATATAGGTAGAATATGCATAAAAATGAAAAAATTAATATTTTGCTTATTATATAATTAAAATTTAGATTTCAATTGAAAAAAAAATCAATATATAACAAAATCTAGCTATTGCAAGGTCTAACAAGTATATAGAACAAGCAAAATAGCAAAAGCTGAAGATTTTTTTTATATGGCTCTTCTACAGTAAAAAAAAATTCTTAGTAGTGTTGTTACTATTATTTTATTTAGTATAATTAGTATGTTTATCTATTATTAAATATGAAATTCAGAGTCATAAAGATTTTTAAAGAGTTCGATTTAAAATCTAGATTGAAGATATTAAAAAATTTCAGAAGTTTAAATCTTGGAATAAGATTTAGTTTATACAAAAACACTAAATCTATATTAATTCCAATAGTTTTCAGATTTTTCTAGATTAATATAACATTTTTAGATTTATGAGTGCCAAAAGGTTGATTATTAGTATTTTGCACTGTAGATCCATCAATTCTACCAGAACTGGTGTGCAAATGATAATCTTGCATGTGCTATTATTTTGACTGCACTAATAGCCTATGAACAATGCTTATAATTCAAGCTTATAAATGTTTTATCAGAAAAACATCTATTTTTTAAGTCAGATGCTTGTTTTTAAATTAGATTACACCTATTGATACTGCACTATTTGAGTTGCCTATTGATGCTTTGAAGAAGAGAGCAAAGCATTTATGTGTTGCATTGCATAACTCTATCAATTTTTCTAGCTCAAATAGTATTTATTTAAAAATATCTGTTTTTCAAGTCAGAGTATTGTTTTTAGATCAGATTATATCTATTGATGCTGCACTGTTTAAACCACTTAATTGATGCTTTGATGATATTTAACAGACAAAACATTTATGCATTACATTGCATAAAATTTATGAAAAATGGTTGTTTTCTATCTGAGATTATTACTATTATCACATGCTACATCTGTATAATTGGTATAAACTATAGCCATGTTAGTAGTGGCAACTTATAAAGATTCTATTAATCTTTCTGACTTAGTCAATATTTATTAAACAAAATATTTGTTTACTGAGTCAGAGCATTGTTTTTAAACCAGATTACATTTATTAATGCTGCACTATTTGAGCTACTTTGATAACATCTAACAGACAAAATATTTATATGTCACATTGCACTAAATCTATAAAAAATAGTTGTCTTCTATTTAAGATTATTACTATTATTACATACTATATATATATAACTGATATAAACTATAACTATGTTAATAGTGTAAAGTAAAATAGTATAAAAGAGTAATTGAAGAATTGTTCCTGTTTGCATTGAAGCAGCTTCATTTAGATATTGAATCCATTTTGCATTATCTTCTAAAAATCATAGGCATTGCATGTTTTTTTATAAGTTCTATATTCAATGCTATTAACTGTTTTCAATTCAATTTATAATATAGCATTCATTATAACAGTTAGAAGCATTTGAAAATAAAATCTCTTTCTTTGAAAAGATAAAGTAAAATGTATTTTTCTAATTGCATATCTTTTTTGTTAATTTTTCCAACTTTATGTTTTTGCTTTATAAACAAATTTTATAGAAAAATTTTGATAAATAGTATTATTATTTGGAAATTTTTGATTAGCTTCAAACTAAGCAGTCAAAGCAGTTTTTCTTAAATTTTCTTCAACAGCAATAGCTTTTAAAGATTTATTATTTTGATAAAAAACTTCATGTTAATCTTTTAAATGCATAGAAAAACTATAAACAGAAGGCTTTTCAGCATGTGTATTAAATTTAAAAATATGCCAGCATGCTGAGATATATTAAGCATTTAAATATTCTTTAATTTTATTTCTTTGATTTGGCTCTCTGAAAATTTTTAATATAGTATAATTATATCTTTTATAAATATATTTGATTGCTTCAACTAAAATATATATTTTGACATTGATGTAATATTGATCTTTTGCTAAAAAAAATAAAGATTATATGATATAACATTACAATTATTATAATGATGACCATTTTTTATAAAATGACAACTATTGTTAAAGTCAAGCATAATTGAAGATATTCATTATCACTAAAATAAATTGTTTTTCAAAATTCTTTTAGATATTTTTAAAACATTGTCTATTTATTATATATTTAGTATCTGGCTTTATATTTTCACATAGACCATGAACCATATTTATAGTAATAACTTTATAAAGTTCAGGCTAAGCGACTGAATCAGAAATTTGAGCTAAAATCATAGAATCAACTTGTATTGCACTTTTAATTAATTTATAAAGAAATATTGATATATGCATATATAATAAACATCTTTTCTGAAATTCAATAATATGCACATGCACTACTGCATTTTTAAAAATACCATCTTTAATTTCTTTTAAAATAGTATTTTCTTTAATTCAAAAATATGTGCAACAATATCAGATTGATCAGCAGCTATTTATTTTTTTCATTAATAATAGGTTCTTTTAAAAGAGCTTCTTGAATTAGAAGCAGGATATAGGTAGGCAAATCTGTCGAGCTCTATATCAGTAAAGAAAAAAAGTAAGATAAAGTAAGAATAAAGCTTGGCTTAAAATATATATACAATATCAACAAAGAAACAATGATGCCATTGTAAATTTTATGACAAAGCAATGTGATATAGCCAGTAGACATAATACAATGCATAGAGAGTTGATCAAGGATCATGTCACTTACATAGACTTTGATTAAAGGCCTTTGATTATTTCATTTTTGAAAATATTTACAAATAGCTATAAAATCTTAAAAAAGTTATTGCATTTATTTTTCACTTCTAATATGAGATATAGGAAGAATAACATGGTAGCTTTAATGTCATCATTTTTTATCTTTAGCAGAAGTATCAACAACACTTTGATATACTTCAGCTCTAATTTTTTTTTATTATGTCTAATTTAATTAAGTTTGGTTTGTTCAATTGAAGTTTATGCATTAACAACATATTGCTGGAATAATTTACTACTCTACAGCAAAATAGTATTAGCTTCTGAAATTCTTTATTGAAGCCAATAAATATAATAAGTAGTTTCAGTAATATATTCTGTTCTGTGCTGACTTTGTAGTTCAGACTAAGAAAAAATATTTAAATGAAATCTATATTTTCTAGTTAAAAATATAAGTGTATAATATAATGGTGTATATGCTGAGTGTAAATGACTAATTTGTTTTAGCTGACTACTATGCAAATGCAAAATTATATCTTGATGATTAGAATGTTCCTTCAGAACTATCTCTAGGAATAATAGCAACTACTTCTTGTTTATTTGAATTGTTATATCTTCTATAATCTCTAAAATTAGCTCAAAGTTTGATCTGAATTTTTTGTGGCTGATTTCCTGAAACATCTTTCATAACTTGATAAGCTTGTTTATGGACCGCTTTTGATCTTAAACCATCACCTGCACACCGTGGGAACTCGAACAGCACAGGCTCGAGAGAACACGGAAACAGGGGAAAGGCAGATTAGAAGTAGATAAACTTTTCGCTTTTCGCTTTTCACAACCTCTACACTACGTGTAAGCAAACATCGTCAGCAAAGAGAGATGCCACCGGGTAGCGGAGGAGGTGGGCAACCCAAGCCACCCACGCAGCCGCCACGCGTCACAAGGGCGTCGGCCAACCAGGAGCTGAAAGTCAACTCAGTAGACAGCGCAAGGGAATGGCTATGTGGAAACGGCTACATAGGAGCACCAGCGAGCAGCATAGACGCCGAAGTACTGAAACTGGCATTGTTTCAAATGTCGCGTAGGACGGACATAACCAACGAAGTCAGGGAGGGAGTGAGAGCGGTCGCATTCGGGCTGGAGTGCATGACGGCCAGGGAAACGGAGAAGGGAGTGACGGAGGCGGTGGAGAGAGCCATGGAGGGTTACAAAGAGGCTTTGGAAACACTGGCGGAGGCGTCGGTGAAAACGATCAAGGAGATGGCGGAATTGGTGAAAGACAGAGCAGACAGAGATGAAATGGAGGAGGGTCAGGTGGAGGAGGTAGAGGGAAGGAAAGAGAGGAGGCGCACAGGGGGGGTTGAAGGGGGAGGGGGCCCGACATACGCGGAAGCGGTACGACGAGCGGAGCAGGAAGACATGGTGCAACGCGCTCGCAACAAGGCCCGCCAACTGCTTGTCGATTTCCCAGAAGGGAGCTCGGCCGTAAAGGACCTCTCGGAAAGAGAACTAATTGCGAAGGCAGCAATGGCGAAGGAGCTCATGGGCGTGGCGGGGCTCGACGCCCCCAAGGTAGAGTTCATTTCTGCTCGTAAACTGAAGAACGGAGGGGTTCTTTATGAGCTCAACGATGCGGAAGCGGTGTCTTGGCTGGCACAGGCAGACGTCAAGACACTTTTCCTAGAGAAAATAGGGGCCGACGCAAAGGTCAAGGACAGAACATACGCAGTGTTTGCCGAGTTCGTACCCACCGCCCTCGGCGACACACCCGAGCAAAGACTGGCAGAAATAGAGGAAGCCAACGGGTTACAACCGGGCGAACTGGCGGGAGCCAGGTGGGTTCGTGCCCCTCACACTAGAACTAACCCAGCGCAAAAGGTCGCACACCTGGTAATCTCCTGCAGCACAGACAGAGGAGCGAATAACATCATTCGCAGAGGGCTCGTTGTAGAAGGAAAGAGAGTCCAGGCTCGGAAAATGGACCATGAGCCTCGGCGCTGTTTGAAGTGTCAGAAGTATGGTAAGGGTCACCTAGCTGAAAACTGCCCACAGGAAAAAGAGACGTGCAGCCGATGTGCAAGGGACCACAAAACCAAAGAGTGCAGAGTGACAGACCCCAAGGAGTTCACATGCGTTAACTGCAAAGCAAATGGTATGCGACACGACCACACGTCGGCAACGAGAACGTGCCCAATCTTCCTAGAGGCCAAGGCACGTTTACAGAATAGGACACCTGAGATGAAGTTCAAGTATTACCCCACTGAGGAAACATGGACATGGGCACGCACCAATGACGCCAGCGAATTCAGGACGGCAAGCCAACAACGAGGCCCGTACAGTTCGACAGGGCCAGGCAGCTCCTTAGAGGGAATCACCGCGAGAGGCGAGGGACTAGGCAGACTAGCAAGAGGAGTGATGGGGCGAGAGGGGGGTGGCGCGAGGCAGCCAACAGAAGGCGGTGGGGGAGCCCACGCAAGCCCCCAGGGTAGCCAGAGGCCCATGACTCAGACCAAGCTGACACATTTTAGACGGAGTGACCTCACTGCAGACGCACCAGGGGACCAGTCAGGCACACAGGGTGCAGACAAGGGGCACAACCTGCTCGTTAAGTCGAGAGAGCTGGACAACAGGATTGACGACCTCATGGAGGAGCTCACTGCACACAGGAAGGAATTGAGAGAAGCGTCTCCAGCTTCTCAATGATGGAGAACGCAATGAACAATGAACAGCGCAAGAGAGACCGACTAACAATCTGGCAACAGAACGTAAACAAGTCGCTGATAACCCAACACGCAGTACTAGCGGCGATGAATGATGATATTGACATTTTATGCTTACAGGAACCATACTACGACTTCAACAAGAAGTCGCGCGCCACGCAAAAGTGGCGACCAGTTTACCCGAGAAATCACAAAGAAAACGAAGCGCAGAAATCAAGGACGGTAATGTTAGTTAGCAGGCGACTAGCTACGGATGCATGGACAAGGCTCAACGTAGAGAGCGTGGACGTGGTGGCGATCCGGCTGGAGACAAGTGAGCGCACATTGCGGATATTCAATATCTACAATGCAGGCGAGCACTCAGGAAGCTTGAGGGCGGTAGAGCGATTTATCAACAGCGCAGAGGGCAGGAGGACCCGAGGCAGAAACTGCGCAGACATATGGGTGGGGGACTTTAACAGGCACCACCCCATGTGGGACGACCCGAGAAACGGTCACTTGTTCACGCGCCAGAACTTAAACGCCGCTGAGGATCTCATCAATTTGCTGACGGCAAATAGAATGGTGATGACGCTCAGACCAAGGGTGCCTACACTTGAGGCCAAGAATACAAAGAACCTAACCCGCCCAGACAATGTTTTTGTAACTGACAGTTTGCAAGACAGGATTATCAGATGCGAAGTTCAGAGGCACGACCAATGCCCGCGAGCTGACCATTTCCCCATCGTCACCACGATCGACGCAAAGGCAGACGAACACGAGGAGGAGGTCGGGTGGAACTTCCGGAAGGTGGAGTGGGACGAATTTGAGGAGGAGCTGGGGAGACAACTGGAGGGCATACCAAGGACGAGGATTGGGACAAAAGAAGAGATGGAGGAGAGGCTCGGCGACATCATGGACGCACTGACACGGACGGTGGAGGCGAAGGTGCAACGGCGGAGGGGGTCACCGTACACCAAGAGGTGGTGGAGCGAGGAGTTATCGAGGATGAGAGCGAGGGCACGGAAACTGGGGAGGGAGTCTTGGAGGAGGATAGCGGACGCCAACCATCCCATACATGAGGACTTTCGGAGGGCTAGAAACGACTATGGACAGGCAATAAAGGATGAAAAAAGGAGGCATTGGGAGGAGTGGCTGGAGCAAGTTGACACGAAGACAGTGTGGGATGCGAAAAAGTTTGTGACGGCAGCACCGACAGATGGAGGACGCACGAGGATACCGGCTTTGCAGGAGACAGTAGAGGGCAGGACGACGGAGGTGGAAGAAAACAGGGAGAAGGCCAGGCTTTTTCACAAGGCGTTCTTCTACGACAGGCCAAACGACGTCGACACCCACCGAGGCCACCAATATCCCCCCCCAGCCTTTGAGTGGACCCCAGTAACAAACGCAGAAATCTATGCTGCCGTCGCAAAGCTGAAGCCGCACAAAGCTCCTGGCCTCAGTGGCATACCCAACATCGTGATAATGAAGACGAAGTACACGCTGGTACCATACCTAGGCCCCGTGTTCAGGGCAACATTCACGTGCGGGGCATACCCAGAAAGGTGGAAAACTTTCAAAACGGTAGTGCTGAAGAAGCCAGGGCGAGACAACTATGGTGACCCAAACTCTTATCGACCTATCGCGCTACTCGACACAATCGCCAAGGTATTGTCAGCGTGCGTAAAGAACAAGCTGGCATATCTGATTGAGAAGCACGACATCCTACCGAAGCATCAATTTGGTGGGAGGCCAGGACGCTCCACGACCGACTCCCTACACAAGCTCACGACGTTTGTGAAAGGCGCTTGGCGACGCAAGAAAGAGGTGGTGGCCCTCTTTCTAGATGTCAAGGGGGCCTTCCCCAACACCGTGCCAGAGGTTTTAGCACACGAGATGAGGAAACGAGGAGTTCCGAACGAGGTGGTGGGATGGTTTGAGGCGAAGCTGAGTGGGAGGAAGACCGTGATTACCTTCGACGACTACACATCGGCCACAATCCCAGTGGAGAGCGGACTCGACCAGGGATGCAACACATCCGGACTCTGCTACAACTTTTACAATGCCGGCCAGATAGAGGGTGCCAGAGAGAGGGAAGGAGAGCTAGCGACATCATTTGCAGACGACACGGTAGTGGCAGCGGAGGGGCGCAACATGGAGGAAGCGGCGAGGAAAGTGGAGGACTTAATGGAGAGAGAGGGAGGGCCAGGAGAGTGGGCGGTGGAACACTTCTCGTTGTACGAAACAAGAAAGTTTGTGGGTGTGGGATTCTCAAGGAGGAAGAAGAGGAATAGACAGAGAGGAGGAAAGTCGGAGCCCGCACAACGCCCAAGCATAACGGTCGCAGGTATCGACATTCAAGTCAAGCCGGTCCACAAATTTCTGGGGGTGCTAGTGGATCAGGAACTACGATTTCGAGAACACGCAGCATACGCACAGGGAAAGGGCACAGCAGTACTGATGAATACAAAGAGGCTGGTGAAAGTGAGAGGAGGAATGAGAGGGGAGTTTGCACGGAGGATATATGAAGCAGTGGTGGCCCCAACGATGCTGTATGCGGCGGACGTATGGTGTACTCCAGATGTGGTGGTGAACGGGCGGACAGTGGAGGGGTCGAAGGGAGCGAAGGCCAAGCTGGCAAGGGTGCAGAGGATGGGAGCCCTACAGGTGACAGGAGCCTTGAGGTCAACACCGAATGATCTACTTGAAGCCCACGCTGGGCTCCTCCCCATGAGCGTACGGGTGCAGAAGATCTGCGTGAGAGCAGCCGCACGCATAGCATCCATGCCGGAGACGCACCCCCTACACAAGGTGGCCCGCAGGGCAGCGAGGTTTGTCAAGAAACACCGCGCACCACTACACTACATCCTTAAGGCACTCGGCGAAGACCCAAGGGAGGTGGAGAGGATAGACATAGTGAGGAAGCCACCTGGGTGGAAGTGCCCTGTCGAAGTGACGATCGACAGCTCGGTGGACGAGGCAGTGAGGAGAGAGTGGAGCAACGAAGCCGACATACGGGTATACACAGACGGATCGGGGCACAAAGGGAGGATTGGAGCGGCGGCAGTGCTGTACAGAGGATTTGAAAAACCGAAGGTGGCGAGGAAGTGTTTGGGGAGGCAGGAGGAACACACGGTCTTCGAAGGCGAATGCGTAGGGCAAGCGCTGGGGATGGAGTTGCTAAGGAGGGAACTCACGGGAAGGAGGATAGTGCGGACAGCAGCGGTTGGAACGGACAACCAGGCAGGCATGCTGGCATTGCGGGACCCAGGACCGGGAACAGGGAGATACCTTATAGATGAGGTGCTGAAAGGAATCCAAAGGATCAGGTCGACCGGTTCGAACGTGGATATCGGAATATTCTGGACTCCTGGACATCAGGGGATACCCGGGAATGAACGAGCAGACAAGGAAGCTAAAAAGGCGGCAGAAGGCAATGAAACGGGCACGGCGGGACTCCGTTTCCTAGGCAAACCACTGCCGAAATCCAGAGCGGCCATACTCATGCGACACAAAAGAGAGTGGCGAAATTCTACGGAGCAAAAACTGTCACAGTCCCCCAGATTCATGAGAACCAAAGCCGTAGACCCCAACTGGCCCAACGCCGCCAAAATCCTCACAACGCTAGCCGACTTACCGCGCAAACACGCTTCACTCCTGGTGCAACTACGCACGGGGCACTGCCCACTCAACGCCTACCTTCACCGTATACAGAAAGCCGACTCACCAATCTGCGCTTATTGCGGGAACGCCCCAGAAACAGTCCATCACTACCTACTAGAATGCCGAGCGCATGACGACAGCAGACGAAGCATGAGCAAGGTGGTGTACCCGGGCCCGAAGGCGATGAGCATCCTACTCAGCGACCCCAACGTCATAACAGTGCTGTTCACATATATCCACGCGACCAGACGGTTCGAACGATCATTTGGAGACCTATCCTTCACCTCAGTCGAAGCGACATGACCTGCCATACATTACTATACACTACTGACTCAGATTATCCCATACTTACAGAAACGCCTTAAAGGGGCATAATACGGAATCGAGCCCAGTTCCGGGCGCAACCTTAACACAGTAGAAGTTGACATACAGACGACAGGATAACTACGTACAGAATGTAGAATAGTCAGGATCCCGACATAGGGCACAGCCCCAGCGGGACAGAGGAAATAAAAAAAAAAAAAAAAAAAAAAGCTTGTTTATATAAACTAATATATGAATTGACATGCCAAATAATATTTTGCAAGATTGCCATAATTGCTAGATCTAATTCAAGATTATTATATTGTTGTAAAGCTAATTATTCATTATAATCATAAAAATATAATTGTGCATATATAGGATTATAACCTTCAGTAGAAAGTAAAGCACCTGTAAGATGATGAAGTTCTTTATTAATTCAAAAACTATATGGGCCTAAAGCATTTGTATTAATTTTTACATTTAAAGAAGTAAATGCAAATGCTGCATTATATTGACAAATATGTGCTTTAAAAGCTTGAGAAAGAAGATGGTGGTTATATAATAAATTAAGAAGTTTATGTGGAGCATTTTTTTATTTAAATAAAACAATTTGACCTTGTAAGCAATATATGCCAAATTTTGGATTATTTTGAGTAGATTTATTAAATTTTTCAGAATTAAAATTTAAGCTTAACAATGTGAGCATGAAATATTCATAGATTCAATATTATGCTTTTCATGTTCATTTATATAAGGTTGTTTTCCTTATAAAAGCAAAGCATTTCTTTGTTAACCTCAACAATTTGGTCTTTGAACTGTGTCAGGTTCCACTGAATTGGGGGCTTTCTGGGAAAGCAACACCCTTACAAGGCGGATTTGATCTACGGATACTCAGGTGTCTGGAACTCTGGGGCTAGGACTCTGGGGTTCAAGACACAGACCAGAGGGTTCTTTCGGAGAAGGGGACTTGATCCAGGAGGTTGGGATTAAAGGCTGTGGGTTGGGTAGGGGTCAAGTCGAGAACCAGAGGTTCTAAGACGAGACCAGGTTAATAAATTGTGAGTTGTGAAGTACCAAACTCAGAGCATGTGGTTATTCAAGCGTGCCAGTCAAAGCGTGCCAGTCAGCGCATGCCAGTTAGCACGTACCAGTCAAGCAAAGGGCACGCAACAATTCAAGTTAATATCAAGACTAGCAAAATACAACGGGGAGCTATGCTATAAGTACTATGGGGCTGGGTCCAGATTCCTGGGATCTTAGGATGTCTGGGTCAAGTTTTAGGAGGCATTGAGTAATGGAGGGGACTGTATACCATGATCGTGCATGTGGGGCATGCAATGATGAGCTCCCATTATAAATGACCACGGATAGCGCCAACACAAGCACCTCACATTGGCACATTGGTACCACCAGGAGTGGCACATCTTAGCGCTCTAGGGGCTAATTTTTGCATATTTTTATGTTAATAACTCGCAGCTGGAGCCTCTAATTACTCCAGGACCACTCTTTATAGCACCATCTATTCTTAGCACCCCTCTTGACACCTTGCCACTCACCCTTCAGGGCCATACACAGACACAGACACTTGGCACCCATGATGCTCTTAGCTGGTGGCAGTAGGAATGATAAAGTATTTTATGACAGACAGCTTGGAGTTTCACCTTAGCACCTGACATTGCTTAGCTTCTTGCCGACTCAGACTGACAGCATGATTGTGGATTTTTTCACCATATAGTTTAATTCATGGCATTCACTTACATATAAATACTTACTTTTTGTTAGTAGTACACCATCAATTTGGCAGTAGGGATTGTATCCCAACATTTTGGTCACTCTATACAACAGACTACCTTTTGTTGACTGTGTCAGCAAGAGGACTCTGCTTTAGTTCTCTCTCACTCTTTCTGTCTGCAATCTTTTAGTGCCTTGCAACTACAGCAAGGCATTTGTGCTTAGATCTGCTAAGCAATCTCGTCATTTTATCATCTCTTTTAGGTGCTAATACTTAGCACCTTTTAGTGACCCTTTACAGTGTCTCTTAGCGCCTTTCCTTGGCAACTCTCTCCTGCACTCCTTAGCACCTTTCCTTGGTGACTCTTTTCCATGCCTCTTAGCACCTTTTCTTGGTGATTTTTAGCATCTCTTGCCATATTTTTGGGCCTTATATAAGCGCCAATCACCCCTTTTCCTTACCACCAACCTCTTGCCTACTGTGCGTTCTCTGGAACCTGTCTGGGACTCTCTCTCATACTTAGCATGCCCAAAGCTATATTGACTAAGTAGCTATACTAGTAATAGTGCACCTTAGCACAATTTTGGCGTCATTAGCGATCAATTGGCGTGGAGGGAGTTGTGATGCATAATGTGTGATGTCTGAAAGGGAGTAGCATGATCCAATTGTTGATTGTGGTTTGATGGCGGTGAGTTCTGGGGTCTGTGATGCAGGGCTGTTGGGGGTGCTGGGCGATGGCAGTCCTTGATGCATATGATGGTGGCTTCGGTGGTTGTGATGGCCGGGGTGCATTTGTAGGGCCGGAGGGGGGTCCTGGATAGGGTCCCAGGGGTGTCCCGGGGTGGTCCCAGAGGGGAGAGGTCATGACAAACTGGTTGATTTTCAACTTCAATTTTTTATAATATATTCTGTTCTTTTAGTATATGTATTGCAGGATTGTAATTATTTAAACTCTGTTCTTCAAGATTATTTATATTTTGCATAGATTCTTCAAAGTATTCAAGAGGATTTTGCATTAATTGATTCCAAGCTGCTTGAATATTTATCAACTCAAGATCTTCTTGAAAAGCAAGATTTTGCTGATCGTGATTATTAACATCATTAACATTTTCTTCTAATTCAGCTACATGTTCATGTCCTCAGAAGTGCAAGATTTTTTGAGCTACAGCTTCATTCAAAAGTCTATATTCTGAATCATAATTCATATTTGCTTGTTGAGCTCTTAACTCAGCTATAGCAGCATTTTGAGCTTGTCTTTGTATTTCATCTTGTCTTAATCTTTCTTGTTCTTGTAAATTAGCTAAAATTCTCTGTCTTTCTTGCTTTTGTGCAACAGCTAATGCTTGTTGTTGTGATAATGCAAGAAGTACTTGCTATCACTCAGCAGCATTTCTTTGACTTTCTTGCTCATAAATATAATTCAATCTTTGTTCCTGATTAGATGCCATTTCTTTATATGCAATATCTCCTTGTGTTAAATTATTAAGTGCAGGGATCTGCATATCTACTACATATATCATGTAATGGACCTCTAAGTCTTGAAGAAGAAGATGTAGAGATAGCATTACTAGTAAAACTAAGAGGTATAGACCTAGATACAAACTGTATATTTAAATTAAAAGATTGCCTAGCAGATGGAATATTTGCAATAGGAGCAGGAAAAATAGATGTAAATGTAGACTGAGCAAGTTGATTAATTTGTCTTTGTTTTCTGTTTCTTAAAGGTACAGGTGCAGGTGGCACATGTTGAGGAATAGGATTCTGCAAAGGAGCATTCCAACCTTCAGGTAAACAAGTCTCAGGTATATTAAAGGAAAAAGGATCATTGACAGCAGCTGGCTGTCTAATAGGAATATCAAATCTCTCAGAAGTTTCAGGAGCAGTAACTACAGAATTAGAAGCACAACTATTTTGTGCAATTGGCTCAAAATGAAGACTTTGAAAAACAAGCTGCTTTTTATAAGCTTGATAAAAATATTCATTATTGGCCTCAAGTTTTTCATAGTCTTAACATGGATCAGCAATCATATACTTGATTTCTACAAGCTAATTTCTAGGATGATAGTGGCATTGCTAATAATAATGATATTTCTCAATTTCAAACTATGGAAAAACTTATCCTCTTGTTGCTAAAGCAGTTCAAAGCTTTCAAATTATACAGCAAAACAATCTTGTAACTAAAATTTTACAAGCATCACTTACCACGCAGGAAGATGCTATAAGTACTCAAGGACGCCACGTACATCAGACGATGTAAGGATAACAAAAAACTTCCATGATCACAATACCTCTTCATGGGAATGTCCATGCATTTGAACGAATCTTGCGCATGACACATTTCCCTAAGACGCTACGTATGCATCAGGCGAGAAACACGAGTAGCATTGGCGGCATGGTAATCGACATTGGAAAAAGTTCGAGCACAGCCAAAAGTTGGTCGAAAGCATCAGTGCCTCCAAGACTATTCAAGGTATTTAATGACAGCTTTTGTAATTAAACTCAGTAAATTCCGTGCCATACATCGAGTCAAGTTGGACCCGATGAGCTAAATGAAAATAAATGAAATAAACCTTTCGTTCACCCTTTCTCAGCGCGCTGCGAACGGTGAGATCGACGTCCGCGGAGTAATCAACATCTCCCTTTCTTCCTCTCCTCGACTCACACGACGAAATCCACGCGCATGTTTCCTGTTCTTAAACTTCATATAGAGATCCTCAGCCAGCGAAATAATCTGCTTTCCCAACCACGTCCTCGCCCTCCACAACACAAAAGCCTTGTCTTCGATACGGTCGGGGCGGATTCGGTGTTCCATGTCGACGGTGACCATAATTACGGCGATGGCAGCGAAAAACGAGGCCAACGCTGTTGCAGAGGATATCATAAACATAATGATCATCTGGAGATATGCTGCTTGATCGACAGGGGCGCCTCCAAGGAGTGCACCAGTCATCATCCCTGGTATGGATATCATTCCTATAACACTATTGAAGGGGTCTGGTCGGGATGGGAAAGCGGATATGGGAAATGTCCAAACCTCATTTGATTGACGACGGGCGTAAGCGCAAGACGAAGGGCTTCACGAGCAATAGTATTGCATGCTTCCATTCGAGAGGCGCCAAAAGCCAGGAGTAATTCAACTTTATCTCTATTCTCCCTGTAAATGGCAATCCATGAACGAAGCGTGTCATCAGTGATGACAAGAAACCCACTGCAGTTCCTTTAGTACATAGTTGACAGCAATTACAATCGCAGAGATCGAGCTTCCACACAGCATACCGACTACGGGTACTGCAGAGGTCGTCGTCGGCATGCTATAAATAGATCCCAAGTTTAGATGCTTACTATAGTTTATAGGCGACCAAAACGGTTGATTTGACATCGCAAATCGCGACCCGAGTATTGAAATAGGTATCGTCGAACCAAGCATCCCGATTAACATTAAAGGGAACTGAAGATATCATATTTTCTCACTGTACATGCAATTGAAGGCAGAGCAAATTACCATATGTTGATGTCGTCGTTTTGCCTTGTTGGCGACTGTACATGTAAGATAATCTATAATAAACATGTGTTCACAGTGGGATTCAAGCAATTCCACTGACCGATTTCAAACGTCCCCAGAAGGTTTAGCAACACTTCCAAGGGACGAGTCATGGGATCGTTCCAGAAAGCTGCAGAATGAACTAGGACCTACATGCGATGCCTGCAACCGCCCACGGATTCTCCGCCGAAAACACACCATGAAGAAGGACAGCCATAATGGCGAGCTGGACCACACATCTTATGGAAGCTGTCAAGAGTCCCCTTTCAATACCCAGACCAAAGTAGGCTGAAACCATGACATCAAAGAGAATGAACGTGAAGGCTAGGGCGATGTGACCCCATCCTAGGAGCGCTGCGGGCTCAGAAATATCAGCCATGGCGTAGGAATGAAATAAGAACAGGAACCAATCATAGTATGAGGGAATACAACTACCGTATCTATTTATAGAAAAAAAATGAGCAAGCCTCCGACGCACGTTCCCTCACTTATTTTCACTCTTTGATGTACATAACAGACTTATATTGCTCATACGTGCAACATTCCATATAATCGCTGGCACAGTTTTCAGTCTTGGAGCAGATTTCGTTCCAACTCTGGGTCACATGGCCTGTCAACGCTTTCGCGGATACACCGGCGCGGTTTCACTAATCCGGACTTTGGTGTGTTGGAAATTGAGCCTTGTATCCTGAAGATCACACTTCCATCTATCAACAAAGGTTAATGGCCGCTGAACGACCTATCCCCGTTTACACAAATCTTAAAGACCTATATCGGAATCTGGGGACATCGCTCAATCATGCTGTGCGGTGGAATCATCTTGCGGAGGAATTTGAAAGGAGATTTGGACGTAAGCCTATGTATATCGCTAGAGCTCCAGGACGCGTTAAGTGAGTTTCAATAATTATATGAATGCGTTCATCTTCCTTCTTAACTCTTCCCAAGCTTAATAGGTTCCTACAACATTCCATCCATCACATCGACACTTGCTGATATATTATCGCTTAAGGCGAACACATCGATTATGCACTCTTCGGAGTGCTTCCCGCCGCAATTGAGCGCGATATTCTGATCGCATGCGCACCGCGGCTTGATCCAGTATCTTCTGTGTCAAATACAGAACAAGTGCCGGGAAGTGTGACCGCTGAAAATCTTCAGACTAAATACACTCGGCAAAGCTTTTGTCCCGGCCGCAGGCCATCAGTGTCACAAGAGATTGAGGAAGATAAAGTGCACGTCGAAGCTTGGGAGTTGGACATAAATACCAAGGAACTTAGATGGGAGAGCTACGTTAAGGCGGGCTATTACGTGTGTTTTCATCAGCATCTCGTCTTTTTATATCGAAAACTGAAGCCATCTTACGCATTAGGGGGTATTGAACAAATATTTTCCTCTATCAGACTATTCAGAATCGCCAGTCCCAGTGGACCTCCTCTTCACAGGAACAGTCCCAGCCGGTTCTGGTCTGTCGTCCAGCGCAGCCATGGTCGTTGCAAGTACCCTTGCATTCCTAGCAGTTAACGGAAAGGTATTTCAGCTTTTATAATCTGCGTAATTTGCGTCAATGTCTTGCCTTTACAGCTCGACAATCAATCCATTTCCACCCAACTGACGAAAGGCGATCTCGTCAGAATAGCTGTTGAGAACGAGAAACGCGTTGGTACGCTATTTGAATCTTCTCAATTATGATAGCACAGTAGATTCAACTGATAAACGTTCGATCGCAGGTGTCAACAGTGGAGGGTGAGGCTCATATTTCGGCCGTTCATCCGCTTATTCATTACTTGAACTCGGCGACAGAATGGATCAAGCAGCATCTGTGATTTCTGATGCCTCCTCCGCACTGTACATCACTTTCTTCCCAAAGCTCGAAGCTACAGCAGTCCCACTTCCCTCTGGCTCCGTCTTCGTGTGTGCAAACTCCCTTGTCGTATCAGATAAAGCAGTAACTGCGAAGCGGAACTACAATCTACGTGTCGTTGAAACCCTCGCAAGTGCCCGGATCCTTGCGCGAGCTCTTGGACTACCCGTTAATAAGCAGGAGCCCGTTACTCTCAGGGAAGTTGTTGGAAGATTTCTGGGAGAGAAGGAGGGGCAGGAGCTTAGTATTGATGCATTGCAAGAGGGGTTGGGACGCATGATGAAGGAAGTCGAGGTCTTGAGACCTCAAGGTGCTTCGGATGATGGTCAACTTGGCGTAACATTACAAGAGATGATTGCGATGTCGGGTTTGTCCAAGGATGCTTTCTATGACGTTTATCTGTCGTGGGTCGAAGGTACGTCCATAAGTATTGGGTTTGAATTGATTTTGTTCTAAATAAAAGGACGCTACTTAGTCGAAGCGACACATTTCCAGTTGTACAAGCGTGCCAAACATGTGATTTCTGAAGCTCTCCGTGTTCTGCAATTCCGACAGACATGCTTTGAAGCTAGTGGTATCACAGCGCTTGAGAGGCTGGGTCGTCTGATGAACGAATCGCAGACCAGCTGCGCCGAACTCTTCCAGTGCTCGTGTCCCGAGTTAAATGAGCTCACTCAGCTTGCAAGGGAGGCGGGTGCTTTTGGAAGCAGGCTTACTGGTATTCGTTGCTTTTTCGCTCTCTTCACTGATTATTTGTTGATAGTCCTCAGGTGCAGGATGGGGCGGATGCACCGTGTCACTTGTCGCAGAGGACAAGGTTGCCACATTCATTGAACAACTCAAGAATACGTACGCGCCATACAGGGGCTTGGAGGGCGAAGCGTTGAATGAAGTAATTTTTGCAACGAGACCGAGCAGTGGTGCCTGTGGTGAGCTAGCTTTCATTACACACTTGGGATGAGGTTGAATTCAGGCCTTTCCAGTATACAAGTTTGGGGACTAAAGGTTTAAAGACACAAGAATATTCGAGACACAGTTACCTTCAGGAATTTTATACTCTTCAAGACGGGGTTCGTTAATAAGGGTTCTTTAATAGCGGTACAACAGTCATTGGGTATCCTACTTACCCAACAACGTGAGGATGATCAGTAGCACCGAAGTTAGAGAACTGCGCTTTGAACCCTCTTCACTCATCGACGCCTTTATTGCTCTAGTGTTTAGGGGTTAACGTTTAGTGCTCAGCCATCATTGCAATATTCACTGTCGTGAGTGGAACTCCATTGACACTAGCCAAGGAGTCACCTTTTGGATCCGGTTTCCATTGGCCATGCGTTCTTTATGCAACGGAATGGTCTGAGGAAAGTGACCGAAGGATTATTTTAAAGGTCGACAAACCTCACAGCGCGCGGTAATCAAGCTTTTCTTGAAAAAAGACGATTTGTGTTTGACTCGCGATTGGTCGTATCTAGTACCGATTTTGTGCTGGGAGATAGAAATCACCGGAAAGGATTATTTCAAGGATTAGGACCTGCTGCCGAGGTGCAGTTATTAGACAAAAGCAGGCGGCATCAGGGAGCGGAAACCAATTCGAGAACGAGTATACAGTGGTCATACCATCAAAAATTTCCAAAGATTTCTCAAGAGATCCATTTGGAACAATAATCACAGAGAAGTTAACGGGCCAATGAGTGGGGCTTCATCTATCAGACATGCTCTATTTGTGTGAAACTTCAGGGCAACGGCATGTCATCGGAGAATATGATATCTATCTTCAGAAGTTCCACAGGTTCCCCGGCCAGGTTAAGCCAGATTTACGTATTTGTAGTCGAAACCAGCCGACGCCGATCGCAGAAAAAGACATAATTTTTTGAAATTCATAGCCGTACTAGTGTGGTCGCCCCAACTAGAAACCCAGCTGTGGATACTTGGCATCAAGAAGACCCGTTCCACATAGGACGAAGCTAACCATGCCCGATACTCCGGGCCGTGAGATAAGCAAGTGTTCACTGCATGGGTCAATCATGGATAGCAACCCAGGATTAGCCGAAGGGATGGAAAGTCCGTGAGGGATACAAAGGAATTCAAGAAAGGGTTCAAAGTCATTCAACTGCAAGAGTATCTCAGCAGGACAAGTCTCAAGAGTTCAAGTTGATTTAGAACCAGTGCCGCCGGGATGATCAGTTGTTGCCAACACGTGATTGATTAAGTCCTGCCAACCTTTACTTATCTCCTACTCTTCACACCGTCTCATTTCGCGATCAAGTTACAGCTGTAATGGCGAGGTATCCTCCATTGCTGCTTTCGACAGCACCGACAGCTATTGTTCCGACTAAGGTCGTCATTCCGCATGTGTGAGTCTCATTCGATTGCAGTTTCTTGGGCTGACATTGGAGGGAATAGTCAATTGCGGGACCTCATCATATGTCCTCGAGAAAGGGGTCGAGTGAACTACATTCAACACAATTCCATCGTCGAACACAATCTCAACACGCCTGAGTCGGTGAGTCGTAATTTTATTCAACTATGGTTTCATTAGTAACGTCTGCCTTAGATGCCCCAGCTTCTTGTCAAGCTTCCCTTTCAACCGAATACTCTAAGCTCTCTTCCCATCGAAGGAACAGATGACACGCTTCTCGCAGCCGGTGGACAGAGGGCCGAAATTCATTTGTCTTACCATTCGCCGCTCCGACCAAACGCTCCTGTCTGGCACAATGAAGCCTCGATATTTGGGGATATAAATAATTCCGTTCTTCTCACTTCAATGAGCCTTACGAAGTCCAATGAAAGCAGCATAGAACCTCGACTTTGCATCAGTAACAACAATCATAGGGTTAAGCTCTATAACGTACCTTTAAGGAGTTTTCCCAAAACAGGTATCGATGAAGTCGGATGCATGGAATTCAAGGTTGCAATAAATCATTGTGCGTCAACTTACATCTGACCTTGTTACTGTTGTCATGAACGCAATGTACAGCTTCAATTTCGCCCGATGGCCGGACGATCATATCTGTTGGCGACTCAGCCAAAGTGTACCTCCATCGCATGACGGGTGGTGATGACATCACTTTTGCACGCATTGCCACTTTAAAGCTTCCGTCTCCTACCATAATGCATATGGATTATACCACAGTACCATTGACAGCATCGTTTTCAACCGCGTTCTCGTCAGATGGATTAAAGTTCGCGGTAGCATCGCAGGAGGGACTTCTCGCTGTCTGGGATGTCAGAAGTACCAAACCTTTGAAGATTTTTCAGACGGAAAAGTCAAGGATTCCTTCAGCTAATGGTGGTGTCTCTGGCTGGTCAAGTGATGGAGACGGGATATATGAATGGCCAGGACTTTTCAAAGCACCCGACTGGAGTGTAAGGAGTGTGAAGTTCGGAGGATCAGGGGATAAAGAACTGATGACTTTTACCGAGGTGAGTTACGTTCATGGCTACTATTCTTCTGTTTCTCAGTGCATCAACAGCACACTTCGTTACTCCACGTCGTAGATGCGAGGACATTTGAAACCGAGGAAATCATTCAAGTACCCGCCTTTCGGGAGCCATCATCGCCAATTCCTGTGCCAGCTCCGGTTGCGCGATCTCAGTCTCATCTCTCATCGCCCCCATACCGAGTACATCGGCCCTCTATCATTAATCATACCCACCGCATACGTTCTCGACTCAACTCCACGACACCTTCCGTACAATCCACTTCCGACAGCCGCTCGCGGGTCCACGTTCTCCGTGCTCTCAGCGACACTTCATCCTCCTATTCTGCACCAAGTGTCATCTCCGACTCAACCTGGCGGTCACTTGGCATGAGCGATTCGACTGCCACGGTCAGTCACCAAGACGGCGATGTCGAACATAACGACATCTCTGCTATTTTTCCGTTGAGAGGTCCCATCAATGATAATTACGTCACGCAGACGTTCCTTGGATCACGTGGATTTAGGGTACGCCGGCAATCCGGTGCCTCACATGAAGAAGAGGACGATCCCAACACCGGCTCGACTCATGGCGATTACGAGTACACCCTACGCCCGACCTACATCACCGTCAACAGCCGACGAGGGCATGAAGATGATGTCGAAGTGGATGAGCTGGAGTCGGACTGCGTCTCTTCCTGCGCCCCGTCGCGATCATCTTCTCCGAGCCCATCCACCCATAGACCTAGTCCAACTGGGTTAGCTTCTCCTACGCTCCATGCCATGAGCTCGCAAGATTGCGCGAGGCTTGTGCAGCCAGTGTATCCGGAGGATCTGGACATTGCGGGGATGTGCTTCGATCCGAGCGGGAGACATGTTTATGTTGCTTCTACGGAGAGTGTCGTTGAGTGGACCGTGCACGGTGCAGAAAAGGGATGGTGGGCTGGAAGTCAATGGAGATGAAGAAGATGCTTGTGTTTTTTTTTTTCCCACCACCGTTTGAAGTTTGCGTTGTTTGTTGACGGCGCATTCGTCTACGCTGGTGCATGATCGGTCCTCTTGCGGAGTGCTTTCTGGCTCGCTTGGGCTCATCTTATTTTTCCTATCAATGTACAACTATCATCACGTTCATTGTTCATCTTTTCACGACACACGGACACTTGCGTTTATCTTTCGCTTGTCATAGTATCTATTCCGTTCATGACACCACACCTGTATTAGTATAATAACAGTATAGCCATTCAAAATTCTTGTAGTCTAGGTGCCGCTGTCCCACTTTTTTCTTGATACTCTGTGGGAATGAGGGCTGTACATAACATGATGTCAATGTCAGAGTTTCTTGTGCATCCGTATATACGTACGATAGCTGCCATTTTTGTGAGGTCGACACATCTTAGACAATTGCGCCACATTAAAGACGTTAGATAGGTAATTCATGCAAGCTCAAGTATTGTATCAACCACGGCAGAAGAAAGCATAAGTCACACAGCCACAGGATTCTCATTTGAACTGGAAAAAATGACAAAGAAATGTGTCATACCATTTCTTTGGCAACTTTTTGCCTTAGAAAAAGGCATTTTTCCATTGTCTCAAACCTGTTTTTGTAAGGGTGACCTCTGGAGGCTGTGGCTTAGTCACACAGCTGGCAGAGGGAGTTCCAAAGAGAACAAGTCTAGAGATTCCTTATGTCAGGTTGGACACTTCTGGGGCTTCTGAAGCATGGGAAACAACTGTACAGTACAACAAAACCTTAAAAACTCAAAAATTGCCTAAACAAACAACTGTGCAAACAAGGCAGGAAAACTCTGGACTTTGGAAGTCAGAAAGGCAAACTCTGGCTTATATAAGCAGTCTGGAAGTGGTGCTGAAGGGCCCACACTTGTCTGAATGATAGCTAAAGAACCAGAGCACCTCAAAGGCTGAGAATAGTACTAACAGATAGTGTTGAGAGAATAGAAACAGCAAAATGAGAGAATGATAGAAGAAATGAGGAAATGCATGAAAGGAGAGTGAAGGGATAGGGAGTGAAAGAAGGAAGAAATGAGGAGTCCCCTGACAGAGAAACATCTGTTAGAAACAGGTCATGTGACTTCCAACAAGTGTTTCTCTGGAAAAACTAAAAGTATAAATTGAGAAATAGTAAAAAAACACTTATTGTGTTTTTTTATGTGTTTCTTGAGCTATTTTTAAAAATTTTCTTTCTCTATTTCTTAAGAAATACACAGGGAACACAAATTGTGTTTCTAAACTGTTTCTTAGAGAATATGGCACATGTATCTTTTGGTTTTTCTAAAGTTACCTTTGTAATTTTTCTATCAAATGTTTTTCAATAAAATTTCTTTGTGTTGTTTTAAAAAAATAAATTGGAAAAACATGATATATTTCTAAAAAAAAACCAATTAGAAATTCTCTAAATATTTCTCAAGAAAGATCAATTAGAAACACTGTCATGTTGATGAGTGTGGCACTGATTATATGACAAGCACACACTGATCTTCTTCCTCATTGGTCTGGTACACTCACGTGCAGCTGATGCAGCAATAGGCAACAATATATTGGTTTATGCAGTACATGAAATGTGTTAGTAATAACAAAAGAAGGCGCTCACATAAAAAAATTAAATGGCAGGGGAAATCAAGAAAAGCTTTCATTGAAAATAAAAGAACAGCCAATGCAAAAATGATGATGAAAGGAATGATTATATAGGGATGAGAAGCAATTACAATAGAAAAAATAGCAATGCAGCTAGTGTAAACAGTGAAGGTCATAAAGATAGCTGTAACAAGAAAAATAAAGACAAAGCTTGGAGACAAGAAGTTCAGCATGATTGATGGGCATAAGATTTTAAGGATATCTGGCATTACAATGTAGATGATGGCCAATGCTGTTGTAATAGATGATGACATGCCACATAACTCGATCATATACATAGCAAACCTGTTAACAACATATTTTCCTTGAGGTAATGCTATGGCAGCCATCATTAAGCTGCAAAATGTCATGAAAAGTTTGGTAATAGACTTCTTCAGGCAAGTACTAATACACTTAAGGCAATTGACTTTTCAAGAGAAATTATAAAAACAGCACAATGATAGCAAAAATTATAAACTACAAGCAAGTATTTGACATAGTAGGCCCAGAACTTATCCATGATCCTAACCTGCTCATCTTCTATTTCTGGTCTTTCTAAATGAAATATAAAGCTCCAAATGTGGAGCAAGGCCAAAATGGAAAAGATAGCAGGCATGTAAGGTGGTAGTAGTTGTGTGGTGTGAAAGCAGGAAATTCAAGACGTGTGTATATTAATCCTTAGTTTTTGCAGAGCAGATCAACTCTGACTGGCTACTATTCTCCTTCATCTGATCCTCAGCTGCCCCAGGACTCCTCTTACAATTTAAACTACAACTGCGCAAATTGAAAAGAGAAGGAAAATAGTTTTGTCTAGTTAGGCACACCAAATATTACTGATCATTATAATCCACTATGTTCGACTCAGAGTTCTGTAAATTGTTGTTCAACTCCAGATTCAAGACATAAACCAGCATTGATATTACTTCCATCTTCATTACTACCGTCAACTTCTTCTCAACCATTCACCATTTATATGCAACCTATTTTGCCATTTGTTTCATTGGAGCAGTTAGAGTCTGAACCTGACGACCCACAATTTGACACAACTGCAGCATCAGATGCAAATTCAGATGTGGACCTATTTGGTTTCTTTGCACTTGAGAACAAGCTAAAGATCTTTTGTAGGAATCAACAATGCACCAAGCCTGCTCCTTCTCCATGAGTTCAATTAGTAGCCTCAGACTTCATGAATCCTCCTACACCTTCAATAAGGTGCAATGAACGAGAAAATACAATATCACCTATCTTCTTTGGCAAAGATAATTCTGAATCAGATACAATATTGCACATGCCTCTTAATGCAGTTTTCAAGAAGGAAAAGGAAAGGGCCGTTGATTATGCCCAAATCAGGCTAGAGGCATGCACTATCACTAGTACAGCTACTTAGTCAATATAGCTTTGAGCATGCTAAATATGTGAGAGAGTCCTAGACAGGTCCCAGAGAACACATGGTAGGCAAGAGATTGGTGGCAAGGAAAGTAGGTGATTGGAGGCATTTGTGTAAGACTCCAAAATGCAATATGAAAGCACTAAGAGTTGCTAAGAAATAGTGCTAGGAGATATGAGAAAGTCGTTAAGGAAGGTGCTAAGAGGTGCAAAAGAGAGTTGCTAAAGGAAAGCACTCAGAGGTGCAGGAAAGAGTTGCTAAGAGGTACTATATCTTGCAGAACTCCTGCTAAAGACTACATGACAAAAATTGCATGTCAAAGAGCCTACTGAGCCTATGAGTAGTAGTATTAATATGGATGCAAAAGTATGTTCATTTCATAAATCTACAAAGCTAACTTTGACTAAGATAGGAATAGGATTGACAGGTGCAATTAGATTACTTCAAGAAGCTAGAAGACTATTAGTTGAAGAAAGAAAACATTTACATTATTTGAAAAGGAGTTGTTGACGCTCTTTGTGGCAACTAAATAGATGCTTCATTTTGACTCCCCATCTTATAATTTCCCTTGCTATGCTTTTGGAGCTGTTTTGGCAGCTTTTATCTGGGGAAAAATCAAGCACATGGCTCAAAATTGAAACTACTTTGCTGATCTTTGGTACTATGTCTCTTAATGTATTTGGTATAATGCTTATATATTTATTGAGCTCCTGGTTTGTCACTATTAAAATCTCCACTGATGTCAATATAAAGTTATTTAATTGCACTGGAGTATATTTAAACCATGTTGAAAGATCACTCACCTGCAACAGGTTTAGATTAATCTTTGAACTAACAAAGGAGATTCATAACTTACCAGGTCATTGAAATCAAGACCATAAAGTTTGTTGATATACTTGTCAAATACTTTCTTCCTTATTTTCTTTATTTCATTCTATTCTTCATTATTGGTAGCCACCTTGAGCAAGGCGGTGCACTTTGAGATGCTATTTGCCCTTGTTTTCATAGTATGTGGCACTAGTGATGTGATGACACAATCAGATGAAAAATTGGAGTACATATTTGTCAATGACATGGTTAAGATATAAGCAGATCTTAGGACTTGGAGTGTAGAATGCAGACCACTCCTTGTTATCTTTGAAGGTCAGCTGGTACTGACATGCCAATTGAATGAACCTTGGCATGAAAAGATGATGCATTTTGCATGTATGGCATGCAATGCAATATCACAGGCTAATTTGAGATATCTATTTATATGCCAAATAAGGTGCTTGAGCATGAGGGCAAAGTTGAGGATGTTAATATTTGTATGTTGCAAACAAAAAGAGATGTTGCAAAAAGAAGACAGACTAGAGAGTGCATCACATTTGAGAAAGATGTAAACTTTGTGAGTCTTCAATGACATTACACCAAAAAAGCCACAATACAAAAATCAACCAACCTGAGCAATACTGAACTAACGGATATCCAAACAGAAGCCACCACTAAAATATTAGAGAGGATTAAGAGGGAGTAGGAGCTAGATTTGCATGAGAGCATGCTTAAGCAACTTTTGAATATATAAAAAACACCATGAACATAGTTCTCAGGAGAGCAACAAAACACCCTCTAACTGTAAAGCCAAACATCTTGAAGTACATATTATATATTCATCACCTTCCATCATGTACTAAAACACAAATTCAAAAGATTATATACAAAAAGATCAAAACAATATCATTTGTAGACTTTCAATAAACAAAGCGGATACTTTCTTATGCCAATCTTACTATAAACATTAGATGTTGACCTCTGATGGTCTCTATTGCTTCATTTTAAGTGAAATCTTTAGTGTTTGCATGGCTGATACTTATAAACAAAATGTCTAGTTTTATGTACTAAGAGAGATACCAGTAGTTATATTTGAAGAAATGCAATCGACTTTTTGAATGTTTTCTGTAGTCTGTATTTAGTGTTTTAGTAGAGTAATTAGTACACATGTTAGTTGACTCATCAGATATAATAACGGAGCTATATAGATACATGCTATTTTTTGAGGCTTCATTGGAGGCCTAAAGATGCAGTAATTGAGGCAAAAGATTAATTCTTCAGAAAAGGAAGACATGTTGAGTTCATTTGAGTGTTGTTGTTTTTAGCACAAAAAAAAACAAAGAAAAGAAATTACAATAACATCACATACAAAACTACGAGGCTGCAGTCAAAACTTTGCAATATTGGAGACGGTGAAGTTGAATTACCAGTCTACAATAGAATATGCTAATATTATGGTGACTTGCAATACATGTGCATGCATGATTGTAATTGTGGCTGTGCATAAGTTGACTTGTCAAGCACCTGCACTGCTACACAGCACTGCCACATACTATGAGGCTACAACTGAAACTTTGCAATATGATAGATAGTCAAGTTGAATTACAAGCATACAAATAGACTATGCCAAAACATTTCACCAAATATGAGGCAGCTAAATCTCAGATTGAGGGTTGAGAGTGACTTGCAATTGTATAGCAAGGCTTTGAAACCAGATATCACTGTAGAAGTTGAGAGGAAGGCAAGCTACAATGTCATGCAATGACTATGATGTATGATCATTGTTGCTGATGCATTGGACTCATGGTCTGGTGCCAGTGCATGGGTTTCCATATGAGTTTGTTGTAGTCCTGTGGCTATCAATAAAGCAGAGAAGGCTTGTGACAGGTAAGGCATCACAACAGTATGTGTTATATGTTGTACAGGAACTTGCTTTGTACTGTACTATATGTATCTAGTAGAGTCTGCTATATTATAGCAGAGCAGTCCCCACAGTGCTGTAGAATACAGAGCTATGGACATGTTACAATGTGCTGTATGACATGGTCTAGTAGATTGATAAAAGGCAGGCACACATATATGCATGCAGACCTAGTAAATGCCAGTAGACACTAGCAGATGTCAACGTGCATCAGTGGCCATTAGCCCATGAGGGAAAACCTCCATTGGTGGATGTTATGGCATGAATAAACTTTTCTTAAAGTTCTCTACTTCTCTTCTCTTTTCCTTCCTCCCTACAATAACTTAAGGCTATTCACCTCTCCTTCCCTCCTTTTTCCACCTCTGATGCCAGCATACATCTCCTTCCTCCCTACAATAACTTAAGGCTATTCACCTCTCCTTCCCTCCTTTTTCCACCTCTGATGCCAGCATACATCTATAAAAGGGCCCTGCTGACCTATGCAGGCCTATGCAAGCCACCAGCAGACATCTATGCAGACCTACATCGACCGACTCAAACCTATGCAGGCCCATGCAAGCCTGTGCAGAGCACCAGCAGATATCTGCAGAGGCTTACATAGGTCCATGGAGGCTGGTTGGACTAAAGAAAAAGGTAACTCTTCATGTCTGCTAAATGCCTATGGGGAGAAATTGAACTCTTGGCCTTGGAAAAGCCTCTAGCAACAGAACGCACTGATGATTTAACTATTGCACCATAAGTCTGTTATTAATAAATAAATCAAAGGTCAGATAACACAATGAATGGCTGCTCACCTACGTCCCCACAGGTCCCTGTATAGATATTTTGAGGTAGAAGGGGGGTGGCATACCTCCCAAAAGAGTTTTTATGGCTTGAAAGAAGCATTGGCATCATTTGCCATCAGCTGGCATTTGTCAGAGTTTGTTGGCAGCCATTGGAACCCACTAGCATCTATTGGCATCTATTGTATATTTGTTGGCATCTGCCAAATATCCACTGATATCTGTTGGCATTTATGGGAATCTGTCAGCATTTACAGGAATCTGTCAGCAACCCCTGGCATTGTCTGGCATCAGGGCAGGAGAGAAGGAAAGAGGGTGCATGGATATCCGCCACATGGAGTGGTGTCTCAGAAAGCATGGAGGGTGGCAGAAGAGGATGAAGATGGTGATAGGACCCTATACAGGATCAGCGCATCAACGGCAGGCGACGGCAACGCGGCACCGACTCAAAATACCTTAGCGCGCGCTAATTATCCAATTTGGGCAATATTTGACGGCCGCGCACGGCAAGAAGCAGATCCAATCAATGATAGCGCCGACGGCAGCAGGAATGACAACTGACAGATGGCATCAGTCACTGATGACAGCGCTTAGCGAGAAGCTTGATGATCTATCAAAAACTGACGGACAGCTTGGCGTTTGACCTTGGCGTCTGACACTGCTTACCGTCTCGATTTGGCGCCCAACGTCGCTTAGGTGTTCTGACAGACAGAAGGGTGATGGATTGATGGTTTAGTACCGCGATCTGCCGCCTGGTGGCGCCAAGGGTCCTCAAAGGACGGTAGGGATCTGAAACCGTTGGAGCTACCCCTATGAAATTTTCCAGTTTACCGCACTTTGGCGATGGTTGGTCACTGGCAACGGTGAACTCCTTGTAGTATATATATTACTTACCGACTTGTACATACACCATCAGACGAATAGACCAGAGTTCACTACTCCCCTTTCTTCAGTCTCCCTTACGCCCAGAATTTTATTTACGGTTGGCAACGTCAAACTCATCGGCAGTTGCAGACGCTCGCCAACACTCGACACCCTCGTGCCTTGCAACTACGGCAGGCATTATCGACACTTAGACTTCGCTAAGCATACCATACTCTTGCCGCTTACCTTTGCCGTGTTCACTTACCGCTTCTTCCTAGGCGCTTTACCTTAGCGCTTTACACTTGCCGACACCCGTTACCGACTTTTCCCCTTTTTCACAGACGCGTTCTCTGGGACCTGCCCGGGACTCCTCAAATCACTTATAACGCGCCCAACGCAAACTCTTGGTATGGTAACACTTTAGTTACATTTGTTCCTGACCAAACTTTGGGCGTCATCAAATTGGAGCCCACCGCGAGGGATCTCTAGGGCAGAATTCCGCCAGAAACCCGTCTTCAGCGTAGGCGCCGCCTGCTAGACCAGTCGGCAGAAGGCATAGCTCCTTCCCACCCATCAACTCCACAACCACCTGGTGCCTTACCGGGTCTCTCTCTCGCACAGGAACTACAGAACGCCACTGTAGACGCTTTTCCTGATCTCTTCCCGCATTCCCTCGATTATAGTGCCGACGACCCCTTAGCGTCGCCCTTTACTTTGCCGCAATCAGTTACCCCCATCACTCCTTTAACACCGCTTTCTCAATTCGCCATTTCGCTTACCCCGTCACCAACCTCTAGAACTCCTTCCCCACCACCGCTAACTGAACTCGCCAACACAGTCGCTATGGAACAACAAGTCCAGCGCATGCCGCCACGCAACCACTTCTCGGCACCGAAATGGGACGAGTCCAAGCCACGGGAGCTCTCTCAGTATTTCAAGGAATTAGAGTATTTATTCAGGGACTGTAACATTACCGACCACACGCAGATGAAGGAGTACGCGGCAAGATACGTATCGTATGACACGGCAGAGACGTGGACAGGTTTGACCGAGTTTGCCGCCTTTGTTCCTGCCGCCCCACCAGCTCCAGCTCAAGGCGCTTCGTATGAGGACTGGAAGACGGCAGTAATCCAGCTGTACCCTGGCGCAGAGGAGGCTACCCGATACACGGTAAACGAGCTGCAGAAACTAGTACAGGAATCTTTCAACAACGGCACTTCTTCTCTTGGCGCATTCTCCACGTATTACCGCGAGTTCCAGAAAATCGCTAGGTGGCTTCTGCAGAACGGCAAGCTCTATATTAACGAGGAGCGTCGCCTATTTCAGCAGGGCATCCCGACTTCACTGTGGACTCGTATTGCTCGTCGCCTAGAGATAGTTCATCAGGCCCATCACCCTGACGAGCCCTATAATGTTGCCGACGTCTTTGAAGCCGGTAAATGGGTTCTTAAGGGGACCGACACTGGCGTTGGTATACAACGCGCTAGGACGAGCCCACCCCCTGAGCGAACTAACGGTATCATTCCCATCCCGCCTCCTGCTGCCGACTTCGTTAAGAAAGAGGAGCTCAATGCTGCTATTACCGCCGCTGTCGCTTCCGCTATGACTCGTATTGAAACTATGATCACCACCAACCTCACCGCTAACCGACCCGCTAACGTACCCGCACCTGGCCCTTGCCACTTTTGTGGAGAAATTGGCCACACCATGACTAGAGGACGTTGCGCTACCCTTGAGAATTATATTCGGCAAGGGAGAATCCGAAGGGCTATCGACGGCAAGATAGTTTTTACCTCTGGCGCCACCATCCCCAACTACCCAGATAAGAAGTCCTTCCAGGAGCGGGTAGATGAATGGCATAGACGCAATCCAGGACAAATCGTTACCGGCACGCTTTCTGGCAACGCCAACCCCGACCCTGACCAGGCGACTCAACAGCAAATGATCCACGAGGTCCTACATTTCGACAGCGTTGGCGACCGCCCTACCTTCTCGTGGGAAGAGCGAATTGCTAAGTTACAGCAGGAGCTGGATTCGCTTAAGAATCAGGTGTTTGATGGGGTTGAAGTTAAGCAGCCCAAACAGCCTCTTAAAGGATACAAGCCAATGCCTCCCGCTAGCAAGCTACCGACGCCTGCTCCTGCCCCTGCTCCTGCTCCAGAACCATCGTCGTCTGCTACTGTTCCTGAACCGCCTTTGCCGCCTCTCCATCCCTACTCAGGGATTCCCGACCGATACCATGCTCCCGCACAACGAAACTTTGCTGCTCCCGAGAAACGTCCTGAAGGTGGTTACCGACCTACTGCGCCAATTTTCGACATAGAGAAATCGAACCACGTCTTTAACCGCATCATGAAAACCGCCGTCACCTTGTCAGTAGAAGAACTTTGCAGTATTGCTCCCGACGTCCGCAACCAGGTCAAAACGGCAGTCACTCCTCGACGACCCTTGGCGACAGCCATTGCCGAAGTTGATGAACTCGACGACGCGCTTCCTGGTTTTTCTGTTACCATCGATGCTCCCGACACCGATGAAACTCTTGCCGACCCCATCGCTAACGCCACTTCTGTGGACCCAGTGGAGACCTACCTTAGGTCAGTGGACCATGGAGAGGACCCCGCCATCCTTACCATCGCTCAAGAATCGCACGCTATCCGCTCAGTTGCGCTAACGGTAGACAACAAGCACGAGGTAGAGGCAATCGTGGATAGCGGGTCTCAGATTATTTCTATGGCAGCAGAAGTCGCTAACGATTTGGGTCTCATTTATGACCCTACTGTTATATTAAACATGCAGAGCGCTAACGGTACCGTGGACAGATCCCTAGGCCTCGCCAAGAACGTGCCGTGCACCCTTGGCAACATCACCTTTTACCTCCAAATACATATCTTGTGCTCCCCGGCTTACGACTTATTACTCGGCAGACCCTTCGACGTCTTGGCACGATCAGTCGTCAAGACAGTTACCGACGAGGAAACGACCCTCACAATTAGCGACCCCAATTCCGGAATCCGACGAACGGTGCCAACGTTCCCTAGGGGACAACAAAAAAGCGCCCTCGCCAAGCCACCGGAGTTTACCGACCAACACGCCAACGAACAACCCTACCGGTGTTTTCACAAACCATCGAGGAGGTGATTGGCGACGATCACGGAGATGTGGCGCTAACGCTAGAATATGACTATTCAACTGGTCTTGTAAATGTTATGTCTACCGCTTTTCTTGACAAAGATGTTTTAACTACTACCGACGCAGAACCTCCCCAGAAAAGTCAAAACATTACCAACTCCTCTCTTGCCTACTTGTACCTTACCGCTTCCGAATCTTTTCAGAATATTGCGTCTACAGATACCTATCTCACCACTCTTCCTGGAGCCTCGTCTCCTGCCGTTCTTGGACTTACCGCTCCTCAGGCTACAGTTCCCCTTTCTACCTCTGTTTATAACCAGGCTAACGCTCCCAAAAGGAAAGGGGTTCAAGTTAAAAAGAAATATAAGCCAGTTGCGCTTAAAACAAAACCCATCGCTACGCACTCTCCCGAGACTTTCAGAATTGAGCGCCAGATCATTGGTGACCCTCTTGCCGACATACCGACTTTATCACCAAATCCGCCACCCTTTCAGCCGACAGGACGTTTTACCGAGGAACGCCAGCAGCAGTTCGCCAAGGAGCACGACACAGGATTTTTGACCAAAGATGAGTTGAACGTCCTTACCGATCTTGTCGCTAAGCAAGACAAAGCCTTCGCCTGGGAGGACTCAGAATGCGGCAGCCTACGTACAGACTTCTTCCCGCCTGTGGTGATTCCGACCATTCCTCACGTGCCGTGGACTGAGCACAACCGACCGTTACCGCCTGGGATCGAAGCCGAGGTCTGCCAGATCATTAGGACCAAGATACAGGCTGGCGTCTACGAGCCCTCCAATAGTTCTTACCGCTCTCGTTGGTTTTGTGTCCTCAAAAAGAACGGCAACCTACGTATAGTCCACAGCCTTGAGCTGCTGAATAGAGTTACAATACGACACTCTGGCGTACCGCCTTTTCCTGACCACTTTGCCGAGTCCTTTGCCGGGCGTATCTGTGGCGCCACCCTTGATCTCTACGTTGGCTACGATGAACGCTTGATACACCCTTCTTCCCGCGATCTCACTACTTTTCAAACTCCATTTGGCGCTTTGCGCCTAGTCACCTTACCGATGGGCTGGACAAACTCAGTCCCCATATTCCATGACGATATCACCTTCATCCTCCAACCCGAGATACCGCATAATGTCTTTAGCTTCATAGATGACGTTGGCGTCAAAGGCCCCAAAGACTGGCGACTCGTAAACGGCTTACCGGCGACCCATCCCGACAACTCCAACATTTGCTTAGCGCTATGGGAGTTCTTCCAGCTGCTCAATCGAGTTCTCCAACGTATGAAGTATAGCGGTGGTACGTTTAGCGGTCACAAACTCCTCCTTTGTGCGCCAAGGTTCAAAATACTCGGTCACATCTGCACTCCCGACGGTCGCGTTCCCGACGAGTCTCGCTTAGCACTCTTGGAGCGATGGGGCCCTTGCCGCGACTTATCTGAAGTTCGCGCCTTTCTTGGCACCGTTGGCGTTCTCAGGATATTCGTCAAAAACTTTGCCCATCGCGCACACGCCCTTAACCGACTCACCCGCGCCAACGAGCCCTTCGAATTTGGGCCAGACCAGGTCACTGCCCAACGCGACTTAGTAAAAGCCCTACAAGACGCCAAGCCCCTAGTCCCCATCGATTATACCTCTGCCGACCCTGTTATCTTGGCGGTGGATACCTCGTACATTGCCGTTGGTTACTTCTTGTGCCAGTGCCTTACCGACAATCGGAAACAGCGACGCTACAACCGCTTTGGGTCGATCACGCTAAACGACCGAGAGTCTCGCTACAGTCAGCCTAAGCTAGAGCTCTATGGACTCTTCAAAGCCTTCCGGTCGCTAAAGATGTATTTGATTGGCGTGCGGAACCTTATTGTTGAAGTCGACGCTAGGTACATCAAAGGCATGCTGCAGAATCCCGACATCCAGCCATCCGCTAGCATGAACCGGTGGGTAGTCGCTATCCTCATGTTTCACTTTGAGTTGGTACACGTCAAGAGCTCTTTCCACGGCCCAGATGGACTCTCTAGGCGACCACGGCAGCCTGGCGACCCGGTAGTGGACCCTCAGGCTGATAGCGATTTCGAGGACTGGATCGACCGCTTACATGGTTTCGTGCACCTCATACAACAGCCAATCCCCCTATTACGACGGCAACAGCCTACCAGCATCCTGTTACATCCCATCGTCCCTTACCGCCCCGAGACCTTTAGCGCACCCCTCACGTTCTACACGGCAAGCATCCTTAAACAAGACTTGCCGCCAGTAAAAGTCGTACAGGAACCCCAGTCGCTAAGAGAAGACAGCAGAAACCTGACCTACGATGCCGTCCCCCGATCCGCCAAGGCAAAGGCAGAGGACAGTCGTCTGTTAATGGTTGAACAATGGCTACAAGACCTTAAGCGACCCCCAGACCTTACCGACGAACAATACGCTACCTTTATCCGCTATGCTACCCGCTTCTTCTTTACCGACAACCGACTTTGGCGACGAAATCGAGATGGCGCTCACAAGCTGATCATCAAGCCAGAAAGTCGCTTACGAGTCCTACGCGCCATGCATGACGAGCTAGGACATAGAGGTCTGTACGCTACTCGAGCTTCTCTGTTAGAACGCTTCTGGTGGCCACACGCTAGTGCCGACATCGCCTGGTACATCAGGACTTGCCACCTCTGCCAAATTCAACAGATACGCCAAGTGCTCATTCCGCCAACCGTTGCAACGCCAGCTCCACTCTTCAGCAAAATCTACGTCGACACCATGCATCTGCCTAAGTCTGGTCGCTACAAGTACATCATTCAAGGTCGTTGCTCGCTAATCCACTGGCCTGAATTTCGAATGCTCCAAAGAGAAAATACCGACGCGGTCGCCAAGTGGCTATTTGAGGACGTCATTTGCCGTTGGGGAGCGCTAAGAGAAATCGTCACGGATAACGGTGCACCCATTATCAAAGCGCTAACATATCTTGCCAAGAAATACAACATTCACCACATTCGAGTATCTGGCTACAACAAACGCGCCAATGGCCTGGTAGAGAGACCCCACTTTGACGTTCGGCAAGCGCTCTTCAAGGCAGTCGATGGCGACGAGTCTCGTTGGAGCGAAGCGACCTATTCAGTGTTCTGGTCGGAAAGAGTTACTATTCGTAAGCGCATGGGTTGTTCTCCCTATTACGTGGCTACTGGCACCCATCCGTTACTCCCTGCCGACATTATAGAAGCGACCTATCTTCAGCCAGCACCCAACAGTATCTTAGTGACTACCAACCTTATCGCCAGACGAGCTATTGATCTCCAGCGAAGGAAAGAAGATTTAGAGCGACTCCACGAGATAGTCTTTAGCGCCCGTCGCCAAGCAGCCCTGCGATTCGAAACCAAGCATAGCGCCACTATCAAAGATTACAACTTCCCGAGAGGAGCGCTAGTGCTTATGCACAACTCCAAAATTGAAACCTCATACAATAAGAAAATGCGCCCGCGCTATCTGGGACCTTTGGTAGTTATCTCTCGTAACCGTGGAGGCGCTTACATGCTCTGTGAATTAGATGGTTCAGTACTGCATCGACCTGTTGCCGCTTTTCGCCTATTACCGTATCTCGCCAGGGAACAAATTGACTTGCCGCTTGAAGCGCTAGATATCGACACCGCCAAGCTGAGAGAACTTGAAGAAACCGAACTATTGGACGATGATGACTTGCCGACTTTAGTTGAAGAAGAAGAAAACGATTAGAAAAGAATATTATTGATAAGCTCCTTTTTCTATTACTTACCTTACTTATCTTTCTTGCCGAGACTTACTATACTATATTCAACAGACATTTCTTTACATAGTCGAGTCGCAGCGCTAGCGTGTCGCCAACGCTTAGCGCCTTGCGCAACTCTCGCCAAGGGTTTTTCGCTATGATGATCTACTGAGTGTTTCCCTTTTTCCTCAAAATTTGTCTAAGTCCCTCACATACTATTGCTCTTGCTAAAACCTACCTTAGAATACTCTTGCCGCTTGCCTTCTCTTTGCTTTACTTTCTTTGCTTTCTGAGGCTGCGCTAACTCAGACCAGGGAACTTATCATTTCACTTCAAAGCAAGGCGGCAAAATCGATATTCAGTCGGTAACAAAAACAAAATATTATTTACATAAATGGCCTATCTACGCTAAGGTCCGTCTATTCGCTAACGTCGTCCATCGAAAGGGAGTCGTCTGTCACAGGCAAGGAGGAATCGCGAAGAGGAAGGAGGTCGCCAGGCAGAATATTGTTAGCCGTTTGCCAGGCCAGGGCGGCTTGGCAATCTGCTTGGTAGTCGCGAAGGACATGTAGACTTCGACCCAAGTTAGAGTAGCGCAGCCTTAGCGCCATCAGCTGCCCGCAAACCCGTTCCCGCTCCCGACTCATTGTGGCCTCCATTGTTGCCGCCCTCTGGGAGTACCTCTCCAGCACATCGCGAGGATTAAGCGCTATTACCAGGTAAACGAGGTCTTGTCCCAGCCACTGGAAAGTGTCGCCAGTGACCGTCGGCTCCGGCTGAGGGGTCCAAGCAGGATTGACCCTGGCAATCACGGGGCGCCTAGGCTTCAGTCCTGCAACGTCCTCAGGGTCTGATACCTCCCAGGGGGCCATGTTGCCGTAGGGAGGCAGCCAGTGCCACTCTGGCTCCTCCCTGGCGACTCCTTCCGCTCCCTCTCCTTCTTCCGCTACCGCCTCCTTGGCAGGGGCCTCTTCCTCGTCACCTTTGCGCTGGGTCGCCAAGGTCTCGTCTGGCTCCCCCTCCGCGTCCTCGTCACCAGCCATAGCCATAGGGCTTCCCGCTCCCCTTGCTGCCATTGCCGAGGGTTCCACCTCCTGAGGCTCTTCCCTTGGCGGCGGGTCCACTACCGCGTCGTCCTCATCGGCAGCAGGCAGAGAAACCCCCCTCAGGTGGATGGGGGAAAGTAACTTGCTAGGCCCGGCTTCAGTGTCCCTCGGCGGCAGGCGGCTGGCGGCAAGCGCTTTCTCCAACTCCTCCATCTCCACGTCTCCAGGGGTAGAGGGAGGAGACTCCACCCGCGCACGTTTGGCCTTGCCCTTCCCCTTGGCAGGGGAAGAGACTTGTCGTTTTGAAGGGACCGTAGTCCCTTGGCGCTCACCGGCGCCACGGTTGCCGACGGATTCGTTTTCGTCCCCTTGACGCGTCGGCAGCGCCAGGGAACTCTTGCTGATGGTTGCCGCGTCTCCAGCGGCCTTCTTCTTCCTCTCTCCTTCTACAAACTCACGAGCCCGCTTAACAAGGACGGCGCGCTTGAAGGTGCGCTCCACTACTGCGTCTGGGGCGCCACCGCGTTCTCGACTCTTGGCGCCATCCAAAGTGCAAGCCCTCTTCAGCGTACCGCACCGGTAGCAAGGCTGGCCACCAGTGGGGTACCAACACCCCTCTGGGTCGTTGTCGGCCCAGCACTTGTCGCACTGCAAGAATGTCAGCAAGAGCGGTAAGGAAAGCTATAGTACTTACCGCTCCTTGGGAGTCTTTGAACTCCCGCCTTGCCGCTGGACTTGCCGTCTTCTTATCCTTCATCTCCGGCAAGACCACTCCCGCTTCCATTCCCTCATCCAAAACCGCCTCATCTCGTCGCGCTACCAGCAAACCCTTCAGCTCGGCATCGCTAAAAGAAGTTTGCGTTGGCACCTGCCAACTATTTGGTTAGCAGGGAAGGTACCTTGGCATAATAAACTCACCGTGTAACGAGGGGCGGCAGCCTTACGAGACTGAGAGTGGGATAAGCGGCAGTCGCCAGCGGTAAGAAACCTCAAACTTACCTTCTTTTTCAAAGTCTTGCCAGGCTTGACCGGAGAGCCCGATTTGCTTGCCGGCAGTGCAGGGCTCTGGGCACTACCGGCGCGGGAATCCTTCACATCAGACATCTGCCTCCTGGCAACTGGCGACTTCTCGCTAGCAACCAGGGACTCGCCAACGACCTCTCGCTCCTCCAACGCCTTGGTCCTCTCCTTGGCGTCACGGGAGGCCTCTTCCAGCACACTCTCACAAATAGCCGCCATCTCAGCATCCACCTGCAAATTAGCAAGAGGCGCTAACACCTCTTGTTTGCTATGGGGAGACAGATCAGACCACAGCTAAGTTAGAAATCAAAAATCAGAGATACTTACTCAGGCACAGGAGCGCTTACCGTCATCGGCAAGGCGCCAGAGAGGATATCCTCCAACTCGTCCTCAATGGTAGGGACAGGAGGAGGCGCCTAAGGACCAATCAGCTAGCGACACGGCAAGGACTAAAAACCACTTACAAAACGAGAAAACAGCGCTAACCAGTTGGCGCCACGATTGTCCACGTACCGCGCCCAGCACCACTCCCGCACTTCGATTTCTCTGTCCCAGCCGACGCCAAGGACACGAACTTCGTACCAGCGCTCTAATAACTTCATCACGGCAACAACCAAGTTTGGAGGCGCCTCCACGCCCACACCCTCGATGCGCTTGATAAAGTTGTTGGCCTTAGCGATGTAGGAAGAGGCAGCGTCTTGAGCCTCGCGAGATGGAACGGGGGGTGGAGTTGGAATACGGAAGGACATATTTTAATTTTGAGCGCCAGGAAAAAGATGGGGAGAGGAAACGAAGTCCAAACTCACGCGCCAGGACTATAAACAAAATCTCAAGAACGCACGGACCACTTGTCACAAAAGCGGTAACAGTAGCCTTATTTGGTGACTGAGGACAGTCAATTTTTCAGTTGGGGGGAGATGATAGGACCCTATACAGGATCAGCGCATCAACGGCAGGCGACGGTGATAGGCTTCTACTCGGACTGAGCGCATCAAGGGACATTATAGGCCGACCAACACTTGACACACTAAAGGCTCTAGCGACCAGCCTTGGGTACAGAGCAGCCCTAGCGCGGGCGCTCTATGGCAAGACTTATCCATTCATCTCAATCACCAGCATCAGCCCCTCAGCGCACTCCACTCAGTTACTTTGAAGACCAAGAAGACTCAGGACTCATAGCGCTAGCATAACGGTGGGAGGGGACTCTGACCAAACCCCGATCAGTACTGGAAGGAGTTAGCAATTGGCGCTGTCAATCACCGAGGCACCTCAATCAGAAGTCTAAAAGAATCAATGACGATGAGACAGGATACACGCAGACCCAACATTTAAATCTATCAAAAACCTCAATCAGAAGTCTAAAAGAATCAATGACGATGAGACAGGATACACGCAGACCCAACATTTAAATCTATCAAAATATGGTACAATGTTTAGCGCCGGAATTAGCGCTCACGGCGTCTGTCGAGGATTCCCCGACCATACCCCGGGATGGCATGGCCAATTAAATTACATCAAAAAGTGAGCAAACTCGTACCACTTCTAAGTAGTTTTAGAGTCGCCGTTGGTCGCCGTCACCCATGCGCTGCAGGTCGCCGTTGACAGGTGGCCGTTAGCTACAGTCACGAAGAGAGGCGCTAATTGGTAGCGCCGTCAATGGACTTATTTTGGAAATAATGTAGCGCATAGTATAAAAACTAGCTACTTGCCATGTATATAACAACGAATCGTAACCTCTTGAGCACCCAGTTACACTTAGCGTTCAAATCGCGCTAGCGTTGCCTGACTTTGCCACCAAGTTTGGCGCTAGCTTCGTCTATCTCGTCTTCGTCGTTTACGGTGCCACCTACGGGCACGCTACGCTGCGCTATTCGTTTCTTTCTCTATAACTTCCTATCTCGTCTTCGTCGTTTGCGGTGCCACCTACGGGCACGCTACGCTGCGCTATTCGTTTCTTTCTCTATAACTTCCCTAAACTACGACGCTTACCACTTGCTAGGTAGCATCCGAGGCGCTATCGTCTAGCGCATCGCCCTATCACCTCTGCTCGAGCACACCGGGACCCTGCCGGGACTCCTCACAAACCCGTACGCCAGGCGCTGGAGACGGCGTTGTACTGCGTATACGTCCAGCGCACCCAACCACAGTTGGCGTCATCATTTTGGAGCCCACCGCGAGGGGTTCTATTGAGGCAGAATTCCGCCGGAAACTCGAGCCCAGCGACAGCGCCGCCTCCTATTGGAGAGCGCGTTTGAACAAACCTTAACTGAGTCACCACACTTACCAGGCGCGCTACCGAGGCAGACTTTAGATCAGGAGCTTGAAGCCGCTCCAGATAGCTTGGCTGAAAGCTTCTTTTACCAGGCGCGCTACCGAGGCAGACTTTAGATCAGGAGCTTGAAGCCGCTCCAGATAGCTTGGCTGAAAGCTTCTTCCATTTTCCCGACCGTTCGAATACTTAGCAGGTGAAAACCATACACCGCTTACTCCTTTGGAAGAGCTGTCTAGGTCATTATCGCCAGAACCTAGCGACTCAGAATTACCCAAGCCAGTACCGACTACAACTACGCCAAGCGAAACTACCACTAACACTACTATTCCCACCACGACGTCGACACCAGCTAGTATGGAGCAGGCAAACACACCGCGTATGCCGCCAAGAAACCACTTCTCGTCGCCAAAATGGGACGAGACGAAACCTCGCGAGCTAACACAGTATTTCCGAGAATTGGAATATTTATTACGCGACTGCCGAGTCACCGACAACACACAAATGAAAGAATACGCCGCCAGATACGTTTCCTACGACACCGCGGAATCCTGGACGGGACTGGATGAGTTTCAAGGATTAACACGAGAGGCGGTGCCAAGGGCGTTTACCTACGAGGAATGGAAAAAGGCGATCATTAAACTGTACCCTGGCGCTGAGGAATCCACGCGCTATACCGTCCTTGAAATCCAGAAACTGGTACAGGATACCTTCGCAATGGGCATTTATACACTAGGCACGCTATCTACTTATTATCGAGACTTCCAGCGAATTGCAAGATGGCTAGTGCAGAATGGGGCATTTATACACTAGGCACGCTATCTACTTATTATCGAGACTTCCAGCGAATTGCAAGATGGCTAGTGCAGAATGGCAAACTCTACAGGAACGAGGAACGGCGCTTGTTTCAACAAGGCATTCCACATCACTTTGGACTCGTATAGCTCGTCGCTTAGAAATTCTTAAGTCCGACCACCATCCTGAGGAACCCTACGATATAGAAGACGTCTTTGAAGCAGGTAAATGGATACTGAAAGGCACGGATACTGGCATCCCCTTCCAGCGACCTTCTAGCACTGATAACGGAGGAAAGGCGCCACCTGTTGCGGCGCCCGCACCTAGCGCAACTAACAATCAGGGAGGTTTTGTCAAGAAGGAGGACCTGGAAAACGCAGTCAACACGGCGCGCCCGCACCTAGCGCAACTAACAATCAGGGAGGTTTTGTCAAGAAGGAGGACCTGGAAAACGCAGTCAACACGGCGTCGCAAACGTTATGAGCAAATTGGAAACGTTAATCTCGACTAGCCTTAATGCGCCACGAGGTAATATGCAATCCGGCCCTTGTCACTTCTGTGGTGAGGCAGGACATACGATGACTCGCGGACGCTGCGCTATCCTCGAACAATACCTGCGCCAAGGAAGAGCACGCCGAGGCGCCGACGGGAAAATAGTCCTACCCTCCGGCGCTAACATCCCTCTATATCCTGAGCACCGAACCTTCCAGGGGCGAATTGATGAATGGCATCGACGTAACCCTGGGAACTTAGCAACGGGCAATCTCAATAGTACGGCCGCAGCGGAGGCAGAAACAACTCCACAACAGGCGCTAATCCATGAAGTACTCCAGCTTAACGCTGTTAGCGAGCGACCGACGTTGTCACGAGAGGAGAGGATCGAGACGTTGGAAAGGGAGCTAAAGTCGCTAAAGAATCAGGTTTTCGATGGCCGACGTTGTCACGAGAGGAGAGGATCGAGACGTTGGAAAGGGAGCTAAAGTCGCTAAAGAATCAGGTTTTCGATGGGTCGAGATTAAAAAGAGCAAGCAACCGTTGAAAGACTATAGACCTTCAGGCGCTACGACCGATCCAGCACCTGCAAAGCCTTCGAATTCCAGTATCAACGACGACACACCTGATACGGCCAAAGCGCCAGCTAGCACGGAACCGCCACTACACCCGTATTCAGGACTTGCCGGTAACTACGCTCCGCCTATCAATCGAAACTTTGGAGCGCCAGACAAGCCAGCAGGAGGCTACCGACCAACGGCACCAATCTACGACATAGAAAAATCTAAGCAAGTATTCGATCGTATTATGAAAAGTCAAGTCACGATGTCGGTAGGGGAGCTATGCAGTGTGGCGCCAGACGTCAGGAATCAGATGCGTACAGCGGTAACCCCTCGACGGAACGTAGCTAACAATGTAACGGCGGTGGACGAATGCGACGACGCGCTACCTGGATTCGCGTACATAACCGAGACGGTCGCGTCGGAAATCAAAGAAGAGGCCGGGACGAATGCGACGACGCGCTACCTGGATTCGCGTACATAACCGAGACGGTCGCGTCGGAAATCAAAGAAGAGGCCGCCCACCTAAAGAAGCTACGTCCATTGACCCGGTCGAAACTTACCTTAAGTCGCTAAGATCTAGCGACGATCCCGCCGTCCTCACTGTAGCCCAAGACTCTCACGCGATTCGCTCGATTATGTTGACAGTTGATGGAAAAAGCGAGATAGAATCTATAGTGGACAGCGGATCACAGATTATTTCAATGGCTGCCGACGTCGCTAACGAGCTTGGCATCATTTACGACCCGACCATCATTCTTAATATGCAAAGCGCTAACGGCACTATTGATCGATCCTTGGGAATGGCTCGTAACGTGCCATGCGCTGTTGGCGATCTTACGTTTTACCTTCAAATACACATTCTTAGGTCGCCTGCGTACGACTTATTATTAGGGAGGCCCTTCGACGTCTTAGCCCGATCAGTAGTCAAGACGACGTCTGAAGACGAAACGACGCTAACTATTAGCGACCCTAACTCGGGCGTCAGAAGAACGGTACCAACGTTTCCACGGGGGAAATTCCAGAAACCGGGACCGAGAAAGCGACCTTACGTTAGCGACGACCCTTGCGAGTGTTTTCCGGCGCCATCGAGGAGATGAGTGATGAGGATCATGGAGATGAAGCGCTTATCTTGGACTATAACCATCGGACTGGGCAAGTAAACTTTATATCCTATACCCCTTTAGCCCATGAAATCTTGAATTCTTCTTCGTCGCTTACTAGTGACGCGTTATCCTACTTATACCTCACTGCGTCAGATATTACTGAAAACCTTTCAACAGACACTTATTTCGTTTCTACTCCCGACTCTAAAGAATCTTTGATATCAGGTTTCGCTAGAATGAAAACCTTTCAACAGACACTTATTTCGTTTCTACTCCCGACTCTAAAGAATCTTTGATATCAGGTTTCGCTAGAACCATGACTCTATTTATAATACGTTTGCTAACAATAGTACCCCTAAGCGCAAAGGGGTTCAGGTCAAGAAGAAATATAAACCCGTAGCGCTTAAAACAAAACCGGTAGCAAGCGCCGTACCCGAGGAATTTCGCATCGAAAGAAAAATAATAGGCGACCCTTTGGCTACCCTGCCAAAACTCGATCCGAATCCACCACCCTTTGAACCAACAGGACGATTTACAGAAGAACGAAAGGCGCTATTTCTTAGCGCCCACGATACCGGCTTCCTCTCGACGGAGGAAATGAACGTACTAGTCGACATCATGCAAAAACAGAATGAGGCTTTTGCATGGGAGGACTCAGAACGCGGTAAACTTAGAACTGACTTCTAGTCGACATCATGCAAAAACAGAATGAGGCTTTTGCATGGGAGGACTCAGAACGCGGTAAACTTAGAACTGACTTTTTCCACCAGTGGTCATCCCAACCATACCGCACGTACCCTGGACTGAGCATAACCGACCCATACCCCCGGGCATCGAAGCCGAAGTCTGCCAAATTATTCGCTCCAAGATAGCGGCAGGTGTATACGAGCCTTCTAATTCGGCCTACCGCTCGAGGTGGTTCTGCGTACTAAAGAAAAACGGGAAGCTACGTATAGTTCACAGCCTAGAACCGCTAAACAAAGTCACCATTCGTCATTCAGGGGTACCGCCATTTCCCGATCACGTCGCTGAATCTTTCGCGGGACGAATATGTGGCGCTACCCTGGATTTGTACGTAGGCTATGACGAGCGCTTAATCCATCCTTCCTCTCGCGACTTGACGACATTTCAAACACCGTTTGGGGCGCTACGACTAGTCACACTTCCTATGGGATGGACAAACTCGGTACCGATATTTCACGACGATATTACGTTTATCCTACAGCCCGAAATACCCCACCATGTGCTCAGTTTCATAGACGACGTAGGAGTTAAAGGCCCGAAGGATTGGCGATTGGTGGATGGCAAGCCCGAAGTTCACCCGGAAAATCCTAATATTCGCATGGCGCTATGGGAATTCTTTCAACTGGTTAACCGAGTACTTCAGCGCATGAAGTATTGTGGCATCCTAATATTCGCATGGCGCTATGGGAATTCTTTCAACTGGTTAACCGAGTACTTCAGCGCATGAAGTATTGTGGCGGACGTTTTCAGGGCACAAGCTCGTTCTTTGCGCACCGCAGTTTAAAATTTTGGGGCACGTTTGCACGCCAGAAGGCAGGATTCCAGAAAAGAGCCGATTAGCGCTGTTGGAGAAATGGGGGGTCTGTCATAACCTCTCGGAAGTTCGCGCGTTCTTGGGCACTGTAGGGGTGCTGCGCATGTTCATACACCATTTTTCTCATCGCGCAAACGCCCTTAATCGCCTAACCCGTTCAGGGGTCCCCTTCGAATTCGGACCCGATCAAATCAATGCCCAGAAGGACTTAGTAAAGGCGCTACAGGAAGCGAAACCATTGGTACCCATTGACTATACTACCGCCGATCCCGTTATACTTGCTGTTGACACATCATATATCGCCGTTGGCTTCTTCTTATGCCAGTGTGATAGCGCGAACCGGAAAATCAGGCGCTACAATCGTTTCGGATCGATTACCCTTAACGACCGAGAATCGCGCTACAGTCAGCCCAAGCTAGAGTTATATGGCTTGTTTCGATCGTTTCAGGCGCTGCGCATGTACCTCATTGGGGTACGAAATCTCATTGTCGAGGTCGACGCACGATACATCAAAGGAATGCTTCAGAACCCTGATATTCAACCGTCGGCCAGTATGAACCGCTGGGTAGTAGCGATATTAATGTTTCACTTCGAGTTAGTACACGTCAGAAGTGCATTCCGTCGGCCAGTATGAACCGCTGGGTAGTAGCGATATTAATGTTTCACTTCGAGTTAGTACACGTCAGAAGTGCATTCACGGGCCGGACGGATTATCTAGGCGACCCAGACAACCGGAAGATGAAGCGCTAGACGATAGCGACAACGATGTATTTGACGATTGGATCGATCGATTGCATGGTTTCATGCACATCATTCAGCTGCCTATTCCGGCGCTTCGCGAAGACCAACCAGTTTCAAATTGGCTTCACCCTATTGTTCCGTACCAGCCCCGACCATATCAGGCGTCATCAACTTTTTACACGGCCAGTATCTATAACGTCGCTAAGCCATCTAACGATCTAAAGATAGTCGAGGAACCAAGACCCTTAAGAGAAGACAGTCAGAACCTGCCATATTCGGCGGTACCTCGAAGCGCCAAAGCTAAGTCAGAAGATCAGCGGGTGGACCAGGTTAGGAAGTGGCTACAGGATTTGCGACGACCATCAGACCTTACGGATACGGAATACGCCACCTTCATTCGATACGCGACGACCTTCTTTGTAGTGGAAAACCGACTTTGGCGACGAAATAGAGATGGCGCCCACAAGCTAGTAATTAAACCGGACAATCGAATTAGAATTCTACGCGCTATGCACGATGACTTGGGACACCGTGGACTCTACGCAACAAGAGCGAACCTTTTGGAGCGCTTCTGGTGGCCTCAAGTTAGCGCCGATATTGCGTGGTATATTCGCACTTGTCATCTCTGTCAAATCCAGCAGACACGTCAGGTTCTTATTCCCCCAACAGTAGCGACTCCAGCGCCGCTATTTGGAAAAATATATATCGACACCATGCACATGCCCAAGTCAGGGCGCTACAAGTATATCATTCACCAGCGCCGCTATTTGGAAAAATATATATCGACACCATGCACATGCCCAAGTCAGGGCGCTACAAGTATATCATTCAGGAAGGTGTTCCTTGGTACATTGGCCGGAGTTCCGTATGCTCCAACGAGAAAATACAGACGCTATAGCTAAGTGGCTCTTTGAGGACGTTATCTGCAGATGGGGAGCCCTTCACGAGATCGTCACAGACAATGGAGCGCCGATAGTTAAGGCGCTCACTTATCTTGCCAAGAAGTACAACATTCAACACATACGGGTTTCTGGTTACAACAAGCGCGCCAACGGAATCGTAGAAAGGCCTCATTTTGACGTTCGACAGGCGCTATTTAAGGCGGTCGATGGTGACGAAAGTCGCTGGAGCGAAGCGACTTATTCGGTCTTCTGGTCGGAAAGGGTTACCGTACGAAAAAGGATGGGTTGTTCACCCTACTACGCGGCGACCGGCACCCATCCACTCCTCCCGGCCGACATAGTGGAAGCTACTTACTTACAGCCACCCCCGAATTCGATACTATCTTCCACCGACATGATTGCTAGGCGCGCTATAGACTTACAGCGACGCATGGAGGATCTCGAGCGCTTACACGAAGTAGTATTTCAAACTAGACGACAAGCTGCGCTACGATTTGAAAGCGAGCACAGCGCCACGATTAGAGACTACAACTTCACCTCTGGCGCCCTCGTACTAATGTGCAACTCAAAGATCGAAGTTACCCATAACAAAAAGATGCGACCTCGGTATCTGGGACCCCTAATAGTGGTTTCCCGCAATAGGGGAGGCGCCTATGTACTCTGCGAGTTGGACGGCTCAGTTTTGCATCGACCAGTAGCGGCGTTTCGACTCATCCCCTACTTAGCGCGGGAACACATTCCCTTACCTTCGTCGGCGCTGGACATTGACACGGCTAAACTACGAGAACTGGAAGAAACGGAGTTAGTGGATACATTCCCTTACCTTCGTCGGCGCTGGACATTGACACGGCTAAACTACGAGAACTGGAAGAAACGGAGTTAGTGGATGATGACGAGACCCTGTTGACGACGACGAAGAACAGTAAATGAAGGCGAAGGACGAGGCGCTAGGTGTTAGCGCCCCCGTTAAGTAAACTTAGGTCATGTTTCCCTTTCGGAAGGCATATTGGATGGCATAAATAGCTATGGTACAGGCGAGGACACAAAATCAACTACGGCTACTACGTTACGAGCTACGCTGAAGAAGACCGGCGACGAGAACCTCGGACTCGCTCCCTGGGCCGCCTAAAGGAGGGAGGACCGCCTGAAGGAGGAAGAGGGGCGCCTGGTGTAGGCACCGGAGTGCTCGAAGGCGGCGCGTTGCGAGGTACGGCGGGAGGAATGCAGGATGAAGGTACTGGAGCGCTAGGAGTTGGCGCAGGAGGAAAGGCGGCGCGTTGCGAGGTACGGCGGGAGGAATGCAGGATGAAGGTACTGGAGCGCTAGGAGTTGGCGCAGGAGGAGCGCCTGGAGGAGGGCAGCGAGTTCGGGGGAAAGGTCCCACTCCCGTAGGAGGGCTGAAGCGAGGGCGGGAAAGGAAAGACCACGCGGTCGAGGACTGCCCTACGGGCACGGGACTCAACCAGGAGCGGAAGGGGAAGCCATGAAAGGCTCTTGGCAACGGCATGGAATTAGCAACCCAAGGTCAGAAGGAAAGAGCTATTGACTAACCAAACTGCCAGTCTCCCGAAGAAGGCTCGCCAAACTTGCTGCGCTAGGCGTAATAGTCGACTGCGAACACATGAGCAACAAACAAGATACGCGCTAACAGGAGGCGAACCGTGACCAGAGACTCATCCTGGTCTATCATCCATTCGGTGGAGGCGTCCAACAGGATGCGATATCGGCGCACCAGGGTCATGGTATTTCCGTTTTCATGAGGGAAACCCCCCGTAGGCATAATAGCCAGGAAGTGTTCAATACGATCCAAGATCGCGGGGCGGTGAGGAAGTTCCGGATCTGGGAGAAGTATGGAGGGTGCTGGCATGATGAAATACTAACAAACTTAAGGGCGGCAGAGCCCATAAAATATCTCTAGCTACTTGCAGGGTCGCAGCGACTTAGGAACTTTTACATGGGCGAAACAATCACGAGGGGGGGGGGGCGACAACAACGATGCATTTAATATACGACGACATTGGAAATCAAGAATCTAAAATCTGTCAGTTCTGTGGCGCTACGGAGAAGGGAAGATCACCTTACATAAACGACATGGGAGGTGGAAGCAAATCAAGGAGCGGGCAACAGGAGGAGACGCGTCCCTCCGTCAGAGGGGCCACGAAAGAGGCGACCACCGGTAGAAGAACGAGGAGACTGGTGAAGAAGGCGCGGTTAGACAGGAAAAGAAAGGAGTAACGGGGTAAGGACAGACGGACCAGATAGTGGCTTTCTTCCAGCAGCAGCTCAAGACGCTCTCGCGTGGAGGTGGGAGGAATTTGCTTTAATTAGCGACTGTCAGCAAAGAAGAGGGCGAAAAAGGCAGGAGCGCACCTGAAAAATGCGACTCCAGGCCTTCTCCATACCAAACTGCATCAGAGGTTTGCTATCCGACCAGATCTCACAGGCCGCACGCAGCAACCGGCAGCGACGACTTAATTCGAGGGCGCCATCGTCCAGTTCTGGCACGCTGCCAGCAGGATAGTGGTGAAGGAAAGAGGTGACACGCTCTAGGAAAGTTGGAGGGTCCATCATGACGTGAGCACGATCACAGCGGGGAGTCCACACCAGGCCGGTCGGGCTGGTCATCGCGAAGACTGATGAGATCCAGTTGATGCATATGCAATTTATAGGACACGGCTAGAGTTAGAACGGCGACAGCGTGGGAGGACGTTTCACAAAGAACGAGGACCCTGACGAAGATACTAGCCAATGAGAGGCGCTTGACTCATGGTTGGACCGCGCAGAAAGGAAATCGCCATTCTAGACCTAGCGCTTATGCTCACCATCACCGAATAGCCACAAAGCGATCACTGGTTTTCTATTTCTTTATACGCGTTACTTCTTACATGGATCCGCTTATTTATTTCCAGACAGTTCCTATTTTCTACTTAGGCTGGCGCGGTAATGGCTATTGGGCCGCGCCGGCAACAGGGGTTTTTGCGCCATGATGATCTACTGAGCGTTTCCCCTTTTACTTATTTTCTTTTGATTACTTACAAACTGACGATTTGAAGCCAAGGGAGGCGTTTATTATAGGATCACATACTACAAAGTTCGTATCAAAAAGACTAAGTCCATAAAAGTTTAAAAGCGCTAAGGGTCGGCAACTACGGATCATACTCGGGAAGGGCGGGATCGCCCAAAGGAAGCAAGTCCCCGTCCTGGATCGAGTTACTCGCTTGCCACTCAAGCGCAGCTGTAATATCGTCATGAAGCTCGAGAAGGAGGCGCTCGCGGCGAGCTAAGGTGGAAACGCGAGGACGCAGGTTGGCAAGTTCGCGACCAACGGCTTTGGTCGCATCCTCGATATGGCGGAGTTGCTGGCGAAGGTCGGCAGAAGGGCGGAGAGGGGTAACAGGATAGGAGAACTCGTCCCCGAGCCAAGGGAAGGCGTCACCAGAAACTCGCATGGCGGGAGGGGGAGTCCAAAAGGGATCGAACTTATGGAAGGTTAGAAAAGGGGAGAAAAGGGGGAACAAACAAAAACGGACGTACCCGGACAGTTACAGGCGCACGGGGTGTCCACTCATGGCGCTCGTCGCCGGGGGACATAGCTCTGGCGGAAGAAAGATGGATGCCGTAGGGAGGCAAGTATCTCCAGCAGCGACGACGCTCACCTTCCGGCACCAGGGTTCCTTCGGATTCTGGCGCCGCAGAAGTCTCGCGACTACTAGGAAAAGAAGAGGAGCTGTGGGGAGGAGTAAGGGACGGAGTGATAGGGAGAGCAACCGGAGTGTCGCTAGCCGCAACCGACTCGGGGGCGGGGGTAGCGCCAGCGTCAGACATAACGACATCTTCGGCAGCAGGGATAGCCACAACGACGGGAACGGGAGTGGGGGACCTATCAGTCAAGAAGTTAGCACGCGAAGGAAAAAGAAGTTAGGAAAATGCGTACTGGTTACCACTGGCGCCACTCTGACGAGGGTTAGCGGCGATAGGGGGAGTAAGGCGAAGCAGGAGAGCGCGTACCGCCAATAGCGCATCGGCATCAACAACGGGCTCAGCTTCATCATCATCCTCTCCCTCGGCATCCCTCTCGGTGCCCTCCCCCTCATCCGTAGAAGACTCGGTCGAAGACAAAACCACAGGCGTAGCAGGCGCTAGCTCGCGGCGCTTACCAGGGCTCTTGCCAGGAGACGCGACAACAGGCTTATGTTTCGAAAGAACGGGACGACGAGGAGAGCAAGCAAAAGGTGCCGCCACGGTAGTACCATCCTGGGTAGTCGGCAGCGCCAGGCTGGCTGCGCTGATTACCGTGGGTTGGTGAGTAGCCGCCAGATCACGTTGCTGCAGCACGAAGTCCCGGGCGTTACGAACCAACACTGCGCGCTCATAGTTCCTTTGCATAATGGCGTCCCTACCACGTTCACGAGTACGAATCCCGTTGAAGGCGCAGCCTCGTTTCAACGCATCGCACCGATAGCAAGGCAGAGACGCGGTAGGAAACCAGCAGCCCTCAGGGTCGTTCTCAGACCAACACTTGTCACACTAAGAAAGAAGTCAGCGACGGCATGAACCTCCAAAGGGGCAAAACAGTGCTTACCGCGCCAATCTTTGCCCTAAACGCGCGACGCTCCAAGGGCGCAACGGTAACCTTCTTCTTGCCGCCCAGTACTTGGACACCAGCCGGAATGCCGGTATCAATGACGGTAGTATCACGGCGAAGACGCAAAAGGTCGCGAAGCTCCGCGTCGGTGAACATGGTCTGGTTAGGCGCCTATCGACATTAACATTTAGGCGCTAAAGTCTAGCGACAACAAGCAAAGCACTTACGACATACAAAGGGGGAACACGAGCAGGGAGATTGATCTGGAAGGGGGAGAAGTCAGAAAAATGGAGTAAGGAAGATAGGAAAAGAACGCACGGTACGTTTGGGAGGAGAACTAGCACGAGCAGGAGGCGCTCGTTCAATAACAATGGCGAAATTACGCGGAGGACCGTGAGAAGTTGGGCGCGTCGGGCCGGGTCGTGGCTCGCTACGAGAAACGGCAATACATTTGATGGCCGAATGGGGAGGGGCAGTACGGACGGGAGAAGCAGTGCTTGGGGCAGGGCGAGTGGAAGAAGTAGCGCCACGAAAAGGGCTGCCAAGAACGGAAGGAGGCGGAACAGAAGTCGAAGAAGGAGGGGCGGTAGGAACAGAAGGGACAGTAGAGGCCGAGGGGGCAGTAGGAAGACTGGCGACGGTGGGAGACGTGGCAACCGACTATAGGAACAGAAGGGACAATAGAGGCCAAGGGGGCAGTAGGAAGACTGGCGACGGTGGGAAACGTAGCAACCGACTACTCAAGGATTAACAGTGGAAAAAAGGGGGGAGGAGAAGGAAGGACTTACTTCGCTGACCTCGGTGCTAGCCAACAACGTGTCGATCTCGTCAGATAAGGAGGGAGCCTAGTATGGGCGCTGAACCTTAGCGCCACAACGCCAAAATCAAACTTAGAAAACTTACGAAAAGGTCCGCGAAAGGGCGCAACCAATCGGCACCCTCATACTCACGGTACCGGGCCACGCACCACTCGCGAACTTCGTCACCCCGCTCCCAGGAACTGTCGGAGCCGCGGACCACGAGCCAGCGCCGATAGAGTTGCATAATACCAGGGACGGTTTGTGGCGCATCGGCGGGACCGACAGACTTAGCGCGATCAAATAAATAGGAGGCCTTAGCCAGGAAATTGCGGAGAGCAGAGGCGTCGAAAGAAGTGGACATACTGGGAAGATGGGAAGGAAAACACGGGAAGGTGAAGTACGGAAAACGACTTTTATAAGGCGCCGGCGGCATTATACGGACCGTAGCGCAGTCAAATTAACGACGGCGTTTGACTGAGGACAGTCAATTTTTCAGTTGGGGGGAGATGATAGGCTTCTACTCGGACTGAGCGCATCAAGGGACATTATAGGCCGACCAACACTTGACACACTAAAGGCTCTAGCGACCAGCCTTGGGTACAGAGCAGCCCTAGCGCGGGCGCTCTATGGCAAGACTTATCCATTCATCTCAATCACCAGCATCAGCCCCTCAGCGCACTCCACTCAGTTACTTTGAAGACCAAGAAGACTCAGGACTCATAGCGCTAGCATAACGGCGGGAGGGGACTCTGACCAAACCCCGATCAGTACTGGAAGGAGTTAGCAATTGGCGCTGTCAATCACCGAGGCACCTCAATCAGAAGTCTAAAAGAATCAATGACGATGAGACAGGATACACGCAGACCCAACATTTAAATCTATCAAAATATGGTACAATGTTTAGCGCCGGAATTAGTGCTCACGGCGTCTGTCGAGGATTCCCCGACCATACCCCGGGATGGCATGGCCAATTAAATTACATCAAAAAGTGAGCAAACTCGTACCACTTCTAAGTAGTTTTAGAGTCGCCGTTGGTCGCCGTCACCCATGCGCTGCAGGTCGCCGTTGACAGGTGGCCGTTAGCTACAGTCACGAAGAGAGGCGCTAATTGGTAGCGCCGTCAATGGACTTATTTTGGAAATAATGTAGCGCATAGTATAAAAACTAGCTACTTGCCATGTATATAACAACGAATCGTAACCTCTTGAGCACCCAGTTACACTTAGCGTTCAAATCGCGCTAGCATTGCCTGACTTTGCCACCAAGTTTGGCGCTAGCTTCGTCTATCTCGTCTTCGTCGTTTACGGTGCCACCTACGGGCACGCTATGCTGCGCTATTCGTTTCTTTCTCTATAACTTCCCCTAAACTACGACGCTTACCACTTGCTAGGTAGCATCCGAGGCGCTATCGTCTAGCGCATCGCCCTATCACCTCTGCTCGAGCACACCGGGACCCTGCCGGGACTCCTCACAAACCCGTACGCCAGGCGCTGGAGACGGCGTTGTACTGCGTATACGTCCAGCGCACCCAACCATAGTTGGCGTCATCAACGGCAACGCGGCACCGACTCAAAATACCTTAGCACGCGCTAATTATCCAATTTGGGCGATATTTGACGGCCGCACACGGCAAGAAGCAGATCCAATCAATGATAGCGCCGACGGCAGCAGGAATGACAACTGACAGATGGCATCAGTCACTGATGACAGCGCTTAGCGAGAAGCTTGATGATCTATCAAAAACTGACGGACAGCTTGGCATTTGACCTTGGCGTCTGACACCGCTTACCGTCTCGATTTGGCGCCCAACGTCGCTTAGGTGTTCTGACAGACAGAAGGGTGATGGATTGATGGTTTAGTACCGCGATCTGCCGCCTGGTGGCGCCAAGGGTCCTCAAAGGACGGTAGGGATCTGAAACCGTTGGAGCTACCCCTATGAAATTTTCCAGTTTACCGCACTTTGGCGATGGTTGGTCACTGGCGACGGTGAACTCCTTGTAGTATATATATTACTTACCGACTTGTACATACACCATCAGACGAATAGACCAGAGTTCACTACTCCCCTTTCTTCAGTCTCCCTTACGCCCAGAATTTCTTGTACATACACCATCAGACGAATAGACCAGAGTTCACTACTCCCCTTTCTTCAGTCTCCCTTACGCCCAGAATTTCATTTACGGTCGACAACGTCAAACTCATCGGCAGTTGCAGACGCTCGCCAACACTCGACACCCTCGCGCCTTGCAACTACGGCAGGCATTATCGACGCTTAGACTTCGCTAAGCATACCATACTCTTGCCGCTTACCTTTGCCGTGTTCACTTACCGCTTCTTCCTAGGCGCTTTACCTTAGCGCTTTACACTTGCCGACACCCGTTACCGACTTTTCCCCTTTTTCACAGACGCGTTCTCTGGGACCTGCCCGGGACTCCTCAAATCACTTATAATGTGCCCAACGCAAACTCTTGGTACGGTAACACTTTAGTTACATTTGTTCCTGACCAAACTTTGGGCGTCATCAATGGGAAGAAAGAGAAGAAAGAGAGAAGAGGAGGAGCATGAGTGTTCACTGGCACACCAGCAGATGTAGCAGATGTCAGATGTCAGATCAGGGGAGAGGAGGGAAGTGGAGTGCATGTGGCATATGGAAGTGGCATGTGAGGTAGTGTAGAGAGTGGAGAGGATGGCACTCAGTGGTCCAGTAGAATATTTATGTATTGATATTCAACATTGTGTACAGCAGCGAGTTTTACTCCCCCTACTCCACCTTAATGGTGTCTAATGGTGTGTCTTTATACAGGTCCATTTTTACTCTATATGTACATCATACTGATTAGTCCTATATAAAATGACAAATAATAGGGCCTGTAAGCCCTGTAAAATATTTATTCATCTGCTTGCTAGCATCATTAAGTTGATTCTTTCAAAACCCTAGAAATTACTGAAGAAAGATAGAATAGAGGAGCTTATGCATGTGTTTATTGCAGCATATGTAACAAGTGACAATACACTAGGGCTGGCTATTTTTTTCACAAAGACCAGTCCAAAGGTAGCCAGCCACAGTGCATCATCAACTTGTTACATGCACTAGGGCTGGCTATTTTTTTCACAAAGACCAGTCCAAAGGTAGCCAGCCACAGTGCATCATCAACTTGTTACATGCACTAGAAGAAATACATGCGCAAATTTGTACTAGCCTATCCCTCTGCAGAAATCTCTGGAGTTTTGAATAGATCAAACTAATAATGCTAGCAGATGTCAGCAGCCTGCTGCTATTATATAATATGCACTAGCAGAAGTCAAATCCACCTCTTATGCACAATATGAAATATCAATTTATCAATATTCCATTGTACTACAGGCACTTACTTAGAAGTCAGGACAGTGTTCATACTAGCAGATGTCAGTGGTCTGCTGCTATTATATAATGTGCACTAGTGAGAGTCAAACCTGCCTCTCAGTGGAATATTCATTTATTAATATTTAATATTATGTACAGCGGTGGGTTCTACTCCCCCTACTCCACCTTAACGGAGTCTAATGGTGTGTTTTTATACAGGTGCATTTTTGCTGTACATGCACATTGTACTGACCTGTAGTAAGCACCTGTGGTAGTTGATCTGACTCACTCAATTTTTAGTATTGTGTGGAGTAGCGGGTTTGACTTCCCTAGTCTACCATAATGACGTATAATGGTGTCTTTTTATACTGCTGCATTATTGCACTACATGTAAACTGTACTGATTTTTGGTAAGGACCTGTGGTCCAATGGAATATTGATACATTGATATTTCATATTGTGCACAAGAGGTGGGTTTGAATCCTGCTTAAGGACCTGTGGTCCAATGGAATATTGATACATTGATATTTCATATTGTGCACAAGAGGTGGGTTTGAATCCTGCTAGTGCACATTAGACATGACTCGACTTCGCTTTATTAATTGTTATTTACTGATCTTTGCACTACATGTACACTGTACTAATTTTTGGTAAGGACCTGTGGTCCAATGAAATATTGATATATTAATATTTCATATTGTGCACAAGAGCCAGGTTTGAATCCTACTAGTGCACATCATTAGACATGACATAACTTTGTTTTACTAATTGTTATTTACTACACAGTATGATAAACAAAATAAGGTTGTAATTTTTACAATGTCCTGTGGTCTAGCAAAATATTGTCAATCTATATTCTTTCTACTGCACAATTCAAGGGTTTGAGTCCCCCTTGTGTAATTGTTGAATAGTGTGTGGTTTTTTGCGTTCATGAGAGTGGCATAACAGAACAAAACAATGGGACGGTTAATCTTAGTAGACCTGAGTCCTGTTCAAACTAATTGAAATGTCTGTAGTAAAGTACTGTAGTCTAGTACACAATACTAAAGTGATATTTATATATAATTCACAGAATGTCCTGTGGTCTAGCTGAATATTATCAGTTTATGTTCCTTCTAATGCACAACTGGAGGTAACAGATTAAACAAATTTATAATGGATTTGTTAGTGGCACAATGGAACGGTTAATCTTGATGAAAAATAATCAACAGAAAAGCCAAGAATTATAGTAACTAAGGATTAAATTACTCGTCCGATATGTTGTTACACTATTAGGAGCAAAGCAGCTGTGCCGTGTACATGCCGTTGCAACAATACCAGTAATGTCGCATGACTTGTTGTTACACTATTAGGAGCAAAGCAGCTGTGCCGTGTACATGCCGTTGCAACAATACCAGTAATGTCGCATGACTTGTTCATCATCAGGGCCTTTTCAATAGTTTTGAATGTGTTTTCACAAGCGGCTCTTTGGATAGACAGAGGTCCAGCAGATGGCTGACGGACAGAATTGAATTGATGAGCAGATGGCAGACAGGTAGAGTTAAAGAATGTCACTCACCGTTGGCTGTTCCTTTGCACGCTTGAGATAGTGGGTGAGCTCATTCCTTCTGGCCATCATACCACTGCCTTCTGAATGCCATACATCATGAGCAGAATTAAAATGTTGGACGTAATCCGCCTTGAAGTTGCCGTCCATCATTAAAGAACAATTGAACTTCCACTGGATAGGATCTTCTTCTCAGTTGGATGGAAGATTGACTCCTGGTTGGGGACAAGTTGGACAGAATATTGCAAGTTCATCACGGTCTGGCACTATAGGATGCTTCAATTCATCATGGCCAAAGCCTGCCCACTTCAACTTCTTCAGCCACCACCATGAACGAGAAATTTGCCATAGCTTATGGTCAAAGTTATCTACCTCATCAGAAGATGCAATCAGGGAAGTTATTCTTGCAATTTTCTGCTAGTACTGGTAGGCGAATGCTGATAGGACCCCATACAGGATCAGCGCATCAACGGCAGGCTACGGCAATGTGGCACCAACTCAGGATACCTTAGCGCATGCTAATTATCCAATTTTGGCGATATTTGATGGCCAGGTACGGCAAGAAGCAGATCCGATCAAGAATAGCGCCGACGGCAGCAAGAATGACAACTGACAGATGGCATCAGTCACTGACAACAGCGCTTAGCGAGAAGATTGATGATTTATCAAAAACTGACGGACAGCCTGGCGTTTGACCTTGGCAGCTGACACCGCTTAGTGCCCTGATTTGGCGCCTGACATCGCTTAGGAATGTTGACAAATAGAAGAATGATGGATTGATGGTTTAGCGTTGCGATCTGCCGCCTGACACCGCTAAGAGTCTTGAATGGACGGTAGGGATCTGAAACCATTGGAGCTACCCCTATAAAATTTTCTAGTTTACTGCACTTTGGCGCTATTAGTCACTGGCGACGGTGAACTCATTGTAGTATAAAAGTACTTATCGACTTGTACATACATCACTAAAGAACAGAGTTTCCTGCTCCCCTTACCCCAGTCTCTCTTATGGTCCAAGTCTCATTTACAGTTGGCAACGTCAAAGTCATTGGCAGTTGCAGACTCTCGCTAACACTTGACACCCTCACGCCTTGCAGATACGGCAGGCATTAACAACACTTAGACTTCGCTAAGCTTACCGTGTTCTTTGCTGCTCCTATTGCCGTGTTCACTTACCGCTTCTTTCATAGGCGCTTTGTCTTAGCGCTTGACACTTGCTGACTCTTTTTCCGACTTTACTTTATTCTCATAGACGTGCTCTCTGGGACCTGCCCGGGACTCCTCTCATCACTTATAGCGTGCCCAACGCAAGCCTTTGGTATGGTAACACTATAGTTATATTTGTTACTGACCAAACTTTGGACGTCATCAATGCTTTGCACTCTAGATTTGTCAGACAAAAGTTGTCCAGCACAGCTGTTGTAAAATATGTTTGTGTCCAATCAAATGTACTGGGGACCAGCTGCGAGCGGATGGTATCCTCCACCAAGACATCCATCTCAGAACACTCACATGAAATGACAGTGATGTAGTGTACTCCAGTTGTGTGAACAATCCATTGTATTGGATTTCCAAAGCAATCATATCTGTCTATACAGAACCCATTCATGGCTGGCCGATCTTCTGGAATATCTTTTATTGGCACAATATTCTCTGATTTCTGTTGCTTTTCCTCTTCCATGATTTGATCAAGGCTGGCATCCTGAAGTCTGCTCAGAAAATCTGAAGTCATAGATGGATGCGCTGCTGGATGTCCTGGGTTGCTATCCGCTGATGGAAGTTCAACATCCAGTTGATATTTGAGTCGTAGAAATTCTTGCTCCTGAATGTCCTTTTTCCGCTTGTGGTCCTCAAAAGCCCTGACTCTGACCTTCCCTTGATGACAGTTTGCATGCAATGAATTGTGTTGGATATAGAAATACCCTCCAGTATCCGACATATTCATTGGTTGGAAATACCTACCATTCCATACTTCAGGTCGGTAAAACAGGTTGGAGTTGTGCATGGGGCAGAAACATCCATGACAGAATATTCTTGACCCAACACAATCACGGCATCGCCATTGTGCGAGGTAATAGTCAGGACAAGCAAGGCAATCAGTAACATCATCCATTGATTCATGACCAAGCAATCCATTGAGCAACTGTGGAACATGGTTGATGAAGTTGTTAAGATAATCTGCCTGTGTCTATGTATGAACTTGAATAATTCGCTCTCAATAATAGCATATATTCAAATCACCTTTACATGTCTTATAGATACGGGCATTGTATCATCTACATTATCTACCATTGGATTATTGTCTAAGTGTGCAAAGTTATCATCATCTGCAAATGCTGCAGGTGGTGCACCAGTTACAATGGGAACAGGACTCAGTAGTAGCCGTTGTGTTATGAGGACTGGCAACCCTTGTGTATTCTGAGTAAGTCGTGTTCTTTCCTCAGCAAACAGGATGAGGTCCCTTTGTCTGATGACTGTTGTTTTTGGTCACTTGCATTTCTTTAGAGAGTTCAGGTTCATGATCAAAATATCTATGGCCAGGACCTAGCCATTGTACTTTTTGGTCACTTGCATTTCTTTAGAGAGTTCAGGTTCATGATCAAAATATCTATGGCCAGGACCTAGCCATTGTACTGGAGATCTAATGAGACCACTCATTGATATCAGCAATATGCCCCAATTTGGACAGGCCAGATACCAGCAGACAGCGGACCCTATCCATTGAAGACAAACGGAATTTGTTTGTCATCAATGGACACTAAATGGAAAATCTATATTTTATCATGTGATCTTTTAGTTGAGAACTGTGTGATTGCAGAAAGTTATATTGTCTACAAACATGTCTGCCCTCCTGCAACCATCTGAACCAATATTTTCACCAAAGAAAAGACGAGTGGAACCGATATTTACAGCAGAAGAAAGATCTATCTTTGAACCATACAAGGAACTCTACCGCTCCTCAACTACTCCTTAAGCTCGGACTGCTATCTTGAAGGATAAAATTCTAACAGATATCTTCAACTACTGGGCCACTAAGGGGACAAAGCCAAAGACAGGGGAAGAGTAGGTAGAGAGAATCAAAGTAGGTACAGCAACTCATTGCAAAGAACTAGACATCATTTGCTTGAATAGAAGGTTGTCCAGTATATCAAGAATTGCTGGCGCCTTTATTACCAGCATAAAGATCCAAAAGTGCTCCTGAAAACTTTACTGTGAAATGTTGTCCGGCAGACAATGGCAAAGGAGATAAACGAGGAGATCCAGAACTTGTTGAGGGGTAAGGATCACAATGCCTTGGGATTGGATGCATTTGCACAATATAATGTGGCTGTCAAAAATGTTATGCATCAACTCACACCGCAGGAGGAAAGTTGTTTACGGAAGATGGCAGCAGAATGGAGCAAAAAAGGAAATCCACCAAAAATTCAGTGCAAGTTGGTACTCCTTCCATTTCCTATCCATCCTCTATTTGTTGTATATTTGTCCGCTTAATTCTGCTTTCTAATCGTTGTCTCTCTAGGAAGGCCAGAAAGCATGATTTGAAGCATGTGGACGATGCAGATGTGCTTCAATTTAGAGAGATGGGCATGTTGAGTTGGACTGTTGTTGGTTGGTATGCAGATGAAGGCATGACTATTAGAATGTATGTGGTGCCATCATTCTTTAAACAATTTTGACACCAATTATAGTCATGATAATATGTCATATTTGACCCATGCTAACTGACCTACCTTTCAAGACTCCTTTCCTGACCTTGTTAGTGACCTCAACAAGAAGATGATGGATTACATGTCTGCTCTTCTTGGTAGAAACATGCCGTCCAACATGCAATCACCCCATGATTTGACTCCTCCTATCCTTACAACATGTCTGCTCTTCTTGGTAGAAACATGCCGTCCAACATGCAATCACCCCATGATTTGACTCCTCCTATCCTTACACACCATGACCTCATCCTTGATCTGGATAGGGATGGATTCCCAATATTACCAGCAGATCCAGGACCAAATATATTTCAAACTCGGGCAGAATTGGAAATGCTTGTCCGGGACTATCTAAATACTCATTACAGTGAATTCTAGTTTTCTCCACCTTTGCTCATCATCTGATCACTCCATCAGAAATTGCATCTGGTTACTAGTATGAATCTGCTCCTTACAAGGCAGTGAGAACCAATGATCAGCAATTCATACATTCAAGGTATCTTCCAGAGGGTCTGATATTCCAAGATCCCCATAATCTTGGTTAGCCTGAGCTATTGTGTTTGTTAAACTTTTGGAGAAACCATCAAGGACAGTATAGATTTGGTGATGCCTTCCACTAGATAGTTTATCTCAACCATCATAAGCAGCCAGTAGCTGGCGAATATGGCACCTGAGCTGATCGTGAAAAAAATGCGGCAGCAGCAGCAGCATGTAAGGCTACATGCAAAAATAGAGGGAAAAATCGGAAACAGAGGCCAACACCATCAGCGGTAGTTGATGGCAACAGTAGGACCATTGCTAATGATGGAGCTACTGATGGCAGATCTGCAGTAGTCAATGGCAACAGTAGGACCATTGCTCATGATGGAGCCGCTGATGGCAGATCTGCTTTAGTCACTGGATCTGCAGCCAACTTGGAGTGGCAACTAGGGCCTACACTTCTCCTGTCACCTAGCGTACCACACACACTACTGCCTGACTTACAGGAGGAACCTCCTGTCTTGCGCTCACCGCACATTCCCTAGCCTCAGCGCCACAACAGATCCACGGTTCACAACGAATCCTGACCAAATGTATCAGCTTCTGCTCATGACAAGTCCGCTCTTGACGAATCTGTTCATGACAAATGTGGTGATGATACAGTAGTGGTAGATGCCACTACCATCCACCTTTTACAACAAAGAGAATGAAGCCATCCAGACCCTCCAATTAATGGCCCTAGTGATGGTTCCCCTAGATATAGAGTGTCAAGAAGGGTGCTCGACATTCTTCAAGATGAGGACAATGACCAATTTGAAGATGAGGAAAGGCCGGCATTACAAAACCAAAAGAAGTGCAAGGCATTGCCTAATCAATTGTCAACAAATTCCAAGTGACCCTGCAAGTCTCAAGCACAAATGCTACAGGAAGATGCAGCTCAATACATTGATATGTTTACACCAGCAAAAAGGAGTAGCAGCCGCACTAAGGTCATTTGGCCAGTCCGCCATCATTGAAGTGGGGAAGGGAGAACTGTTACATTACATTTTTATAAACTATAGTATTACAAAAATGTAGCAATGTCTGTCATAGCAAAAAAAAGCAATGCAATAATAAGCCGTCCATCTTAAACCATCCATCTTCACTTGTCTTCTGTTGCCTTCCATCTCTCAGTAAGCTGACTGGATGATCAGGTCTGTTGCATTAAACCATCCATCTTCACTTGTCTTCTGTTGCCTTCCATCTCTCAGTAAGCTGACTGGATGATCAGGTCTGTTGCATTGGCGGCCGACTACTTTGGGAGTTGCTGCAAGCCTGTCCTCTTGGGCCAGGGAGAGGGTCCTTGGCAAGGACTGGTGAAGAGATAGAAGATGGTTGAGGGGGTGACGGAGATGTTCGTGCAGAAAACATCCCTGAGGATGTTTGTTGAAGCGGGGACGGAGCGACAGTGAAAGTGGATAAGTCAGTGGCGAGGACAAAGATGTCACCAGTGGGAACGGATATGTCAGCAGTGGCAGAAGATTGGTCAGCAGTGGGGTCAGGAGTGGTTTCTTTCTCTTCAACAATGGGTCCAAGTCCACTGTGCCCTGTTGGATGCACTGCCACATCATCCTGAGCTGACGGACTGGAGGGACAGGTGGAGATGTGAAGTCAACTCTGCAAAGTGTCAACCATACCCCAAATATGGCGGATCTGCTCCTCCATCTGATGGATCCATCCGTCGTAGAATGCAAGTGTCTCATCCGCACAAGAAACATTGGTTTGCAGGGCTTCCATGTAGCCACCGAGCATGTCGACCTGAGTCTGGTAGCAATGAAAGAAGTCCTCAATACGCAGTAACCAGCTTGCTTCAGCCATGACAAACCTATCCCGCACCTGCTCCCCAACATTCTGCAATGCTTCCTGGAACCCATTCTCCATCCTGTCCAAACAGCTCTCCACCCCTGCCATTACACCAGCCACAATGTCCTCACTGTGACTAGACTCCATTGCCCGCTCCTTGCCCTTTCCCTTGACTGGAAGAGAATCTGCTGAGTGGTTGGAGGTCGACGGTTGGGATGGACAGACAGATGGTTTTGATGGTCCCACGATTGGACTGGCTGGTTCATCTGCTAACTTTTGGTTAGCTATTTGAGCAGGAAAAGAGTTTCATACCGTCATCACTCTCAATAATTGTCACTGACTTCTTTCTCAGTGATTTTTTCCTCTTTCCCTTGTTGCTGGGCTTGATGGTTTTCTTGACAATTGTTAGGCTGCATATTTGTTTGTGAATGAGCTGGCAGGGATTGCATGCAGTACCGCCCTTTGTCCTGACACACTGTAGCTGCTTACTTGCACAATATTGGCAAGGGAAGTTGATGTGCTGACCCTCGCGACGAGATGCTGTCCTCAGATACCTGCCCAATAGCATCCCTCCAGTAATTTCCCTCTTCGGTATCCTGTCCTCTTGTTCTTCCTCTTCCTCTTCCTCTTCATCCTTGTCCTCATCCTCATCTTCCTGCTTCTTCTGTCAACAATAGGTACCAGGAGGACGTTGACCAATATAGGTCACCCGTTTTAGCTTCTTGGGATTTGGCTCCTGCTGCTGGAGAACTCAGTCGTTTTCTCTTCTTCGGAATTGATGACAGACCAGACAAATCTCCTGCTGCCGGCCTATGACCTATCCGGTCTTCTCATGCCAGTGCTGTCGATGGACCAGCCTCAGTTGACAGATCAGGTCATTCTTCGCCCCTACTTGGTTCTTCCCCCCTTCTGCTCCTCTGGGTCCATTTCTTCGCAGCGTCCTTCAACTGCCTGGTCATATCCTCATCAGAAAGCTTGCTTTGGAGTAGCGGGATAACTTTGTTGATGAAACTTCTCCTGGCATCAAGGAGGAGTTTCTTGTCATCCTTGACGTCCCTAACCTTGAACCACATGTCAATCTACAGGACGACTATTAGTGCATGTCTATTAGGCAGGAGTGCTTGTATCTTACCAGGTCCTTCTGCTGTGCTTTGAGTTGATGCAGGTCTCCTCTGAGAGCAAGGTATAATACTTGAACATCCACGTCAATGACTTATTGGTGGAGTTTTTCGTTAGACATGGCGGATGGAGGATTAAAGAAACGGACAAGAACTTTACATGAAGCAAGTTCTGAAAATAGATATCATGTGACCCTGTTTAAATTACAAAAGAAGTTTGATTTATTGCTTGACAAAACCTTACTTTGTTTATCTTACAGTTTAGTAAATAACAATTAGCTAAGCAGGTCAAAAATTGCAAACATCTTAATGTTTATTGCACTAAGCAGAAGTTGAACCCACCTACTGCAACACACAATAAACACCAATGGATAATATTCCACTAAACCATTGATGCTTAATGTACACTGCTATAGTCTAAATAGATATCATGTCACCCTGTTTAAATTAGGGCCTTACTTTGTTTATCATACTATGTAGTAAATAACAATTAGCTAAGCAGGTCAAAAATTCTAAACAGTTTGAAATAAATGCACTAGGAGGAATCGAACCCGCCTACTGCAAGACATAATAAAGACCAATGGATAATATTCCACTAGACCACCAATGCTTACTGTATACTGCTATGATGTAAATAAACATCAGTCTAATATTCTGTGTGTGGTCAAAAATTCTTGAGTTCGATGTCAATGCACTAGGGGGAGTCGAACCCACCTATTGCAAGATACAAGGAATACCAATTGGAAATATTCCACTACACCACAGACGCTTCATGTATAATGCTATGGTGTAAATCAATATTGGTCTAATATTCCGCTACAAACCATGGTTTTCCTCTTTCCTGTATACTTCTATGGTGTAAATAAATATCAGTCTAATATTGTCAATTCAATACAGATGCCATGGTTTTCCTCTTTCCTGTATACTTCTATGGTGTAAATAAATATCAGTCTAATATTGTCAATTCAATACAGATGTACCAGTTGCAGTAAAATCTCTATCTGTTCAAATTCTGTATAGGTCCATTTGTGCACTACATGAACACCATCCTGACTTGTAGTAAGCGCCTGTGGTACAATGGAATATTTATAAATTGATATTTCATATTGTGCATAAGAGGTGGGTTCAACTTCTGCTAGTTCACATTATATAATAGCAGCAGGCCGCTGACATCCGCTAGCATCATAAATTTGATCCGTTGAAAACTCCAGAGATTTCTGCAGTGGCATAAGATGGACAAGTTTGCATGTGTATTCATTCCAGAGCTCATGACCAGTTGATAATACACTGTGGCTGGATACCTTTGTGCTGGTCTTTGTAAAAAAGATAGTCAGCCCTGGTGTATCGTCACTTGTCATGAGCTCTGGAATGATCTCATGTGTCAACTCCTCCATCCTATCCTGCTTCAGTAATTGCTAGAGTTTTGGTCAGATCAACTACCACAGGTGCTTACTACAGGTCAGTACAATGTATATGTAGAGCAAAAATGCACCCATATAAAAACACACCATTAGTCCCCATTAAGATAGAGTAGGGGAAGTAGAACCCACCACTGTACACAATATTGAATATCAATAAACAAATATTCCACTGAACCACTGGGACTGGTTGCACCGCTGATGTCAGCTGGCTCACATGCCAACGTCAGCTACCATCTGCTGGCATGCCAGCGGACAGCAAACACTCACGCACTCTCTTCCACCCTTCCCCCTCTTTCTCCCCAGTGCCATCCTCTCCACTCTCTACACTACCTCACACGCCACCCCCATTCACCACATGCACCCCACTTCCCTCCTCCCCCCTGACATGACGTCCAATGTCTGCTATGTCCGCTGGCATACCAGCGGACACCCACACTCCTCCCCTTTCTCCCCATCTCCATCCCTCTTCCACCACCCTCCATGCTTTCTGAGACGCCACCCTATGCAGTAGACACCCATGCACCCCGTTTCCTTCTCTCCCGCTCTGATGCCGGACAATGCTGGATGATGCCAGGGGTTGCCGACAGATTCCTGTGGATGCCAACAAATACCAGCAGATATCTGGCGGATGCCAATGGATGCTGACGGATTCCAGCTGATGGCTGCTGATGCCAACATCCCTTTCAAGCTACAAAAACTCTTTTAGGAGGTATGCCACCTCCATTCCACCTCAAAAAATCCATATGGAAATCTGCGGAAACGTAGATAGGCGTCCATTCATTGTGTTATCTGACCTTTGAATCTATCCGTTAGTAATGGACCTGCAGTGCAACGGTTAAATGTGCATTCCGTTGCTGAAGGCTTTCTCAAGGCCAGGGGTTCGATTCTCCCCCACAGGCATACGGCAGGCAAGACAAAGTTACCTTTTTCCTTGGTCCAACCAGACCCTGTAGACCTGCGTAGACCTCTGTGGATGTCTGCTGGTGCCTTGCACAGGCCTGTGTGGGCCTGTGTAGGTTTGAGTCTGTCAATGTACATCTGCGTGGATGTCTGCTGGTGGCTTGCATAGGCCTGCGTAGGTTTGCAGAGCCCTTTTGTGGACGTATGCTGGCGTCAGGGATGAGAAAAGGAGGGAAGGGGAGATGTGCAGCCTCGAGTTATTGCGGGGAGGAATAGAGAGGGGAGGAAAGTGGGGAACCTTGAGGAGGGTTTATTCATGCCATGAAGTCTGCCAATGGAGGAGGTTTTTACTCGTGGGCTGATGCCCACTGGCAGCCGCTGATGCACATTGATATCCGCTAGTGTCTGCTGGCATCTGCTGGGCCTGTGTGTGCATGTGTGTGCCCACCTTTTATTGATTCACTGGACCGTGTCATACAGCACATTGTGACATGTCCACGGCTCTGTATTCTACGGCACTGTGGGGACTGCTCTGCTGTAGTGGACTCCACTGGACATGTATGGTATGGCACAAAGTGAGCTCCTGTACAATGTATGACACATACCGTTGTGATGTCTCTATGTGTCAGGTCCATGACTTGGCAGTGCATCAGCTGGAGTAGCCCATAACTCTGCAACTAGGCACTGTGGGCAGTCGCACTGCAGTACAATTTGGAGCAAATTTCGAGATATCTGTCCCAGGGTCAACAAATGTCGAATATGTGAATGTGGTGAATTTTGACCGGTACGACATGATTGTAGGGACACTGTACATGTGTAAGTACCAAGTGGTACTTGATTTCTGCAATAACAAAGTTATTGTGGTGGGTACCAAGATTCCTGCAGTGCGGATTGCAGTGGATGAAGTTGGAGAGAGAGTTTGCTGCCAACGTGCAACGGAGTGGAAGCAAGCAGTGGGCAACAATTGACTATGCCCAGGGGCACAAACGGCTATCATGGAGGATGAGCCAGAGGAAGTAAACCCTATCAAAGGGTTACCCAAGGAGTGCAGAGCGATCCTGATGTCCAAGGAAGAGTGGGCTAGGTATGAGAGTGTGCAAGGGGAGAAATCCACCGTGGGTGTGGTGGGTGGTCAGGATGTGCATTGCACTCAGCCAACTCAGCTGCAAAGGTGATTTGTCAGAAGGGAGTGCCAACCTACATCTTTGAAGGTGAAGGTTGAAGAGCTGGTTTGTGATAAGCCTTTGATGAACTCATTGTATAGGGAATTGGAAGATGATGAAGCTTGTAGTGACCAGTCACACCAATCCCTATAAAATCGGCCAGTACCCCCACCAGCATTTGATTGGGCCTTTGATCTGCGAATGCCTAGAGAATGGAATAAGCTAGTGGCATCTATGCATGCCTGGGAAGGTCGACCATGAATTCGGCAGACTGAGGTCTATCAGCAGGCAAGAGATGAAGAGATCTTCTTCCTGGAGGAGGTCCAGGTTGACGGAGCGTCGATTTCAGTGCGAAGAGTAAGAAAGGTGGTACCAAATTGTCTACAGGTGCCAGATGACAGTGAGGAGAGGTTGCGAGCACTTTGAGAGAAATATACTACTACCCATGTAGTGGGCAGTAGTGGGAAGTGGTCACACAAACCAATACGAGCCAAGGGCAAAGGCAAGCTCAGGGCAACTGGGTTGTCCCGAGATGATATTCTGGAGCTTTGCCAGCAGGAGGAGTTTTTGAATATGGTTAATGGCACTAAGGAGGAGCTGCTACTGTGGCGTGAGGTAATCATGAAATTAACCTGATTAATGATACAAAACAGTACAAGTACCATCTACCATGCTGTCCCATGGCTCTGCAGCAACAGTTGCAGGATAAAATGAACTGGTACCTCAGGGCACGGTGGTGGGAGGCAAGACCTGCATCGTAGGCTGTGCCATTGCTGTGCATTTCAAAGAAGGATGGGATGTTACGCACGGCACTGGACGCATGCCAGCGCAATAATAACGCCATTAAGGATGTAACACCACTTTCTGATCAGGAAGTGATTTGAGAGGATGTGGCATGGGCAAAAGTCAGGTCAAAAATTAATCTGACAGATGCATACAAACAGGTCCGAATATGGGAGAGTGATGTCAGGAAGACCGTGTTTTTGTCGATTACTGGCACATATGTGAGCAACATCATGCAGATAGGTAACTGTAATGCCCCAGCAACCTTTCAGAGGTTGATGACGTCTATCTTTCATGATGTCATTGGATGATTCATGCATGTATGTCTTGATGACATCTTCATCTATTCGGACTCCATTGAGGAGCACGAAAAGCATCTTTGTGTTGTGTTCGAGCGCTTACATTTGAACCTGTTGTACTTGAAGTGGAAGAAGTGTGAGTTATATGCAAACCGGGTGGACTGCCTGGGACACATTATTGACAAAATAAAGGTATTCATCCTGACCAGAATAAATTGGATCGGATTCATGATTGGTGGACACCACGAAACTATAACGATGTGCAACGCTTTGTTGGGCTAATAAACTACATATTGATGTTCCTGCCAAATGTCAGAACATACATGGGGCCACTGATGGCCATCACACAAAACGGGGTGCCATTTGTATGGTGGCCAATGCACCAATGCTGCTTTGACATGATTAAGAGGATATGTGATTGCATGCCAATCATACATCCCATTGATCCGTGATGAGATGAACCAATATGGCTCATTTGTAATGTGTTGAAGATGGAAGTGGGAGCAATGTATAGACAGGGACAGTCCTGGCAAACCTGCCATCCAGCTGGTTTTATGTCAAAGAAGTTCATAAATGTGCAGCAGAATTATGCTATGCATGAGTTGGAGACGTTGGCTATATTGGAGGCTCTTCTGAAATGGGAGGACAAGTTGATGGGATATGATATTCATATTATAACCAACCACAAAGCTCTTGAGTTCTTCAAAACTCAGGCAAATTTATCATCGCATCAGCGGCGATGGATTGATTACATGTCACGGTACAAATTTGACATAACTTATGTCAAAGGGGAGCTTAACAAGGTAGCTGATTGTTTGTCGTGCTACTTTGAGAATGACCAAAAAGATGAAGCCTATGAGGCTCATCACTATGTCAATGCAGATATACATATTGACCCAGAGGGAGAAGACATACCTTACCAACGGTATCGGGAGATTGAAGATCACGTGGTAGATATTCGAGCCATGCAGGTTCAAGAGCATCGGCGCAGTAAGCAGTTGCAAGAGCAGCAAGAGGCATGGGACAGCGAGGTGGAACGACTCAAGGTCGTAGGCGCTGGGGCTGGGGTGGGCTCCAGTGAAAGCACTGCAGAGATAGGTGACAGGGATATTTGGTTGGCAGACACACTATGGGCACCTGTAGAGATGAAGTCTACCCCCCGAGACTATCATCAAACCGAGTTTCAAAAGACAGTGCTACTGGGGTATTTGGAGGATATGTTGTGTGCAGAGGTGTTGGTGTAGCCCAAAGATCACCCTAGTTTTTCAGTGCATCAGAAGCTGATCTACACAACTAGTGCTAGTGGCCAGCAGGTACTGTGCTTGCCCCAACAGCATGCATTGATTACAGAGGTGATCAATCAGGCATATGGGGTAGTTGGGCATTTTGGGTCGCAGAAGACACTAGAATATGTGCAGCACTGGTATTGGTGGTTGAAGATGCATGCAGATGTATTTGCGTTCTGCACAACTTGTGAGTTGTGCCAACGGGCGAAAGGGGCCAACTATAAACTGGCTGGCAGGCTGCATTCGCTGCCTGTGCCCACAAAGCCATGGGATTCCATCAGGATGGACTTTGTTGGTCTGTTTCCCAAATCCAGAAGGTTCAACTACTTGTGGATAGTAATATGCCAGATGACAAGTATAGTACACTTGATACCAGTGTGCACCACAATGAAGGCATCAGATCTTTCATAGATTTATTTGAAAGAAATTGTGCAGTTGCACAGCTTGCCTAGCTTGATTGTCAGTGATCGGGATTCAAAGTTCACATCAAAGTGGTGGTGAGAGCTCCACACAATAATGGGAGCAAAACTGCTAATGTCAACATCCTTTTATCCACAGACAGATGGACAGACAGAGCGAGCAAACCGTAATGTGGCATAGATACTGCGCACGGTAGTGCGCCCAGACCAGCAGGACTGGGTGGACCGAGTACCATTGACAGAGTTTGCGATAAATGCTAGCGTGTCAGAGACAACCAGGTATGTCCTGTTCAAGTTGAATAGGGGGTTCATGCCTTTCATGTTGCAGGAGTTGCATACTGATGCAGTGGTGCATAAGGGAGTGAAGGACTTTGCATTGTTCCCCAGATGGGTAGTTCCGGAAGCTCATGACTTCAGGGCAAAGGATGATCAGGAGTGGTTTGTCGAGGACCTGGTAGGCCATTGGTGGAACAAGACTGGGGGTCTGGAGTATGAGGTATGGTAGAGTCTGGGTAATACAATATGGGAGCTGCATCAGGCATGTGCTAAGTTGGCCACCTTGGATCAGTATTTGGAGCTGCATGGCATGAAGCACCCTGCACAGTTGCCTAGGAAGGACAGGGCTCAGGGAGCCATGTGAAGGTGGCGGATTGTCAGCCAAATGGGGAAGTGCTGATGTAAGTGAAGGTGGTGTTATGGCTGACTTGGAATTTTTGTCTTGTCATTTGATTGTGTATACATCTCACAACAATGTCTTTGTCACATCAGGATCAATGCTATTCAAGAGATAACCAGAGCTCACGGAGCTCTGGTGGTGGGGGAGAGTTGAGAGAATTGCAACAACAAATGCCGCAGCAACAACAAGGGGGTATGGGAAGTTTTTTTGTGTACTTCTAGGCGCAGCAGGATTATGGGCAGGGGCAGCTATGTTTTTTATGCTGATGCTAATACCCATGGGTCAGCAGGCGGCGGGGGCAGGATCAAACTGGGGAATGATGATGCCCCAGAGAGCGATGATGTCATTGGTGCAGCCCTGGCAGCAAATGGGAGGGCTGGCACAAGGCCAGACACAGAGTGGAGGAAGTCATCAGCCTATAGAGGTTGATGAGGAAGTGAGAGCAAGTAGACTAAGGAAAGAAAGGTTGCCTCCAGTAAAAGGATGATGTAAGATGCAATATGATAGAGAGGTACCTTGGGGATTCTCCTGAGAGAGATTGCAGGAGGATCAGAGATCAAGCAGACAAGGCCCACTGGAAGGGCCACGTCGAGAGGCAAGGCAGCGGTCTTCCGAGTGGGAGACAATTTAGGATAAAGGAAAAGGAAAGGAACGGATGTCAGAAAGGGATCAGTGGCGTGATGAGCCACAGGCAGAGGCGCTGTGGAGACGGTTGATACAGGTGGGTCACTGCATGCCACCTGAAACTGAGTTCCTATGAGATACAGTGGCCCAAGTAGTGGTCATGGGGCTGTTAGACAAGATAGCGCTGCTGCAAGAGCGGCAGCATAATACTATTGCGACGTTTAACAGGGTGCTGAAACGTCAGGTGGCCACGCCCAAATCTGCCATGGAGTCAGAACCGAAGAGAACCCAGGCAGATCAACCACAGGCAGAGGACAGCGCTTGATCTTGTGAAGGTCGAGTAACTGGAGTACTGTCATTGGAGCAGCAGATAGAGAGAGAGTGTGGGCCCTCAACGTCGTCAGAATTGTCCAGACAAGGCTTGGTGAGGAGTGTGATATCTTCGACGCAAGTGCCAAAGAGGAAAGAGAGGGCAGTGAAGCAGGTGGATGAATTTTTGGTGCAAATGGTAACGTTTGCAGCAGATGTACCCCAGAGAGCACCGGGAGGAGTTTTGAGGTTCCAGCCTCTGGTAGAGTATGAATCGCCAGTGGAAAGTTACCTGGAGAAGTAGCTGGATGCCAACCCTCAAATGGAGCAAGAGGCAGAGAATGTGGTGCCATTAGGTGTACCGATGGTTGATGCAGGAGAAGCAAAGTTAGCCTATCCCCACGGGGATAGTGAAGACAAGAATGCAAACTATATCAGTTTAAATGAGGCCACTCCTGATGAGGAGGAGTTGAAGCATGAGCGAGGAGTGCGGGTCGCTCACAATATGAAGAAGAATAAGCGGAGGAAGAACAAAAAGGTCGAGTTCAAACAAAATAAGCAGAGATGAGCAGAGGAAGCTATGGGGATTATCCCCTTAAGTCTCGGTGTTTGAATATTTGCAGACCACACAGTGGAACAACTGAATTCATTCTTCAATAGAGGATTGGACCGGCATTTTTATTATTCGTCTGCAAATAATACCGTGTATGTGGGAACAGAGGCTTGAAATGCCTACGCCCACGAGTCTAGCCATGTGAGCGGGTATGATGGTGCAAAAGGAGCCCTCAGTAATGTAGTGCCTAGAGGGTTCCCCATAAACCCCCTCCAACTACAAAAGCTGGTGGAACTGATTTGCAATCAGTATGCGCAAGCCAACGACAAGATCACCAGTTATCACTTGTACCGAGAGTTCCATCATGTGAGCGATGCCTGCGACGTCAGTGCATGAGACAAGACCATGAAGCTGGTCTTGAACCATAGCAAATACAACCAGGTGGACCCCCCATTCAAGGCATGCTCGGCGGTGATGAGGATGATGTCCCTGCCTATCTCAGACAGGATAGTGCGCATGAAGGAGTAGGGAAGCCATCGAAATACGATGCTCACAGGTGTCAGCTTCGAGCAGATTGAAAAGACGCTGGACCTGGAGAAATGGGCCCAGAATACACTTTACTTTGGGCATCCAGGCATGCCTAATGCTATCTCTGGGATAGCATTTGATATCGCATATCGCATGCACTGGAGGACTATTTTTGGCCATGCTTGATTAGATCCTTGTCTCCTCAGGGCAAGGCTTCCTCATTGTTTGCCCAGCAAATGGTGCTGGTGTTGGCCAAGCCGGGATTGTACCACAATGTGGTACAAGACTTTAATGCAGCCCATCCCAACGATCCGTTTGTTCCAGCTCCATAGATGAGTGTGTTGATTATGATGCTCATCTTCCCAGATGAGGCAGTGGGCACCATTACGGAGGATGATGTGCTTCAGGTGATGCTTTACAATTGCATTTGCCTGGAGTGGGCCGACCATGCATATACGTATGGTGTGGTGTATCTTGAACACCAATTTTTCCACCCTAGTCTGGCAATGCCTCGATATTTTCATGTTGATAATGAATGCCATGTCTGAATGCATCACTATGGGGTCCCAGCTGCTATACCAGACTGGGATGGATGGAGAACACCAACCACCAAAGACGTTTACCACCTTTGGGTTTTATTGGCCAAGGAGGAGGACGAGCAGCGCCGGTTTTATGCCAACCATGGACTGCATTACTACATTGGGTCAGATCCCAATGTGCACCATCTCTGGAAGAGGCAGAAGCAACATGGACCCCTGTCCACAAGCTGTCTGGCCACAGATGCTAGTTCATCACGGGATTCCAACGTGCTGTCAAGGCCACTGGCTTCGGCGCCACCCTCAAGACTGCTGTTGGTTGATGAGTGCATGCAGTCCCCACAGTTGGAAGATTACCCATCTAGCCCGCTTGCGCCAGTGGCCTCACCTATCGCACCCACTATGGAGTGAGACTGTTGGTCCATGAAATGGAGCCTTGGAGACCATACAACAGTCTGAAAGGGGGGCGTGTAACAGGGGGACCTCTTCGAGGCTCTCTATTCATTATTTACTTTTACACAGCACTCTGAGGAGTGTTGAGAGCATAGTGTACTATAGGGAAATAATTACAATAGTAATTATTTCCCAATTAATTTACATATAAATTATACAGTATTTACTTGTATCTGAGTAGATACTTTTTTACTAACTCTACGTACAGAAAAATCTACCAATTTGGCAGATTCTGTATCTTGTGTGAGTAAGACGGTAATTTCTTACATCTGTCCACCCTGTTGATGCTGTTAATATCAACTTTGATCTATTCAAGAGTTTTCTTTTGAAGAGGTGGAAAAAAGGTGGACTCCGACACAAAATTTAAAGGGGCACATGGGAGGGGAGGACAGAATGACTATATGGAGTGGAGAACAACCTGACTAGGCAAGCAGACACAATGGATGATGAAGGAGCCTTAGCAATGGAGGAGTACATTACTGGAGTGAGCACCACTGTAGGAATTTTTTTTCTCTTTTTTCAGATTGGTATTCAATCTCAAAGGAGAGTATGTAACAGAGTAGGCTGTCACAGCCTATGATTTGGTCACACTTGTTACAGTAACTCTCTAGTCTTTATCCTTTACCAGTTCCTATGCTTGTGTAGTTGCCATTCTTGCTATAGAATTGGGTCATATGCACTTGAGACACTAAGGAACTGAACTCAACTTGTACATTGTTACACAAAAGCTCAACTCATTTAAATTTAAGCTCAAGTTTCATATAAATAGTAGCTAAAATTTCTTTCTCTGCTTCAGTATTTGTGCTATTGGTCTCTTTTTGACTATTCAATTTTACAAATAGTCATTGACAAAACTCTACTGTAGACCTCGATATTGCCATGCACTGCAGCAGCCCATCCATATTAATTAAATATGTCCAACTATCCTAGTACATACATACATCTATATGCCTATAACAAGCAGACTTGAATGTGCTTTTTATGCAAATGTAGTGATATATACTAAAGCTATTGCTTTTTCAGATCAAAGTGCAAGTGATCAGACACAATTGTTAGGAAAAAAGGTCCAGATATTTCAATGAAGTTTTACTTGACTTTCTACTAATCCAACTTCTGGTTCAGCAGAATGAGAGCCTTCATTAGATGGACAGGTTTGAATAATGCCACTTGGAATGGGAATATGGGGAATAGCTTTGATTCTCACAGAAAGTGCCTCTCTGTTGTTGAGTGATGCTAGGAGGCTGTTGATGTACACTAGTTCACATAAAATTTACTAGGCATTAATATTGCCAAGAATATAGGGGAAAAAACTTACAGTTGCTCAGTGAAAAATAAATTGGAACAAAAATCAAAGTATGGGGCAAAGTTGCATAGCTAATCAAGCATGCCATGGAAAAGAAACTAAAGTGATCACATGATAAGTTCATATTAAAGAGGAAGACTAGTAGTTGCATACCTTGTTAAAAGAGCTGGTCCAATTTTTTACCAGTCAATAGTGACCAAATATATTAGAAAACAAACCTGAATTGATGCTATACATCATTAGTGTCCTCAGTATTGATTTGGTCCTGAAAATGAGAAATTGAGCCATTAAATAAATTTTACATAGAAATTAATAGAAATTCACCTTTTGAACTCAGCAAATTGGTGCCATAGGTTGTTGCACAGCAGGGTTGCAATAAGTAGGTCAGCACCTACATTACTGGCAAACCCCAAATAGGCCAAGTGCTTCCAAAATATAAAGTAAATATAATACTTGAGTGAATTTGGCTTACTGATATTTTTGCAGTATGAATCATTAACAGCCCTGAAAGATATCTGTCATATGTTGACAAAATACATGAGATTAGCCACACATTGAAAGGTTTTAGTACTTACAATTCTGTAACAAGGACTTAACAGAAACTAATTTATATTTGTTGGGATGCAAAGGGCTTTGACTCACGAGGAATACATACTAGAGAGTAGTATTGTCATTGTATTCAAGCACTCAATCTTAATAAAGTCATACCACAGGCAAGCAGAGATATTAAAACCTGCATTGATCAGTTTGTTAGACAAGATGTAATGGCTTGACACTTACAATGAAGGTAATGAGCAGGATACTTTTGCCTGACACTATGTCAGTAAGGTTGATGTATCTTAGCAGAGGTCATGCTGATGAGGTGTTTCACATACAAATCCAGACACGTCGCCCAAAGGTCCTGGAAATCAATGTTTATTTAATGAATTGTTGTCATTGGACAAAGCACACCATCTAACAATTAACAGGTTCATACTCTATATTGAAGTTGAATGGGTTCTAGCATTCTCAAGCATCTGCTGGAAACTCACCGAGGTAAACGCCAGTCCCTGTATATTTTGTCAAATTCATTGGTGATAATGGTCCCATGTAATGATTATCAATGTTACATACAATGGTGCTCCTGCAAACATTCATTGAGGTATTGCAAGTTTATAAATGAAAAGTCTCTAGCATACCAAGGTATCGATGCCAGAGCAATGACATCTCCAAAGTTCAAAATCAGGTAGTAATACAAGACATGGCCCACGAAAGCCAGCTGAAGGGTGTCTAGTATCCTGATACAGTTCATCCATAAGTTGAAAAGAATATATATGCTCAGTCTTTCATACCAAAGGAGGAATACCTATAATATGTATCATGAAATCAGGCCACCATCAGAGTAACAATACCTACTACTGTCTTCAACAATTTCCCATCCTTTGAATTGTTGGCGGAGTATGTGTAGAACTGGACACATGCTATGCCATAGAGGCTAGAGGGATAGATATAATAATGCTTTAGTGGTTTGCTGAACGTGGCACTGACATTGCAGTGACTATTCCGCCGATGAGGACAGCCCCCAGTGTCTGACCCAGCTGAGAACGGAAAGGAAATTCAATTTCCATGGTTGTGCAAATGAGAGAAGGGATGAAATGGCTGTTGACATTCCAGATCGTTTCTTATACCGGCTTTCAGGAGTATTGTGTATGTTTTTCTTTGGTATCTTTCTTTAATAGTCTGACTTGAATTCCTGATATCTCTTGATACACGCAAAAATAAGTTAGACTGGAAAAACGAAACAAATGTTGCCCCCAAACGGACGCCCATGCAACTCTTGATCATGATGAATGTCATAGCATCTTAATCGGAGGAGATGATATCCAGGATACTTACACCTTTGAAACATGATCCTGATGATGCTGTACTTGCTCCGCATAAATCCGTGATGTTGTCATCGTTCTGTGATTTTTGTAGCGCAAGACAAATCACCTGACTCATGATTTAGAGAAAACTGCAAGGGGTACGGGCCCTTGCGGGAAAGGTGTCGGTCAAGCTTATTATTGTACCCTGGACGAATTCGCGGGTCGCAAGGGTTTCCAGCATGTACTACATCTCATGCGCCGTAACGCTGTTTTCTACTGTAACTAATATACAATCAGCACATCAGTATCCACGATACTGAGAATAGGTAATAACCTGATTGACACTTCACATGTCTACCGCATTGCGACAAGTAGGTGTCATAGCAATTTCAAAGCTTTGTTAACCTGTCTTTCTAGTTTTACAACCGTAGTACAAGCTGATTTCCTAGGGAATTCCGGCTAGGACATGGAGTACGTTAGTAACCATCAGCGCCAGAGATTTTTCAACAAGGATTTCTTCGCACATATGCGGAGTTGGGGACAAGGTACGAGACGATACACAGGTCTCTGGAGTAAATTCTAGGGCTCGCCAAACCACGTCATTATCTTGAATTATATTTCTGATTTTCAGGCAACCAAATCTCTTGACAATCCTCGATAACCTCATGTGTTTATACTCAGTCACTTAGAGAGTAATTTACATACATCGGTCTATTCATTATATTAACGTTGCACTCCAGATTACATCTGTATATATGAATACTGAATTGTAGTAACTTGTTCATGACTGAGGATTACATCTGTATATGATTCTAACGCAATCAACTCCGTTGTGGACGAACTTTAAGCCTATTTGGACGAGCCGCGTCAAAAGGTGGTTGACGTCCTTGTATGTCGGACAAGGAAGAGCGATCCACGGCTTGCGCGCATGGGATTTGACGACCGCAGTGTGCCAGGTAAGCATCCATCTCAGATGGTTCAGTAATGCCAACTTTTGGACTCATCCGTAATCATAGCTACCTCATAGATGTTCCCTTAGGGCTGCGTTCTTCTCCGAAATCCGCAACCATCTGTCCATAGTCAGCAAGGTGTCCTTGGTGCATGGTTCAAGTCGGGTTGGTTAAAATGAATGACATTACTTCGGTACCAAAATTACCAGAAGGTGGCATAGGCATAGCAATCGAGACACCATAAATAGCAGACTAGTACTTCGCAGAGCAACACACTGCGGTCTGGAGTTAGTCCAACTGATGTGGTATATCAGTTTGGCGTGTCGCTCCAGTATGAAGTATGAATAGCCGGCGTTGTTGGGAATATACGTCCCCTCACCAGAGTATAAGTAACCTGAGTTAATTGATGTCACCAAAATACAATTTGTTCCTCGCACGAGGTAAGGAAACAAGATAAAGGAACAGGAAAGAAGGAAGAGTCTGCTCTGATGACAATGCGTCGATTCTCGTCCAGTGAGAAGCGATCTGGTAATAGGACAGAATGCAGATTGACCATCCACGAAACTACGGAACCGCAGAGACAGTAGGTAACTGGAGTAACACCGAGAGAGAGATACCCAGAGTTCAACCAGTGTCAGGTAGAACCGAACGGTGCAGCACGTAAGGAGAACCAGACGCCGAGAATAAAGCCGGTTGATCGGCTAATCAACTGTGGCAGCACCACCGCGGGTAACCATACCCTTATCTGCGGGAACCAATACCTCATAAGTACCCTTGACGAGGGGTGGTGTTTGTGTAGGTATCGGCGGTTACTGCTGATGTACCTGAGGTTACCCTACGTTCAAGTGCGATCTGATAGCTTTATGGGACGAACAACGGGCGCAGTGTGATGATCCTGTGTTTCCCGGATTTGACTTAATGTCAACTTAGAGTAGGAGTCTAGGTATACATAGCGACTTGTATATTCCTCGTTACGCGTTACGAGTTCTTAAAATCGTCATTTCGTTCCTCATCAACTGAGACATCTGCATGAGTTCGCATGGTCGACAACCAACTATCAAATTACCTGCCTCTCAACCACACAAGTCAACCAGAGAGGCGCCCGCGCCTCCTGGATCGCATAGAACAACGCCCGAGCCTGGCAGAACGTCTCGGGATGTTACACCACAAGTCCTACGACCTTCCGACCAAGAGCAGCAAATCCTCGGCAGACTTGAGCAAATTGTCGATGAATTTAGACATGGACGGAAGTCCAAAGTCGATGCTGTCACAGAAATTGTCGAAACCATCAATAAATCCGACCTCGATGAAAAATTTAGACGAGGATCTATTGCCGACTACATCACGGTACTCACCGACATCGAGTCCAAAGAGAAAGAACGAGATGAGAGAACAGAGCATCACGAAGAAACAGAAAATAGACAACCTGGAGAGCGAGACGGCAGTGTCAACCGGGAACAGCTTGTTGAACCGGATGAAGAGGGAGAAAGGAGGAAAGGCAAAGAACGGGCAAGATCGCCAACTTTCCCCCCCATACATGCACACCGAAACCGACTCCTGCGCGCTGCCCCTGAAAGTTCCGATGCAAGCAGCAACAGTGAGGCAGACACATCCGAAGGCAAATCTAGCCCAGATCAGCCGAAAACAAAGAAGCGGAAAGTTAAGGAAGAAGACTTACCCTGGTACCATGGAGAAAAGCTTGCTCGAGAGACTGAAGACCCCAGATGCGTTGAAAACCGAAGGCTGCTTAAACTTTACCACAAAGACCCATCACGAGTCAAGCAGCACATTGCAGCCTCTCGAACAGCCCCCTGTAATTTCCCCACATCAGAGTGGGACAAACTCCTCAGAGGGGAACTTGCCGACTTCGACGTCATCTACAGCGCTATCCACCATGTCGGGACTCCTCAAGAGAATAGAGGACGTATCGGAGACCGTGAGATCGTCTTTGGACACAGCGATCCAGTGCGAAAAGTTGAGAATCATGGGCAGTGGACAATTGCAGCCAGTCTCTATGAAGAAGCCATCAGTTTTGCTTGGCCCAGCAGACGAGAGGAATGGGCAAACCACTATCGCTACATTGTCGGACTCTTCTCAGCAAAACCCACTGCCCTACATGCATGCGTCATCGAATATGAGAAAGCAGTCAGGGCCAGAGTCGGTCCAGGGACAAAAATGCTCCTTACAGACCGAAACCGATTCGACGACTTGCGTGACGCAATCTAGCGGAATCAACTATGGTGGAAATGGGAGCAAAAAGACAGGGATCAAATCATCAATCGGAAAATCAAGTGGCAGTGCTAAGAGCTCCGGACGTGCTGTCTGCAGGCGATGGAACACAACAGCTGGGTGCCCCTTCGACAGAGACTCATGCTTCTGGAGACATGTCTGTAAACGGTGTGGAGGAAAACATAAGAAAACCGAATGCTCTCAAAACATCGAAAACTGAAGTGCTGAAAGGAAACATTCCAAAGTATCTGCGTTACAACTATTACAATCATTCGGTGCCACTTCCGAGGACTCTTATCCAGTGGTCATTAACTGCCAAACCCCTTCCGACACCATCTCATGATGAACTTAATAATATGCGAGCTACAAAAACCTTGACTGAACACTCCGACTTATTCAGAATCGTAACCCCTATAAACGTCGATCTTCTTCAACAACTTGTATCCAATCATCCAAATCAACCTTTCGTAGCTTCAGTCATCAGGAGTCTCCGAGATGGCTTTTGGCCTTTTGCTGATACAAAATCATCTTCCTATCCGATAACCTGTGATATGTCATTGGGACCACCAACAGACAAAGCCGAAGCAGATTTTCTAAGGTCACAAAGGGACATTGAAATTGCAGAAGGACAATTTTCTGGTGCTTTCGGCTCTCAATTGTTTGACGGGATGTACAGCTCTCCAATCCATGCAGTGCCAAAGCCTAAATCTTCTGATTTTCGTCTTGTAACCAATCAATCCGCTGGACAATTCTCACTGAACTCAATGATTGCCTACAACAATATCTCTGGCTTCCCAATGGACAATATGAGGCATCTCGGAGATTTACTGTTGCGCATCAGGGATAAATCAGACAAGCCGCTCATTTTGTGGAAATCAGACGTCACCAGTGCCTATCGATTAATTCCTATGCATCCCAGATGGCAACTAAAGCAAATTGTTACAATTGATAATAAACGATATGTCGATCGATGCAACTGTTTTAGAGGAAGAGCATCTTTGAACTGCTAGGGATCTGTCAACAGCCTAGTTACCTGGTCTGCGGAAGACTCGTACGAGGTTGAAAACCCCCTTTGTTTCAATGATGACACCTTCGGAGTCAACGACGCCAATGACCTCTGCTTCTATGAACCATACTTAATGTGGATACCTAAAAGTCAAGCCAACTTACTGCGACTCTGGGATGACCTCTGGGATGACCTCGGCATCCCTCACAGGCAAAAGAAGCAAATTTTTGGAGCCCCGCTAACAATAATTGGTATCCTTGTTGACCCCAACGCAATGACGATGACCCTACCTCCAAATGCCAAACATGACCTCATAACCGAAATTCGTCGCTTTGCCTCCTATCATAAAAGAAAGTCTACCTACTACACTAAACAAGCCTGGCAACAGTTAGCTGGATGGATCAACTGGGGCTTGAATGTCTTTCCTCTCTTGGCTCCTTCCCTCTGCAACGTTTATGCTAAACTCGCATCAGTACCTGACAACCCAAATCTAAGGATTTGGTGTAATACAGACATAAGAGCAGATTTACTCTGGGCTGCAGACCACATCGAGAACTCCGATGGGGTTCTAATCCTTCACTCCAAAGCTTGGCCTGCATACAGTGCCGACATCATTATCGAGTGTGATGCTTGCCCTACAGGAATGGCATTTTGGTTTCCTTCCTTGCAACAGGGTTACTTCTGTGCCACCCAAGAAGACACCCCAACGGAGCTTATATTCTTTCTAGAAGCCCTGACAGTGACATCTGCACTACACTTTGCGACCTCGAACTCCCCGAAATCACAAAAAATTGTCATTTATTCAGACAGCCAAAATACCGTTGATATCTTCAACTCACTGCATGCCCAACCGCTCTACAATCCACTCTTAAAATTTGCAGTCGACACCCTCATCAGTGGTAATCATAAACTAAAGGTCTTACACATTTCGGGGAAACTGAATGTCTGCGCCGATCTTCTTTCCTGACGAAAATTTGAAGAAGCCCGTGATCTCTTCCCTTTGTTATCCATATTCAACTTTCAACCCCCTCAAGAATTGCTGGGGGCAACGAAAAAATGATCATATCAGCTGTGAAGTCTAGGCAACCTCACAGGGTTGCCTAGACCTGAGAACACCTCATACACGAACGCTCCATTGCTCTTGGCTACTGTATTGGTGATTCGACTTTCCGCTCTTATGGGTCTGCCCTTAACTCCTATCTCAATTTTATCAAAATTCACCATATGGACATGAAACCTACTGCAGACACCCTCTCGCTCTATGTGGCATACATGTCCCACTATATTGACCCCAAATCCATCTCATCTTACCTGTCTGGCCTTTGTAATCAACTCGAAGTCTACTTCCCTGAAATCCGAGCTGAGCGTAACTCACCCCTTGTCAAGAAAACACTAGCTGGCTCGAAGAAGAGGTTTTCCTCCCCAACAAAACGCAAACAAGAGATGACAAGGGACAATATTATACAAGTCATAAACTTCTACCGCACTTCCACCCAACACGATGATTTCCTGTTTGTGGCCCTATTGGTTACTGGTTTCTATGCCTTGCTCCGACTGGGAGAGATGACACTACCTGACGATCTACTCCTGAGGGACCATTGGAAAGTCACAACAGCACTATCTGTCACAATTGACACCGACTCTTACTCCTTTTTCCTCCCCACCCACAAGGCAGATGCCTTCTTTGAAGGCAACAAAGTCCTAATTCGGAAGTCAAAACATGCAGCTGACCCATACAAACGATTTGTCACTTATTGGAACAGCCGTCAACACCTCTTCCCTCTACGTCGTGAACTATAGATAACCAAAAATGGTTTTCCACCAACCCGCTCATTCTTCATAAAGAGACTACAACAATTTTTTGACCACAGCATAGCAGGTCAGTCTCTCCGAGCAGGTGGTGCCACTTTTCTTGCTGGTGAGGGTGCTGCCCCTCAAATCATACAAGCAGCTGGCCGATGGGTCTCCGATTCCTTCCAAAGATATATTCGAAAACACCCGCTTGTCTTACACGCCCTTGCTTTCAGCAGACGGTCGGACGAATCATTTTGTTAATCAAAATTTGGTGCACACCCTGTCATCTGGCACACCATTGCTCGGAGCAGATGGCCAGACAAGCGACGAAGTCACCCATCTGTTGTTTACCACATCTTAGCATAAAGCAGGTGTGTTCAACAATGAATATTTCTCAATTGCTCAATGACCCATGTTTCGTAACAGCCCTGCGAAACTTCACAAGAGTTGTTGCCCCTGCACTTGCTGGCAATGAGACACTTGTTGTATACTTGTCGTAGATTTTGCGATGAAAATATATCGATTCTTTCTCCCTTCTTCTCGTGCCTACTTCGATCGCTCTGAGAGCTCACGGCACAAGCCTTAATAGGGAATAGCCGCACGCCAGCACGAGAATAAAGAATCACGCGCAGATATTTTGCGCACAGGACCAGCTCTACGAGCTCTCCCGAACCACGGTATATTATACCTTATCAAACTAAGCAGGAAGCGGCTCATTGGTCGTATTACAACTAAAAGTTTTCATGAGACCAATGAGAGCCAAGTCGCTGGCTGTCACGTGAATGCTACACCTAGAGAGCAATGGGAGCAATAAGGTAGGGCCCATGGACAACGCGGTCATATCACGTGATCAAAAGTGACAGAGCGTTACATTGGCCAAATTTTGGCAGGGAAAAGTCAGTCGCAGACGGATACCACCTTCAAATGGAAATAATGTACAAATTCAATTCCGCAGAATTGTTGAAATAGAATATATGGAGAGATCTGTGCGAGCAAATTACTGAAATCTGAGTACAATCTTTTGGCATCTAAGGAAATAGTGTGAAATACACAAGGAATGAAAACCAACGAAACAGGATTTTGTAACGGGTTTCCAAGTACCAGCAATGCCTCTCCACAACTATCAGAACCTCAAAAACCTTGGACACTATGCTATATGGAATACGCGAAGGACGGTGGAGAGAAAAAAGGCAAAGATGGCAGGAGGAGGTGATAGAGAGGACAAGTAAAACCATTTTGCTTATTTCAGCTATGCTCGCTGTGCTCGCAGGTTTATTGATGCATACCACAAAGGTCTCGATGAAAAGCAAGCTGCGTGGGCTCAAAAAAAGTACTGTGGCCATCGTACTATTCCCAATGATATTTTGGCTCAGTTTGACGCTGCTACTGCTTAATCTCATTTAATTCTCTGTTATCACGCATATATATACCCTTATATACCCTATATCCTCTTATACGACCTTTTTCCTTACCTCTGGCTTCAAACATGTAAAGCTCGTCGAGACGACTCATTTACAACGCGTTTGTGACCCTGGTCACAGGCAAGTCACTTCACGTGACATGACCGCATTGTCCATGGGCCCTACCTTACAACTTCATCTCCCGCTAATTGCTCTCTAGGTAAGCATTCTACACTCATGAGCAATAGTCAACGGTCATTCATCCCACAATTGCTCTCTAGGTATACATAGCGACTTGTATATTCCTCGTTACGCGTTACCCTCCCTCCTCTCCCTCGATAATAAGTAGCCAGCACGAGAATAAAGAATCACGTGCAGATATTTTGCGCACGGGACCGGCTCTACGAGCTCTCCCGAACCACGGTATATTATACCTTATCAAACTAAGCAGGAAGCGGCTCATTGGTCACAGGCCTTTTACACTGCAGAAGGATGCGGAACTGGTAGGAAAATAGCGAGAGAGGTCCTAGTGCCAAGAAATCACGCATACGCCCTCGAAATTGGAATATGGGTAATACAGCTTTCTGTGTAGTAGGTAGTTAAGTTCGATCACGGGAGAAAAATGTAAGTTTGCAGGGAGGAGGAACGGAAGGAATGCAAGATGCGTTTTGGGATGAGTGTCACAGTCACACTCCCTTATGAACATCTTGTATAGTTACTTCCATCTTCTCTGTACTCGTAGAATTTCGAATTACCTTGACTTCGTGTTTCCTCTATGGTTTCCCCTGGCTCTTCGGTTGCCTTGTCCACCTTGGGCGGGGGCGGATGACCTCGCACTAGATCTCGCTTCCCTCCCTCTGCCGTCCTTGGCGAGAATATATCTGATAGTCGTTCTTTACGACGGTCGAATAGGCGACCTCCAGTAGCACGCTTCCTTCTGTGGAGGACGTAGATGAGACCGTATCAGGAGATGACTCGGGGCACGAGAGCGCTGTACCTCTGCATTCTGACGCATATACTCCTGGTTCAGCTGCCACTGTTCTTCCTGAGGCCCTGCCTGCACAGGCAGATCTCCCACCTGTCACCCGTCGCAAGTTGGCGATCAACAGAGTCTCCACATCTCTGCTCCTCGGGCCACCCTGTCGGTTCCACGGACTTTACATCCTTCTTCAACTATGCCCTCAGGGACTTTCCAGCCTATTCAAACGACGGTGTTCTCTGTTCGAGCTTTGCCTGTCTCACCTTCTGCAGTAACTCTACCTCACACACCTTTCCGCCATTCCCCGGCTATCCCTCAGCATTCTTCCATGCAATCTTCCCTTGCAAACCTCCCTCCCCCAAGTTCTGTTCAACCTCCCTCGAGTTCGATCCAAGTTCAACCGCCCTTGAGTTCTGTCCATCCTCCCATAGAGGGTAGCATTCCCCAAAGTTCCTCTGCACAAGATGTTCCATCCTTTCCACCTTCTACTCTCGATTCTACCTTTCCTGCTTCTACTCTCAATTCTACCTTACAGGCTACTTTGACAGCTCTTTCACCTTCCGCGCTGCCTTTATCCCCCACTCCTGGGACTACACTTGAATTCTGCATCACATCTTCTTTATCTTCCTCCTCTTCATCACTCCCTCAGGATACCTTTACGCTTTCTCATGCTGCACTTACAGAGCTCTTGAGAACATACTGTTCTCATGTTACACAAACTCCAGCCCCATCTGACACAGGACCTCTTCCCTCTTCTCTACAGGCAGTCTCGACTGGTATCCCTTCCGGCGCAGTCCTAGTTGGCTTTATATCCGCTACCCCATTGAACCCGGGTTCTTGCATGCCCGGTTCACAAGTTCATCCTCTAGATATTTCTGCTCCGGCGCTTATGCCCCTTTCTGCACAGGCTTTTACACCCATTTCTGCACCGAGTTTTTCGGCCATTTCTACAGCTACTTCAGTCAGCTCCTGCCCTCTTTTGGATTACCTCCCACCTCAGTCGCAGAGCTTGACCTGAATGTCATGCCCCTCCCCTTGTGTATTCAACGTGTTTTCAATTTGGGTTGGCCTGGCCAGTATACATTCCTCTTGACCTCCTTACCAACACGGCGTGTCATCATGTGCTTACTTCTTCCAATCAACATAGTGACTCTGCCTTCTCACTCTCGGCCTTGGGTGACTTACAGGTTTCTTCTGCACAATTTGATTTGAGTAAAGAACAGTACTTGTCCACCTATGAATTCATGCAAGCTTCTAGGACTTTGGTGTGGATTATTTGCCATTGCCTTAAGGCAGGCTCCAAGGGTCTTATTGGTGGCCCTACAGCTCAGACCATTGCAGATTCCCTTGAGCAGCATTACAACTGCATTCAATATAGACATAATTTTGGTGACAACTTTTTGGTATACTTAGCTTATGACATTTATATTTGTCATGTCTATCTTCAGAGCAGTGGTTCATGTTGTGTTCACGATTGGCACAAGCTTGTGTTCACGATTGGCACAAGCTTGTGTTCACGATTGGCACAAGCTTGTGTTCACGATTGGCACAAGCTTGTGTTCACAATTGGCACAAGCTTGTATTTGAGAAGAAGTTACAGGATTATATGACAGATAGCATTTGTCATTCACTTAATCAACTCTCCAACCTCCTGTGTGGGAATGGTGTTGTCTCCTCAAGTTCCACATCTTCCTCCCAGCTATTTTGTTCATTTCCAGACTTTTTCTGCATGCTCTTGGAAGCATTGTCAAGTTGTTCCTCGGATGACTCCTCATGCTGAGGTCATGGCTTCTGCTGTACTCTCTTTGATGGTCAATCTCATGACATTAGAGGAAAACCTATTAAATATATAGTGTGCAAAGCAAATGACCACCATTTTGCAGGATTCACCAAGCAGGGCAAGATCCTCTGCCAAGTCAATGGTCAATGGTTCAATGCTAATGGAGTGTCATTCTGTTATGCTTTCAACAGACCTCAGTCCTGTTTCTCCAACTGTGCTCATAGACATGCCCTGCTCTCTCTGTGGAGATGGCCAGCATAATGTCTAGAACTGCACTGCTTGATCAATATTTTCTAGTCACTATACCCAATAACGTTCCAAAGTGAGTGACAGTGCTTAATGAAATTAGAGCAGCTGGTCAATTTTCACACATTATTCATGGTTTACAATTTGATTTTTCACTAGGTTTGGATGTATTTACTTTAAGTGAGACCTTTTCCCCTTCTAATCACTAATCATTCTCTCAAACATCATAAATTCATTATTGAGAAATATGCAAAGGAATGTTTATTGAGCTGTATTTATCTAGAATACCCCTCTTCTCTCATTTATAGCTTGTTCAGACTAAATATGCAAAGGAATGTTTATTGAGCTGTATTTATCTAGAATACCCCTCTTCTCTCATTTATAGCTTGTTCAGACTTACTGCATAGCTCCTTTTAATGTTATTAAAAGCTTTAGAGGCAAATTATGCATCACAGTAAATTATTCATATCCTCAAAACAATGCATCAATTCTATTTGTCAACTCTGTCATTGATGCAAAACATTTTCAGTGTAAATAGAGCTCCTTTTCTGCATTTTGGCTTCTTGTTGCAGATGCTCCCCTTCATACTCAGGTTGCAGTTTTTGATGTCAAACCAGCTTTTTGGATTATATCTACACACATGAAAAAATGGTTATTCACAGTGCTCTCTATTGATGACAAAGTCGTTTTTAATCATAGGCTTAACTTTGGCATCTCTTCTGCTCCTGGTATTTTCAGATAGATAACAGATGCTATTGTTTGAATATACAAAGCAAAAGATGTAGAAGCAGTTCTTAAATAGGTAGACAACTTTATTTTTTTTTCTAGTATCTACATCAAAGAGATGATTCTATATTATTTTATAGATATTCAAAGGATCTGATTTAGTCTGTGGCATCTGCATTAGGGTGACCTTAGGCTCCAGAAAAATTCACTTATATTGGTTTTGAGTGGTTTTTATCTTACAAAACAGTCTCTCTATCCAATTTTAAACATGAGAAATACTTGACCAAGCTTATTTCTTGGAAGTTGGGCAACTTCATTTCCTTACAAAAAGTTGAATTACTAATTGGTACTCTAAATCATGCTACTTTAGCTTTTCTGAAGACCATTCTCACCTGCCAGCTTTATACCATTTCTGATCTGCCTTTTCTACAGATGCATGTCTCTAGATCAAACATAAGATTATTCTGGCTGTGATGGAAAATATCAATTGGTGGAAATCACAACTCTCCTCTTCTGACTGCTCATTTTGCATTGTATGCCCTCCCAAACTACTTGAATTGACAGTTCCTGCCATTGCACCAGCTACAATGGCCTTACTGTGACCAGACTCTATCACCTGCTCCTTGCTCTTGCCCTTGACCAGAAAAGGATCTGTTAAGCAATTGAAAGTCAATGGCTTTGATGGACAGACAGACAGTTTTGATAGTCCTGTGACTAGACTGGCTGTGTCATCTACTAACTATTGGTTAGCTATTTGAGCAGGAAAAGAATTTCATCACTTTTAATAATGGTTACTGACTTCTTTGTCAGTAGTTTTTTCCTCTTTGCCTTCTTGCCAGGCTTGGTAGTCTTCTTGACAATTGCCAGGCTACATATTCATTTGTAAATGAGCCTGCAAAGATCACATGCCATGCCATCCTTTGTCCTAACATACTATAGTTGCTTACTTGTGCAATATTGGCATAGAAGATTGATGTGCTGACTCTCATAACAAGGAGCTGTCCTCAGATACCTGCTCAACAACATCCCTCTAGTAATCTTCCTCTTCAGTATTCTTTTCTTTTGTTCTTCCTCTTTCTCCTTCTCCTTCTTCTCCTGCTGCTGCTGCTGCTGTTCATGATAAGTATAGGAAAGTGGACATTGATGTTGACCAATATAAGTGACCAAGCAGCAACAAGGAGTAGGCAGCATACTCAGCCATTTTTGCTTCTTTGGAGTTGGCAACAGATTATACAAATTTCCTGCTGCCAGTGGACTTGGCTATTGATGATGTAAATAGTTGTTGAAAACACTAAATGCTACATGGTGAAACACCATCTCTTGTGCCTGGTGTGTGTAAAGTGTAAGAAGTTCTGGCAAAGTTGTAACGGAATCATCCGTGTTCCAAGCGTCAACAACACTATAATTGTTTAATAGAGTATTATGTAAGACAACATCTTGTTTTCACTCTAAGTACTAGTCAATCCGATACTGCGGTCTGATTTAGCACTTGTGTGATACACACAAGATAGTTCTAACCCGTAACTACGGTTACATTTTTTTAAATCTTCTGCTATCGGCTTTCGACTCTAGGCTTGTTACCGACTAGGCAACTATCATCAAAACCTCTCGATTCTCTGTTGGCATCACGTTGAAAACGTGCTTCCATGACTGGCTCTCTTGATCTGGATCCTCCGTTCCCAGCTGCAGATGCAGGTGACTTACCTGTGCTTCAAGCTGTGAAGACGCAATCTGCGTCAGCATACCAACCTCCGCCAAAGCGGGACGAAAAGATTCCTCGCGATGTCAGCGTGAGCTTTGGAATGCCTGGTGGGCTATCCGTATCACGGATGATGTCCATTGTACGACCTGGTGGTAAACCAGGAGAGAGATCCACGGTCTCAGGAGTGTCGCTGCCAGCGAGCCAAATGCCTTCATTGATGTATCCGGTATTGCCCGAGAGCTCGTCAGCTCATTCTGAGGGTCAACCGGATATTACCCAGTACTCGGAAATGGTACAAGGCAGCGCATTTGCGCATAGTACCCCCTTCCAGACTGCACCTACTGAACGGCTGCTGGAATATGTGGCCGATGCGGCTACTGAACTGGGACCGTCGTCATTGACGATACAAGGACAGGCGCAAGGGCCAGCAATAGTGGTCAGTAGGGAGGACAACAATGTTGTAAGGTTGGAAAAGGCATCAACAGCGCCTGGAATTCCAGAGTTGCACAGACAGGCCGGCAAACAGCTGCAAGTGAGGCATGACGGCCTCAGGAGAGTTATGGACTTAGATTCCGAGCTGGAATTCTCAGATGATGAGGAAAGCAAAAGGTCGCATTCAACCTTGTCTATCCAGTTACAGCTAGTATTGGACCAATATCCGGCAGTTGCGAAGGAATCGACGCGAAAGCGTCTTCAGCTTTATGTAGTGAAGCACTTACAGTTGCTGGCTGCTAGGAGCCACGATGTACCCCGTGCAGATTCGAATGAATATATGTGCGCATCTTCAAACTCGAAGTAGTGGAATACCTTAAGCGCAAAGCGGCACGAGGGTCAGCAGTCTCAACGGCTACTCCAGCCGACTCAGTAGAATGTGAGATGAGTGTGTGCAGACGAGCGCCATTAATCGCGGACGCGATGGAATTGCTCAATGCACCTCGTCAGGCTAATGAGTCTCAGCAAGACTATGTTTGGCGTCAGAACACCGCAAACTGTCAACGCACTGTTAGCGGAGTGCCTCAGCAGGCATTGTCTGAGGTGGAGACTGTAACGACGACTTCGGCAGAGCCAGAGGCACTACTTGCAGTGCAGGAGGTTAAGACACCTCATAAGCAAGTTACAATCAAGGAGGAGGTGGACGAAGTCCACATTCTTGAGGAGCGAACACGACCATGACGCGTAGTGCGACGTGTCCACCTAGTGGACAACTGGAATGAATGCGTCAATTATCAGAGAATATGCAACCAGGACTTGCGCAATCATGGTGAGTCGTTAATTGACGACCAAGGGGTAGTCTTTGAAGGGCGTGAGGGTGTAATGCCTGTTGATGATATGCGGCGACAATTCGCGGCTCGGACGGCTGAACCAGACAGAGGTTCAGGTGGTAGTGATGATAGTAGTGGTCACTACGAACAGGGGGAGCCAAGTCGTCGCAATAACGACGGTGGAGGTCGTGATCGCAAAAATAACAATCGAGACGATAATAATCGTCGTAATAGTGGCAGGCAGGCTGGTGGAGCACCAGCGGAGCCACAAGTAGGGCAACAGCCCACCCCACGGCCAGAACAAATGGCCAATGAACACCTGTTTTGCAGTCCTTGGGCATTTTCAATGCCCGCACCTCATGAATTGCGTGAAACTACACCAGGAATGAATGAAGCGGTCAGGATCCATATGGATCATATGCATGACCACCTCACTTGTCTGGTGGATGACTCCCTTGGAGTCAGATTTAAGTTTCCTGCTGGGGTAAGTCCCCGTAAATCTGATGGTAAGCACATACGTGCGTACGTTGGAGGACATAGGTTCTCTCAACTGGAGGACTGGGCCATGGATGTGTGCTACCACCTCGCAGCCTGCTGCTATGGTGGAGACAACATGGACCAGGAGAGGATATTTGTGCTACACGAATTTATGGAGGGAGAGGCTTGGAATTGGTTCCGTCGCCATGTTCTCCACATTAATCGCGACAAAACACATTGGACATTTAAAGAAGTCCTGATAGGACTGTACAATTGTTTCGTCAACGCTGCTACAATGCAGGAAGCTCGTGATGCCTTTAGAAAGGCAGTGTATGACGCTAAGACTGGCGTCCAGACCTTTTATGATGACCTGGTGGGTCATGCACAGAATATGGCCGTCTATCCAGACAAATACACTATACGCGAGACATTCCTGGACGGAATACCCGCAGACATGAGGAGAGCGTTGATACGCGATGACAATTTGTCTCCGGAGGTCAATACTGTGACCGAATTCTTGGTGTATGCCATCCATTACGAGCAATTGACATGGACGGCGAACCATTATGAGCAGCGGAGTTCCCGCCAAGGAACTGTGAACTGTCAGGCAGTGAAGGTGGGAACCTTCCTGGCCAAACGGACGCAGATGGAGAACAATTGCAACCCACGATTTGTTGTTCGCAAGACAATTCCTGGAGGCCAACAGCCTCAATCAAAGCCTGCTGGACAATTGCCAGCAAAGGATAGCTGACCCTTTTCAGGTCAGAATCAAGTAGCACCGAGAGGAGTGGTGGCGCCTGCAGCGCGTATGACGGGCAAACCCGCTGGGGTTCCAGGAGCGGCCCAGAGAAGGCCTGCAGGGGATCCCTCAGCATGCTACAATTGTGGCAGGAGCGGACATTTCGCTAAGGAATGCCCCGCCCCTCCTAAGGCACACATCCGAGCAGCCCATATGGCTGCGGCACTGAGTGATGTCGTCAGTGACGGCGAAGACGATGAGGTCGTCGACGACACGGAGGAGGAGCCGCAAGTAGAGGCTGATGGGTCGGAAGTAGATGACGCTGAGAGCGTCCAGATTGATGGCGACGAATACGTTGCAGTGGATGTGTACGACAGCGACTATTATGCTCGTGAAGACGAGGAAGAACACCTGTTTGCACTGACTGAGTGCCGTGAAGATCAGCGCGTCCGAATGAGACGCGTAACCCTGCAGAAGGCAACTAATAAGTTGCACAGGCCATGCTATACTCCCGAAGAGAAGGAGTACCTGGTCACGTATGTGGATGTCAATGGACACCCAGCATGGACGTTGTGGGACTCCGGGAGTACCACTACGGGCATTACGCCCCAGTTTGCTCACGTCAATGCGATTCACGTTCATGAACTGGAGGAGCCCTTGATGCTCCAGCTGGGGACTGTGGGGAGTCGCGCTATGGTGCAGTTTGGCGCGGAGGTGAGAATAAAGACGTCAGGAACGTCGACGAAGGAATATGTGGATATAGCGAATTTTGATCGCTATGACATGATTATCGGTACGCCGTTCATGCGTAAGAACAAGGTGTCGCTGGATTTCATGAACGACATGGTCGTTGTGAATGGTACGCCTTTGAAGGCGGAGAAAGTTGTGTTAAACGACACAGATGGTCGTTTGAGGTGCTATCGCACAACTGAAAAGCAGCGTGATGAACACAACTGACTAGATGGTCGCAGGAGAGCGACTGTACAGGAGGTGGAGGACAAACAGGCCCCACCAAAAAGCCTGCTGGCAGACTCGCCGGCTATACTGATGTCTGAGGAAGAGTTTCAAGGAACTCTGAAGAAGGGGAAGCACCCGGATGTGACTGGGTGTACCAATGGAAAGCCTAAACAGGCTGTGCAGTGCAAGAATGAGCATAGTAAACGCGTGGTGGAGTCGCTGGAATGCCAGCTGACTAGCTCTCGAGTGAAGGTTGAGGATCTTGTCAAGGACGAGGTATACAGTACGATGGGAACTGTGGGTAGCATTAGGTCGCTAATGGACCAACCAGTGCCTCGGCCAGAAGTGCGATGGGCGTATGACCCACAAATGCCACGGGAGTGGAATGAGTTGGTAGCGTCAATGGTGACGCAGGCTATGGGAAGGGTGCAGGCAACCCAGACAGGAGAAGTGTACCGTCATGCACGAGAGGACAAGATTTCCAAAACATCAGATATTGCATTTGACGGACTCTCGCTGAAAGCGAGAAGCGTGCAGTCTTCGGCGAATACGACAAGGAAACAACCGGTTGTAAGGTTGAATCTGGGAGATCTCACAGAGGAGCACATACGTGCCTTACGGGAGCGATTTGAACCAAAGGTTCAACCACGTATAGCACGCGTAGCCAAAGGAAAAGGTAAGGCTGTGAGCCTTACAGAGGAGAATATTCCTTGATTGCGCCAGCAATGGCAACTGGAGTTTGCTGATATCATCAATGGAATGAAGGAAGAGCTTCCTCCGTGGCGGGAGGTTAATCATGAAATCAATCTCATTGACGATAACAAGCAGTACAAATATCATTTGCCTCGCTGCCCACGAGCACTACAGGATCAACTTCGTGAAAAGACAAATAGATATATAAACGCAAAGTGGTGGGAACCACGACCAGCGGTGCAAGCTGCACCATTACTTTGTATTCCCAAAAAGGATGGAACGTTAAGGACTGCATTGGATGCGCAACAGCACAATGATAATACAGTCAAGGATGTGACACCTCTTCCAGATCAGGAAGTAATACGAGAAGATGTTGCGACAGCAAAGTATAGGTTGAAAATTGACCTCACAGACACGTACGAACAGGTTCGCATGCGCGAAGAGGATATACCAAAGACACTGTTCTCGTCCCTGATGGGGACATTTGTGAGTAACATCATGCAGATTGGTGATTGTAATGCACCGGCAACATTTCAGAGGTTAATGACCTCAATCTTCCGAGATGTAATCGGGAAGTTCATGCACGTCTATTTAGACGATATATTCATATTTTCTGACTCCATTGAGGAGCATGAGCAGCACCTACGAGTCGTATTTGAACAGCTACGGAAGGCCAGTCTCTATCTCAAATGGAAGAAGTGCGAGTTGTACGCAACGAGTATAGATTGTCTCGGTCACGTCATTGACGAGAAGGGCATTCATCCAGATACGGATAAGCTCGACCGAATCCGAGAGTGGCGTACTCCACGCACATATAATGATATCCAACGATTTGTCGGACTGGTGAACTATATTGGCAACTTCTTGCCAGACATCACTGCATATACTGGGCCACTTATGGCCATGACCCAGAATGGGTCACCATTTCATTGGAGACCACTGCATCAGCGGTGTTTTGAGATGATTAAGCGCATATGCGCAAAAATGCCAGTCATCTGGCCAATTGACCCACGCATCGATGAGCCCATCTGGCTCATTTGCGATGCGTCGAAGACTGGGGTTGGGGCCATGTTTGGCCAGGGTAAAACGTGGCAGACTTGCCAACCAGCGGGATTTATGTCCCGTAAATTCACTGCTGCTCAGCAGAATTATGCTGTGCACGAGTTAGAAACACTCGCCATCCTGGAAGCCCTCCTAAAGTGGGAGGATAAACTGATGGGATATAAGATCCACATCATTACGGATCACAAAGCACTAGAGTTCTTTAAGACTCAGGTTTACCTGTCTCCACGACAACGTCGCTGGATTGACTACATGTCGCAGTACCAGTTCGACATCACCTATGTAAAAGGTGAATTGAACAAAGTCGCGGATTGCCTGTCTCGATATTTCGAGAATGATACTCGAGATGATGTCCATGACGCACATGACTATGTCCAGGCGGACAAACGTATTGACCCAGAGGGCGAGGATTTGCCTCTGCACCGATTCCATGAAATCAGGGAACATAGGGTCGAGTTACACGCCATGCGAGCGCAGGAAACACGTCGCAGTAAGCGACTGCATGAACAGCGAGAGACTCGCAATATCGAAGCCCAGGTGCTAGTGGATCATGAGGCCCCTTAGCCAAGTGAAGAGACGAGGCAAGGGGTGCCAACGGGAGGCACTGGTATGACGCTCCAGCAAGCGCTGGAGTCACAGGACCATAAGCCTGCACCGACCAACTTAGGCAATGCGCAATTCCGCACACGTATCCAGCAAGGATACAAGGATGATAATCTCTTCGTAGAGATTCTGAACAATATCCAAGTGCATCCGCGCTTCAAGGTGGAGCAGCAGCTCGTCTACCTTACCAGACCCACGGAGTCCAAAGTCATCTGCATTCCCTGGGAGAGGTCGTTGATTACGACTATCCTGGACCAGGCCCATAGAGTAGTGGGCCACTTCGGAACTCAGAAAACGCTGGACTATGTGCGACGCTGGTACTGGTGGCCGCAAATGGCCAAAGAGACGAGCCAATTTTGCTCGACATGCGAGCTATGTCAACAGTCGAAAGTATTGACTTTGAAGCCACCGGGAAAGCTTCATTCGCTACCCATACCGGTCAAACCCTGGGATTCGATCGGGATGGACTTTATAGGTCCGTTCCCTGAGTCAAAGGGTTTTAACTACCTCTGGGTAGTAATCTGCAGAATGACCAGTATGGTCTATCTCATTTTGGTGAGAACCACCATGACAGCGTCGGACGTGGATCTATCTCAAGGAGATAGTGCGCCTCCATGGATTGCCAAACTCGATCGTAAGCGATCGAGATGCTAAATTCACTTCCAAATGGTGGAAGGAGCTGCACAACCTGCTAGGAGCAAAGTTGCTCATGTCGACATCATTTCATCCGCAAACGGATGGTCAAACTGAACGTGCGAATAGAAATATCGCACAAATACTGCGAGCATTCATACGTCCTGATCAGAAGGACTGGGTGGATAGATGTCCACTCGTGGAATTCGTGATAAACGCGAGTATCTCGGAAATCACAGGGTACTCACCCTTTGAACTCAACAATGGCTACATGCCATCCATGATTTGTGAACTTCGTACGGACAAAGTTATTCATGTGGGAGTAAAGCAGTTTGCGCGCAACGCACTAAGGAATCTGGCAGATGCCCATGACGTGATTATAGAATTGCGTGTATGGCAGGCCAAACATGCAAATAATCGCAGACATGATGAACTGGACATCGAGAAAGGGAGCCTAGTGTACCTTTTGACGAAGAACTTAAACCTGCCGAAAGGCAGGGCGAGTAAGCTGTGTCCGAAATGGATTGGAGCATATAAGGTCCTTGAGGCGGAACCGAGCACGTCTAACTATGTGCTGGAACTACCCCAGGCGCTGCAAGCGCGCAGGATAGTGCCCAAGTTTCACGTGTCACTATTGTGACCGTATATGGCCAGTAGTGATGCGCTATTTCCTAATCGCGCAACTCCGGAGCCGTATGACTTTGGAACTGGCAATGACCAGGAGTGGTTCGTAGATGACCTTATAGGTCATCAGTGGACAAAGGGAAGCCTCAAATTTGAGGTGAGGTGGAGCCTAGGTGATACTACCTGGGAACCGCTAGTGAACTGCAAAGACCTTGCAGCAATGGACAGGTACCTAGAGTTGCAGGGCGTGAAACGCCCTCAACAGCTAGCAAAACGCACATAATGCACGTGTGGTGGTGGAATGTGGACAAAGTCCACTTTGATCGCCGGTGAGAAGCTGGGTGGCGTGTATTTGTGGTTGTTTACACCACTAGCGGAGTTGGGAGATTGTTCTTTTTTCTTTCTTTTTTCAAGTCCCAATACACGTAGTCTACGTGTCTAGTGAACATGGCCTATTGGGGGCTGCAAAAGAGTGATCAGAGCCGGCAAGGCTCTAGTGGAGGGGGGAGACCCCCGAATATACAAATGTCAACTCAGTACCAGAGACAGCCGCCATATCCAGTGGCAAGCCAGTTTCAGTCAGCGGTGGCCTATCCAGGCCGTGATGAGCCGCTTCCGTACCAGACACCCCTCCACTCACAAGAGATGGAGGTCGATGACGAAGGGCGCTATGGGCGCCCGGAGGACAGCACACGCCACGAGCGCTATTATCAGGAACTGTCAGCATGTACAGCTGCATCGCATCCGACATATGCGGGTGTGGTGACGGGGCCGCCATCAGTACCATGGGTGCATCGGCCTGTGGAAGAGTCATATGGGGAGCCTGCGCCACAAGCGCAGAGTGTAGCAGTGTCAGACGTGCTGTTGGGCAGACTGGAAGCAGCAGGACAGCCAGTCCCTGCAACTGCGTCCTTCCTGCAGGACAGTTTGGCCGTAATGGTAATGGAGGGATTGCTCGACCAGATCAAGCTGATGAAGAGGCAGCGCGTCGCAGCGCTGGAACAGATTGAACGTGCGTCTAAGCGCAAAATCGCCACGGGTGAGGAACCGACCGCTGAGGTCAAGAGGGCTAGATATCAGCCCAGTCAACCGGTCGACCCTCCACAGGCAAGGATGCCGTCGGAAGCGCAATTTGCGTGCCATGAGCAGCCTGCTCAGCCTGTGGCTTTGTCATCACGGTTACCCGAGTCGGGCCCGCAGGCCGCTTCAGAGTCTCTGGCTGCCATCAGTGAACCCTTGGCAGGTCTGTCTCTGGGTCAGCGGGAAGCTGCATCATCTCGGGCCCCACCTAAGGGGCCCAAATCCGTTGCTGTGGTGCCAAGAGCGCCTGTTATTGTCACTCCTTGCGCTGGGCCTGGAGGGAATACTCTGGCGCAAAATGCGCCTGCCCCTCTGGTGGCTCAGCCACAACCACAATCGACCGCCCTGACCAAGTCGGGGCCATCTCGTCAGCGCCGCGGCCGCAAGCCACCTCTCGATGCCTCCAAATTGGAGGTTATACTCTTTCCTGCTGGCATTCCCGCACGAGCGGGAGAAGTCCAGATGTTATTTATGCTGCCGGTGTTTGTACCGGCCCCACCAGAGAAGTATCCCGTGGTCGTATTGACCCCAGACCCCCGTACGCCGGAGCAGTATGATGGTCTGGTGGCGACCTCGAGAGGGAAGACCAGGCCTGATAAAGGCAAAAAACCAGTACCATCCCTGTCCGACGAGAGCGACTATGGAGAGTCGAGTTCAGAGCAGGAGGAGGACGGGGAGGAGGGGGAATCGGCCGCGGACCAATTCCAATGAGTATCACGCAATAAGCGCATTGCAAAGAAGAAGGCAATTCACGCCAAGGAGCTAAAGGCCCAGAAGTATAGGGCCGAGGATGAATGCTCGGGAAGGATCCCCGATGGCTTGGGGGTGAAGGTGTGGGGCCCACTTGATATCAAGCAAATGAACTCATGCTTTAGAGGAGCACTCAGCCATTGCACCTATTATTCGTATGCCACGAATACGGTGCTGATGGGAGCTGACACCAATAGAGCGGCGTCATATGAGTATTCCTCTGGCCATCCTGCCCACATCCTGGGTACGATTGTGTATAAGCACGCCCCACGCGGTCTTCCCCGCACTCCGTTAGAGCTGGACCGGCTCTATAAGTACTACGCAAATGTGCACGTCCCGCGTTGCGACAGAATCGTCACGTATATGTTGATCACAGAGCTCCAGATGTTCACACAGCAGACAGTTGAGGCTCTGCATGATCGAACCATGCAGCTCCTGATGAAGGAGCCTAGGTACCAAGAACTCGTCAACCCAATGCAGGGCCCTGACGACCTCGCTCTTGTCGAGCGACGACACATTCCAGGGCGCTTCTTGCGCACAAAAGACAATGGCACCACAGCGTTGCACATAATGCACGCTCAGGATCCAGCCACACCGTTCGACCTTGACCAACTGGCACAGTATGCGCTGGTCTTTGGCCGACCCGGGTTGGAAAATACCTATCAAGGTATCGCCGTGGATCATGCCTATCGCATGCACTGGCGGACCCTCTTTGGGTTCGCCTTATGTCGAGCATTGTGCGCTAACAGCGCAGCCAAGCCGGTGATCGTACGGCGCATGACCCTCGTCGTGGCCCGTCCAGGGCTTTATCGAGAGGCGATTGCCTCGTATGATGCCATGTTCCCCGAGCAGCCATTTGAGCCCCAACGTGGGCCACAGCTCAAAATTCACCAAGTTCACGTGCCCGACGATCATGCACGGAACTTCTCCGATGACGACGTGTTACGCGTCCTTCTGCACAACCGGATCCCGCTGGAATGGGTGGACCACGTGTACACGTATGGCATAGTCTTTCTGGAACAGCAGTTCCATTCCCCCACGATGTCAATGGACATCTTCAAACAGGTCGATGACGAGCGCATGGAGCGCCTCTCCAAGTATGGCACCCCTGCCGCAATCCCGCAATGGGATGGATGGCGGGAGATGACTGAAGACGATCACTATTGTCTTATGTTCAAGCATCACAAGGAGAGCAAGCTCCCGGAAAACCCTGAGGCCAATGGCCTCTATTACTTGATTGGCATGGACCCGAATCGGGTCAACCTCCTAAAACGCTCGGCAGCGCACCTGAGGCCAATGGCCTCTATTACTTGATTGGCATGGACCCGAATCGGGTCAACCTCCTAAAACGCTCGGCAGCGCATGACCTGCCAACAGCGGACATGGACCCAGGCCGGGTCAATCTCCTGTCACACACGGCAGAGCAGGGTACGCTCACCACCACAGCTTCAGCGATTAACGTCGCACTAACAGAGTCTATAGTGGTAGATACGCCTGCAGTTGAGGGGCCTATAACCCCACCGAGGACAGAATCGGCGCCTCCCCCTCCCGCAATTAACGTCGCACTGGAGGAGGAGGCAATGGTGACTGAGACAGGCATGGTTGCAGGAGCATCGTCATCCGGGTCCTAGACCCATGTATACTTTATTGTGTATGTACTTCTGAGTATTTCACTCAAACCATTTCAGCTGATACGCACTCCAGAGTCGCATGTAGATACAGCGGACCCAGAGGAGGGGTCACTCTTTTTTGTTTTTTCTTACTTGTTTATACAAAACCATTTTTTATCTACTGCTGGCACAACCTGCGCCCTTGTCTGATAAGGACTGCTTTCTATTGTGTCCAGACGACACATCTACACTGCGCATGAGTGCTAACGCCTTGCAGCCACGCCATATGTGTGTATTCATTTATTGTTTGCACTACCGTGCATCCTTCATCTTGCTTTACCTCCCTTTCTAAAGACCGAGTATTCGGTCTCATTGGGGGGTATGTAACAGAGTCATCCGTGTTCCAAGCGTCAACAACGCTATAATCGTTTAATAGAGTATTACATAAGACAACATCTTGTTTTCACTCTAAGTACTAGTCAATCCGATACTGCGGTCTGATTTAGCACTTGTGTGATACACACAAGATAGTTCTAACCCGTAACTACGGTTACAAAAGTCCTAATGTGCTCAAGCTAATAAGATATGATGAGGTGCTAGTAAATAGTGCTCTTGATGCTACCTGACAAACTGTAAGCACCATGGTTCTGATGAAGATATAGCAGAAAGATGAAATAGCATGATGCAAATGTGCCTGCTGTTGGCACTATTGACGATGAAGACAATATAAACTGTGCTAGCACCTAACTTATTGACAAAGTTAAGTCAAGCTAGAGAGATTTAGATAGTGAGAGTAACTGTGTTCTAATGTGTTACAATTCATTGCTATTTATATGTCCAGTAGCTATCTTTTATTCTATGCACTACTGTATTTCAAAAATAAGTCCATTTGCAGTGCTACCAATTAGCACCTCTTCTCATGGCTACAGCTAACAGCAACCAGTAGCACATGAATAATAGTGACTAACAGTGTTACAGCTTATTGGCTATGGCAACTCTAAAACTATTTAAGATTATATGAGTCTGCTCACTTTTAAATATAAGTTTGATTGGCCAGGATACACCAGGATATGATTGGAAAAACCTCAACAAATGCCACAATCTAAAAGCACTATCTCCAGTGCTAAACATTGTTCTTCTTTTCAATAGGCCAAAGTGTCAGGCTTCAGTATATCCTGTTCTGTCAACATTAATTTCTATACTTCTAATAGCAGTGCCTCAACAAATAGCAGTGTCTAATGCTATCCCTTTTCAGAACTGATCAGGGTTTGGTCAAAGCTACTTCCCTATAGTTGCACTAAAGTTATCTCTTTATGAATCCTGAGTCCTTGGAGTCAATGAATGGTGGATAGTAGTTGCAACTGCTAAGTAAAGCCTGCATTAAGAAGTGATAGCCAGGTATATTTTAAGTCCAGAAAGGTCGCTTGAGTCTTCAGACTTGACAAGTGTTAATAGGCCTATAATGTTTCTTGATGTGCTTAGTCAGAGCAGAAGCCTATTACCATTTTCTCTTCTTGAAAATTAGTGACAGACTAGACAAATCTCTTGCTGCTGGCATATGACCTATGTGCTTGTCTCATTCTGGTGCTGTCAACAGACCAGCCACTGTTGATAGATCAGGTCATTTTTTGCCTTTACTTCTTTCTCCTACCTTGCTGCTTTTTAGGCCCATTTATTCACACTGTCCTTTGCTTAATCATCTTCTTATCAGAAAGCTTGCTCTTCAGGCTAGAAATGGCTTTGTTGATGAAACTTGTCCTGGAATCAAGGAGAAGTTCCTTGTCATCCTTTACCTTGTTAACTGCTATCTACATGTTAGTCTACAGGACAACTATTAGTGCATTTTTATTATGAAGGAGTGCTTGTATCTTACCAGCTCCTTCAGCCATCTCTTGAGGTCAGAAGGGTCTTACTTGAAAGTGGAAAACAGTACTCAAACATCCTTATTGATGATTTATTGGTGGAGATGAACATTGGACATGACAGATAGAAGAAATAGTAGGAAACAGATGAGAACTTTACATAAAGCAAGTTCTGAAAATAGATATTATATGACTCTGTTTAAAGTACAAAAAAAGTTGAATTTATTGCTTGATAAACCTTTTTTTGTTTGTTGTACCATGTATTAATAAATAATAATTAGCTAAGCAGGTCAAAAAATTTCACATAAGCTACAACAAATGTCAGGGGACTCCTCATTTCTTCCTGTTTTACTCTTCATTCCTTCATTCTCTCGTTATTCATTCTCTTATTTCTGCTGTCATTTTTTTTACTTTACTGCTTCTACTCTTTCAACACTATCTATTGGTACTATTTTCAGCCCTTGAGGTGCTCTGGTTCTTTAGCTATCATTCAGACAAGTGTGGGCCCTTCAGTACCATTTCCAGACCACTTATATAAGTTGGAGCTTGCCTGCTTTATTTGTGCACTTGTTTGTTTAGACAATTTTTGAGTTTTTAAGATTTTGTTGTACTGTACAGTTGTTTCCTACATTTCAGAGGCCCCAGAAGCATCCAACTTGGCATAGGAAATCCCTAGACTTGTTTTTTTTGAATTTTTCTCTGCCAGCTGTGCAACTGAGTCATAGCTTCCAGAGGTCACCTTACAACAGATGCACTAAAAGAGAGTCAATCTTTCCTATTATGCACTCAAAGAAATATCAATTCAGAATATTCTGCTGAACTATAGAATCTTACTGTAAATAAGTATGGTGTAAATAAATATTAGTCTAGTATTGTCAATTCATTATAAATTAACTATTTAGTTTTGCTGGTACCAAATCTATGGTAAATTTATTTGATCTATCTATCTGCTAATAGATAGAATGCAGGTCTGCCAGTGATGAGCTCCCATTATAGATGTCCACAAATAGCATCAACACAAGCATCTCACATTGGCACATTGGTATTACCAGGAGTGGCATGTCTTAGCACTTCAGGAGCTAATTTTTGCATATTTTTATGTTAATAACTCACAGCTGGAGCCTCTAATTACTCCAGGACCACTTTCTATGGCACCACCTATTCTTAGCACCACTCTTTACACCTTGCCACACCTTAGACATGGACACTTGGCATCAGTCAATCTAGAATGATGCTCTTAGCTGGTAGCAGTGCTTACAGAAGGAATAATGAAGTATTTTCATGACAGACAGCTTGGAGTTTCACCTTAGTACCTGATATTGCTTAGCACCTTGCTGATTCAGACTAACAGCATGATTGTTGATCTTTTTACCATATATTTTAATTCATAGCATTCACTTACATATAAATACTTACTTTTTGTTAGTAGTACACCATTAATTTGGCAGTAAAGATTATATCTCAACATTTTGGTTACCTTATGCAACAGACTACTTTTTGTTGACAATGTCAGCAAGAGGACTCTGCTTTAGTTTTCTTTCTCTCTCTCTCTCAGCAATCTCTTAGCATCTTGCCACTCTAGCAGGGCATTTGTGCTTAGATCTGCTAAGCAATCATTGTTATTTTATCATTTCTTTCAAGTGCTAACACTTAGTGCCTCTTAGTGCCTTTCCTTGGAAACTCTCTCCTGTGTCTCTTAGCACCTTTCCTTGGTTCCATGCCTCTTAGCACCTTTCTTTGGCAACTTTTAGTGCTCTCTTCCTGCATTTTGGGCCTTACATAAGCACCTCCAATTCTCCCGTTTCCTTGCCACCAACCTCTTGCCTACTGTGTGTTCTTTGAGATTTGTCTGGGATTCTCTCACACACTTAGCATGCCCAAAGCTATATTGACTAAGTAGCTGTACTATTATTGATAGTGCACCTTAGCTCAATTTGGGCATCATCACCAGACACCAGTGGACTTCTTCTGCCCTCTTTCAACCCAACACTATTTCTTTTTCCTACTCCCAAAATCTAAATGTTGCCTTTCAAATATTTCTTATTTTTTGTCTTTGAAACTGCAAAGAATGAGCAACAAATTCACAAAATGCAGGTCTATCAGATGCCAGTGGACCCCTTCCACTCTCTATTAATTTACTACAAGATACTTCTATACATGGGAAGATTTCTTTAGATGTCAGTTGGCCTTTCTACAAACTGGTATAATGTAAATTTAAATTAGTTCAGCAGGTCAAAAGACACTATTATATGTTATTAGGTTAAAATAACAATATCTATAGTTTTGACTGCTATTATGATGCACTGTGGAGGAGTTGGACCCACTTCTTGTGCCCTATATAAAATATCAACTTATAAATATTCTACTAAACCACAAGAGCTTACTATAAATATAGATTGGTTAAAAAACATCGTCACACATTATTAAGTCAGTAAATTTATTTGATCCATTCATCTACTCATGGATAAGATGCAGGTCCACCAAATGCCAGCAGATTTCTTCCCTCCTTTTTCAACTTAATGCCATCTCTCTTTCTCACCTTCAAAATCTAACTATCTTTACTCAATATTTTTTCATTTTTACACAAGAAGATTTCTTTAGATATCAGCTACTGTCTTCTGATATCCACTACTATCTGCTGGCATGCTAGTGGACAGCAGACACCTATGCACCTCTCTTCTCTTTTTCTCCCTCTTTCCCTCTAGCACCATTCCTCTTCTCTACTTTTCACACATTGTCCTATCACATTTATTCAAGCACATCAAGACTGTCAGGACTCCTCTCACACTACATATGCCAGGTACTAGAGATAGTGTTGTACTGCGTAATGTCCAGCAAACTCAACCACAGTTGGTGACATCATCAGTGCCAGGGTGGTGGCTAATGGTGGCTATTGGAGCTGATCAGGCAAGGGACTGGAGTGCTGGAGTGTGGTGTGCCAGTGATAGGCTTCTACTTGGACTAAGCACATTAAGAGATATTATAGGCCTACTGATGTTTGACAGATTGGAGACTCTAGCAACTGTCTTGGACACAGAAGATCTCTGGTTTTTGGTGCTCTGCTACAGACTCTACTTATCAGTCTCATTCAACATTTATTAGTTCTTCAATACACACTATCTGTTGACTTCAAGAATTTAGGAGGCTTAGGACTCATAGCACTAGCATGACAGTGAAAAGGACTCTGACCAAACCCCAATCAATTCTAAAAGAGGTTAGCATTAGATGCTGCCATTTAATGAGGCACCTCAATCAGAAGTCTAAAGAATCAAAGATGATGGCACAGGATATACTCAAGTCTGAATTTTAACTTATTAGAAATTAATACAATGTTTAGCACCAATATTAGCACTCACAGCATCTGTTAAGAATTTTCTGACCATACTTTAGAGAAGCCTGACCAATCAGAATTATACTAAAAAGTGAGTAGACTTGCACAATTTTAAGTCAGTTTAGAGTTGCCATGGCCAATGAGCCATAAATGCCATTGGTTGCTGTTGACAGATCACCATTAGTTGAAACTATGAGGAGAGGCACTAATTGATAGCACCACAGATGGACTTATCTTGAAAATACAGTAGCATAAAAGTATAAAAGATAGCTACTTCACATGTACAGAATAACAAATCATAACCCTTTGAGCACATAGTTACACTCAGCATTTAAATTGCACTAGCTTATTCTAACTTCATCACTAAGTTGAGCACTAGCTTCATCTTTATCATCTTTGTCATTTATGGTGCCACTTATAAGCACATTATATTGTGCTATTCTTTCTCTTTTCAATATCTTTACCTGAACTATAGCGCTTACAACTTGCTAGATAGCATTTAAGGTACTATCATCTAGTGCATTGACTTATTATATTTGCTCAAGCACACCAGGACTCTGTCAGGACTTCTCACAACTATGCATGCCAGGTGCTGGAGATAGCATTGTACTGTGTAATGTTCAGCGCACCCAACCACAGTTGGCATTATCACTAGTGCCAGAGTGATGGCTAATGGCAGTCATTAGGTCCAATCAGGCAAGGGGTTGGGTTTGGGTGTGCCAGTTATCATTCTGGAGAGTCAATAGAGCCTGGGATCTAGGGGGCATAGTTGAGCATCCTGGAGGGGCAGGTCATAACATTTACAGCATATCAGAGGACTGCTCTGCTAGATATATATCATATTGCACAAAGCAAGCTCCTCTACAATATATAACATGTACCATTGTAATATCTCTATATAGTCTTTATTATGTTCAACTACAACAATATCACATATCAACTCCTTAATAATAGATCCAACTCTAATTCATATACAATCAAGTAGTTTCAAGGACAATTCTTTCTTTTTACTTAGCTTGATTTCTTTCTACCATACAGGCACTAGCCTTATCTTGTTTCTTATTTGTCTTATTTTATATTTATTTGTTATTTTGATTGTGATTCTATATGCATCAGCCCAACTAACTACTCTGCAATCTCAGGTCATAGTACTTGTGCTTAATGTTAATGGACTAGTTAGTCTGGTTACGCTTGCTTTAATTGGCCTACTAATCACTAAAATAGCCTCTTATTTCTTTGCTATATTTGAGACTAAAACAAGATCTAATGCTGGTGCCAATCTCTCAATTTTGGACTATAAGATTTTGAAGGAAAATAGTATACCTTGCTCAGCTTAGAAGGAGAAATAGGCTGTAATATTAGACATTTGAAGAGATACTCAAATTATTTTGCACATCACCCTTAATTATTCTGCTTTTTGTAGTTACATAGTTGCAGCTGACATTGTCATTCCTTGCTCCAACACTGCATTGTTTGTTCACTACATTTTTGCAGTTTATACTCTATGTGACTCTGAACTTAATGAGTCATTGAGAGAATTTTGGCCCTATCTAATAAATGCAGTATGTCTTATTAAGTCGTTATAGTCACTGTTTGGAAACCTTAATGCCACTATATTATTATTAGCAGAGCAAGCATCTGACAATATACTTGCCAGACAGCAATTATTAAATTTTTTGCATACAACAGAAAGCATAGATCTATGGCTTAAAACTTCCATCACAACAGAATCATCAATTGGACAAGTTGCATCTGGAAATCAAATGATGGCAGCAACATCATAGATTTTGTCATAAGTTCTACTCATAATTTAATCAATCATGAAATACATACTGACTAGACTTGGTTTCTGGGCAGACTATTGTAGCAAAACTTGTTTTGTCATCAAACCTCACTCAATCAAACCACAGTCACACACAGTACTTGCTCAACAACTCAGATCACTCTAGCTTCCCTTCCAAGGATCATATATCCATCTAAAGTCAACAACCACAAGTTTATTATATTTAAAATAAATGATAAAGTGTATTTGTTTTGGTTATAACAAACTTACTAATGCTATTAGACAGACCACACTAAGTGCTTTAGTCACACAAAGCCTTATTGTTGCTCAAACAAGAAAATTACATCTCCTTTAATTCATAAAATAGTGTCAAAAATTTGACATATAGGTGGAGCAATCTTGATTTTAAAGAAAACTAATCAAAATGCATCATTTAGATCATTGAAAGCATATGAGACTCTATGCTTCCAATTTGACATGCAACTGGTACAACTGGGGCTTTCACTATTCAAATATTTAGTCAATGTCCAGAAATCTTATTACAGTGACCTATATGCAGCCTTAAAAACAGAAATATGGAATTGAGCCACATATCAAGACTTAGGCAGAACTTCAGATGCACTATTGAATTGATTATTCAAGAAGCTTATAGGAATTCAGTAACTTTCATCTCTTTACCTACTGCTCTTGTTTTTCTGCATAACTCTAACATTTTGATTACAGATCCTGGTGAGATTTCCAAGCTGATCATAAATTACTTTATGAAGCTATATAAGTATTCTCCACTACTTGACAAGCCTAAACCTTGACTATCAACTCCTCTCATAAAGATTTGAGGGAGAGTAAAGGCAGATCTACTTGTATAGCCTGTTCTAACAAATTTATCTGACTTTTATGCCATGCTTCACAAAGGAAATCTGGCTGAGAAAAGTGGTGTATAAAGAACTTATCTAATTGTATCTTATAATTAGTCCTAGATTTACACAATTACTTAGTCATAATTACCCAATTCCTAGGCAATTTGAAGAATGCACATCTTGTATACTTCTACAAAAGAGAAATATATATAGATCTTTCTAACTGAAGAAGTCTAATTATTTTCAACTTTCTTGCTAACTCTCTAATAATGTGGCTAAACTACAAACTCTCATTTTATTCAGCACAGCTGAGAATTATTCCTAAAATACAGGTAGAAACTCAACTAGCAGTACAAACTTGCAATTCAATGAGCTTTTTATGTGGCCTGAGAACTTAGAGCTGATAAAATTAAAAGACTGTGTTCTTATTAAAGTGTGACTAGATGAAAGGATTTGACTACCTATTACCACATGGCTTCTATAACACTTGTAATGCATATGGTCTTTCTTTAGCAATTTGTAATCTCAATCAAAAGACTCAATCAATAGTTAAATGCTTTCTAAGAACACTTTTTAGAATTGAATCACTGATCATTGTTGATAAAGTTACTAAACAAGGCAATTCCATCTCTTTTTTCAAAGCCACCATCACAACTAACTTGAATCATAAATACTTAGACAATATCTCAGCTCAAGACTGAGATGCTATATAATTCAAAGTACATCCAACTCAATTGGTGACATACCTACATCTTTCAGATAGTTCTAATATACTAACTCTATCTATGATGGGAGCCATCAATTACAGCTACCTCATTGCACTCTTCTATGAATTATTGCAATGCTTTACTCTCAAGATGGAGAGATTTCAATTTTCATATAAATAGCTTACTTCATAAGAGAAAATGACAGCTCATGTCCTGAACATCTCTGATGCAATGCTTGCCACAATCTCGTTTCTGTTGATCATAAATAAACTAGGCATTGGCCTATAGACTATATCAGAACATCAGATTCTGCTCTTTACTAACAAGTTTAGCTTCTTGCACATACAAATCAATGACCCAAAATCTAAATTTTCTGAACTACTCAATCTCATTGATACCTTTGTCTTCTCTAGCTTCACAATGCAGACTCCTTTCACCTTAGTCTGCAAGATTATAGCTCAAAACTTAATTTTCAAATGTTGCACTCTATTGTCACTGCAATCTATCATGCATACAAATGCTGTTAGACTTGACTAGTATCTGACATAATGGATGCATAACATTCTAAGGTTTTCTTTTTGTTTCTTCCACAAGTTATTGATCTTACTTCTCAAATTTGGAGGCTTTGATTTTTCTTCTTTAGCTAGAATTAACACAGGAATAGCTGGTAAAAGTAACTTCTGGAAGCTATGGCTTAGTCATACAGCTGGCAGAGTGTAACAAAGTTACGGTGTTTGTGAGCTTAGAATCACATGGCACAGAATCAGACCAGTCTGGTCTATTGACTATGTAGTGTAATACAAAATTAAGCTGCTTATTAAGCAGCAGGTTGTAAGTATTTATATGTATGTAAATAATATTATAATAAATATAATATTGTATGCTAAGTACCTAGTAAGTAAAGTAAGTAACCGCTATGTGGCAGTGGCCACATAGCGGACTATACTACACACCCCCCAATTAGACCGAAGTATGGTCTTGAAACACTCCGACAGTCAGGCCGTCAGTAAGTCAGGAACAGGGGCAATTGGAGAGTCCCTGGGCTCTCAGAATAGATCAGCAGTAGTGTCGTCCATATCATAATCGAGGAGTTCATCCTTGGGTGCGGGCTTGTGAGTGGTGCCCAATGGCCCTGCAAGAGGCAGGGAGTCATCAAAGTTCTGTAGCGGGAACAGTGTAATCGTGGGGTCGAAAGTCGGCCCCGGAGTAGGAGGGTGGGGATCAGGAATATCCACAGTGTCAGATGGGTACTGGCATGTCCAGATCTCGTGGGTGTGTAGGTCTTGCCCAATGGAGAGATACATCCCCTTGGTAAATATGTTGTCAAACACATGACGACTCTCCTGCTGCTGGAGCATTAGTCATTGGTGGTTGCCAATGGTGGCCTTGCACCATCCATCCCACTGAGCAAGGGACTGAGGAGTCCCATAGTGATCGAGGCATTGCAGCCTCTTGTTGTCGATGGCAGCCGCCTTGTTATATAGTCGACTGTCACTGAAGAACATGTGGGCCAAGTAGGTGACCCCATAGGTGTATGCATGGTCAGCCCAGCTGACCAGGATTTGATTGTGAAGGAGGACACATAAAGCGTTCAAAGTGGTAAAGATGGAAGCTGAAGCTTTCAGGATGTCTACTGCCTGAGCCTCAAAGGTCAGGTCCTCGGTGGAGAGGGGCACAAAGTCTTGCCCTGTGGCCGCCTCATATTTGGCAATGGCCTCTTTATAGAGGCCTGGCCATGCAAAGACATAAGCCAGGTGTTTGTACACCGTGGACTTGGAGGGGTGGCTCATGCTGATAGCATGTACAAGTGCAAATCCAAAGAGGCTGCGCCAGTGAATATGCATGGCACGGTCCATGGCCAGACCAGTCCACACATTGGGTGTTCCAGGACGCCCATAGAGAAGGGCATAGGAGCCCAGGTAGTCCAAAGCAAAAGGCTGCTTTGGGTCAGGGAGAGTCAGGCCAACGAAGGCCAGTCTCCCACTTTCCTTGCGGTGATAGATCTGCAAAGAGGCAATCATTTGCAGGACTTTCTCCCGCTCCTCCAAACTCGCAAAGGGTACCGCAATAGTCTTGTATGGGATCTTGTCAAGTAGTTGAGACATTGTTCTGTCTCGGGCTGTGGGGTGACAATTTATAGTCATTCATTTGAATTCATTGAGCAGGAGGTAGCCCAACTGATGCTGACAAATCTGCATAAACTGGTTGTTCACCAGTGAATGGAGCCTGCGAAGCTCTCAAAAACTGCGGGGGAACCTGCGAGGTGCAATTTGGTACACCTTACTATTGTGGGGCGTAGGTGTGGCATTGCCCTCTTTGTCGGCCTTGAAGGCCCTGGCTGTGCGGGCTTCTTGCCTGATGAAAATAGTGTTGGTCACTGGCAACCAATAGAACTGGGGGGATAACTCCACGCCAAAGAATGAGTTTTGGCGCTCAATAGTGTGATCACAATAGATCACTACACCAAGCGCATCAGGGATGTGCCCAGTTTCATCCTTGACGAGGGCAGCTCCCTGTTGTGCTGTTTGCATGCAATGCATTGTGCTGCTATCTCATGTGGCACAGGGGATTCCATCTGAGCCTCTTCAGGCTCCTCATACCATTCATCATTGGAGGGCGGGGATGGCAGCCTCTCCAGCACAGACGTGTCAGAATGTGGGTCTATTGCCCACACACACTGCGGGAGTTGGGCTGGCAGGCCCTCTACCAGTATTGCAGGTAAGAAGGGGATGTTAGCCCCTGGGGCCCCTTTCGGGGCATTCTCAGGGAAGTAGAGATGACAACACTCGACTGAGTTGAGCGGGAGGGCGCATCCTCCACTCCTTGCCAATGCGCCCTTTTGCTGGAGTCAGTGTCCCGACTCAGGGGTGTAGTCTGCCGCTTACGAGCGGCCAAAATGGCAAGGAGATCAGTTTTGTGCTGAGCGTGCATGTGATCTATGTCGTCCATCATCCAGCTGATGAGGATGACTGCCTCCACATCGTGGAGGAATGACGACTCTGCAGGTACATCATACCTGTTGTTCCCCGGGTGTTGGAGGAGAGTAGCCAGGACTAAGTCCTGGTTGAGACTGGGCTTGACCACCTGTGCTTTTCCTTTGTCGCATCAAGGACGCAACTCTTCTTCTGAGCTGGGCTCGAGTTGGTGTGGCATCTCCAGCCGCTGTAACAAGGAGAGCCTGGCCAGGCTCTCCGTCGGCGCATCGGCCGATGAACTGGTGCTTAGTTCTATATTGAGAGTCTTTGTGCTCTCAATGGCCATGGGGGCCTGTGCGAGGGATGCTTGGCATCTCTCTAGATTGTTGACTGGTACTGTGGTCGACAGGGAAGCCGACTTGCCTCCCTTGGCTAGCACCTCATATGAGATGTTGTACTGGGGCATCGCACCCCAAGCCCCCATCCAAGCCAGGGGGTACGGCATCATTACGGGTATGCCACCCATGCCAGGGTAGTGTGCCAGGGCAGTAAACTGGGAAAAAGAATGTGCCCCCAGTGGCCCCATTGCCAGTACAGGGGCAAGCTGCCTCCATCCTGATGTCGCTTGGAGGCTGACAAGCCCCCCGTACTGGTGTTGCTGGGATTGGCCCTCAGCGTGATGTGGCGCATAAGCGCCTGCTACTGGTTGTTGGGGCTAATAGCTGCCCACAGGTGCGTTTTGGGGCATAACATTGCCCTGCATGAGTTGGTGTGGCGGATAGCCACTGATCACCGACTGCTGCGGCGGGTAGCCCGCTGCTGGTTGTTGCTGCTGCTGTGGGAAGCCCACAGCCTGTTGCAATTGTCCCCATTTGGGTGCATTTTGGGTCAGTGGGGGAGCCATCTGCCCCCCCCCTCTAGCTGATGGTAAGACTGATGGTGCAAGCTCAAACTGTTGCTGCTGCTGCTCACTCTGGTCCATGGGCATGTTGTCCATAGTTGAGGGAAGAAAGGAAAAAAAGAAATTTCAAATTTTTAGACGTGTCTCAGCCACAGTTGCTGACCAACTCAGCCAAGCCGCAATTGGCACTGCCAATCAATTTAAGCGCCAGTGCACTTACCTAACTGATGTGGGCACTTAACGCCCTTCAACTCCAAATAATGGTCAAGTGCTGCCAACTTGGAGCAATGGGAGTAAGGCTCCTATGTTGTGTCTCCAAGAGACCACCGTACCTCAAACTTGAGCATATTCTGCTCAGTCCACCGGTGCCCTATTGTCATGACCCCTCCCCTCCGGATCCACCCTGGGACACCTCCGGAACACCATCTGGGACCCTCCCTCCAACCTCACAAGACACGCTCCGCCATCACGACTACCGACACCGCCATCATGCGCATCAAGGGCCGCCATCAGCTGCCACCAGCCCCAATCAACGATTGGATCATGCAACTCGCTTCCGGCCATCACACATCACGCATCACCGCTCCCTCCATGCCAATTGATCGCGCACCCCACACACGCAATCCAAGTATACAGTCCTTGCCCACTACTCAATGACTCCTGGAACCCATCCCAAACACCCCGGAACCCCAAGACTTGGTCCCGTAGTACTTATAGCATAGTTCTCCGTTGTATTCGCTAGTCTTGATATTAACTTGAACTGCTTGACTGGTACGCACTGACTGGCACGCTTGAATAATCGCGTGCTCTAAGTTTGGTACGCACTTTGCGACTTATAATTTGTTAACCCGGTCTCATCTTAGAACCCCCAGTTCATGACTTGACCCCCACCCAACCCTCAGCTACCCAAAACCCAAAACCCCCGGACCAAGTCCCCTCTCCCAGGACTACCTCCATCCCCATCTTGAACCTCAGAGTCCTAGCCCTGGAGTTTCAGAGACCTGAGTATCTGTAGATCAAGTCCGCCTCATAAGGGCGTTGCTTTCCCGGAAAGCCCCCGACTCAGCAAAACCTGACATAATATCAAGACTCCCTCCTTACACCGTTCTTGATGGCTACGTATACTCATACCTACTGACTCAGCAAAACCTGACATAATATCAAGACTCCCTCCTTACACCGTTCTTGATGGCTACGTATACTCATACCTACTACCCCACAGGCTACCAGACCGACCCCTACAGGTGTCCGGTCCCCAAGCACTACTCCGCATAGACCCCCCGCTCCACCTACCCACCTCTCCCATACAAACCCCAATATCTCCACCACCACTGGGCCCCTCCATCCAACCTAGCCATGGCACAACCTGTGGAGGTCCCCTCGTACCGGAGCATCCTCAGGGGCCTGCCAGAGACCCCACCCATTCCCAGTGGACCTCGCCCAATCCCCCCCAGCGAGGGCCCCTTTGCACCCACCCCCTTTTACGGTTATCAGCGTCCCGCCCCCCAACCCCGGGGACCCCCCAACTACGACTATCCCCCTTGACACTACCCGACCGCTGCCCCACCCGCTCGGACCCCTCCCTCGCCAATGGGATGACAATGCCTCGAGGACTATGAACAGCAACGGGATGAAGTGCTCCGCTCACTCAGGATCTCGCCAGAGGACTTCACGCAATGGGCAAGGGCGCTACTCACGGAATTCAGACACGACGACTTCACAGGCACTCCGGAGGACTGGGCCCATTGCTTGGTCAAATTCAGGGATTGCCTCATGCGAGGAGAACTCCCAGAGCAGACTATGGTAAAGTACAAATGCAACACAATCCTCCGCGAAGAGTTGCAACAACTGCTCAATGAAGTCCACGCGTCCCCCTCCCCTCGACCCCTCAACGACCCCGCAGACCCGGGCCACTCAATTCACATCCAACGGAAACCCCTGGAACTGGCCCTGGCAGCCCCCACGGTCCCCACTCCGGAGCAACAACAACAGGAAGAGCAACAAAACGCCTCGGCCATACTACGTTCCCTCAACCCAACAGGCGGACTATTCAACCAACCCGCTGCCCACACAATAGGCTTGTCGACTTGCCATAGGGCTAACTCCGTTCCTAGCACCTTCGAGACCTGGGGACAGCCCCAGAGATCCCTGGAACCACTCCTGCAAATGGACAAGGCCCGACCCCCAGCCCTGGCAAACTCTGGTAGACCCTGTGCGGACACCCCTAGCATGGATGACACGCTGTGCTACATCGACAAGCTCACGTGCGGCAACAACGAACAACGCCCTGTGCCCACGACTGTCCTGGTACTGCCCCCAACGTCAGCCCCGGCCTCTCCAGAGCCCAACTTCTGCCACGACCCCCTGCCTTACTTTGACCTGCGGAACCCCCCACGGCCTCTGATGCAAGCATGACCCTCCTGGGTTGAACGTCCCCTGTGCAACCTGGCACCTGACCCCGCACCCGGCTCCCCGCAGATTGACCTGACACCACCGAACCCTCTCCGACCACCTCCGCCACCTCCAGCTGAGCCTCGAGGACGATCCCCAGGCCCCCCACCCCTGCCACCCCCTGCATGGAGACCCGGGCCTCCCCCTGGCCAGAACGAACCCCCCTGGGACAATGGGCCTCCCGGGCACGGACCCCCGAGTGAGCCACCCGGAGGAGGCCCTCCAGGCGGGTGGGGTCCTGCCCTCGGTGCCTTTCCTCCACAAGGAGGGGGGGGGTAACCATTATTACTACTACTACAATGCCAGCCCCCCTCCCCGCAACGCTGCCAGAGTGGACGATGCTCACAATGCCCTCGCCCACAAAAAACGTTTGGATATTCAAAAGCCCGATGCATTCATGGGCTGGGACCCCCAAAAATGGCGTACATTCCTCACCCAATGTCTTAACATGTTTCAGGCGAAGCCACTCACTTTTCAGGTTGACAGCTCCCGGGTGGCCTTTGCCGCCTCATACCTTCAGGAGATCGCCTTTGACCACTACACGGCCCTCATCCAGTTTGACCCCAACAACCCGGCACTCTCTTGCTGGCAAGCCTTCGTCGATGAGTTCTCTGAGAAGTTTGGGATCTACAACACCATGGCTGAGGCCGAGGACAACCTCTTCAACCTCCAGATGCGCTCTGAAGAACGTTTCACCACCTTCATCGTATGTTTTGAGAAGGAAGCTTACGAGACAGGTTGGAATTACAGCGTCCTCTGGTATGCCCTCCACTGCGCACTGCCACAACATATCAAGGACGTCCTCCGACTTGCCCCGAAACAACCCTCCTACAATGGATACAAGGCCCTTGTCATGCAGATCGACCAATGCTACTGGAAAGACCGCAGTGAGTATTCGAACTCCCGAGCCCCCTGGAACCCTAGGGGGAGGACCCCCATGGCCCTTTGGCGAAACCCCCAACTCTCAAATTTGAAACCCCAGTTCTTCTGCATTTCTGGGCGGCCAAACCCCGGTGAGTTGCGGTCCACCCAATACTAACCCCAGCAGCAGCGCCTGCCCCCAGGCCCAACTCAACGCTGCCGTGGCCACCAGCGACCCAGGCGATGCGCCAAGCCCCAAGGGACCCCCAAAAGACACTGAGTATCCCAACTTCGCTGATGAATGGGACAAGGAGGCCCTCTGGGCCAACCGGCTCCAGAAAAAGGGACGACTCTGGATCAAGGTTCCGAAGGATGTGCAGGAACGACAAAGGAGGGAGGGTGTTTGCATACTCTGTGGTGAGAAAGACCATTTCATTTCTGAGTGCCCCCAACAACAGGTTATGGGACATGCCACCTGGACCTTCGAAGGAGAGGACGCCACCTACAAGTATTCGGAAAACGACCCGGCGATTTAGACCTGGAAGACGCCGTAAATCACGGAATTGACCCCGATGTCTTCTTTGCTCCAGTTTCCCATCTCCTCGCACTTCTTCCTCCTCAAAACCCGCCTCACCCCCTCCAGAACCCCCCTCAATACCCTCATTGACAGTGGCACCACAGACAACTTCATTGACGAGGCATGGTCTACCCTCACCCCGGAACCTGCCCAGCGACTCCCGGTCCCAGTGCGACTCTGCCTCTTCGATGGAGACGCCTCTATGGCAGGGAACGTCACTCATTTTGTGCATATGCCCATTATTTTCGCCAACGGACAGACTCACACCCTCCAGATGTTGGTGACCAAACTCCACCCCTCTGCACCCCTGGTCTTAGGGCTTCCATGGCTCTAAGACACCAACCTCCGCATTGACTGGCGACATCTCACCCTTCACCTGACCTGGGAACCAATGCCTGACGACCAGCAACTCTCTTTCGATATCCCCCCCTCTCCAGACCCGACCCCGGAGAAACCCCCGGACGGGCCCCCACCACCCCCCAGACTTCAGTCCCGCTCATCTCAATTCTTTGTCATCAATGCCAAGTTAGACGGCGTCCTGGGACCAGTATCGGCCCTTATCGACAGCAGAGCTACCGGAGTTTTCATTAGCGACGCCCTCGACCTTTCCCACAACTCCCTCGACCAACCCCTCTGCCTGCAATGGCTTGACGGCACCCCCTCCTCCTCCAGCCCCATCCAGAGGTCTCATTTGGGACACGTGACCCTGGACAATGACTACAAGTTCACCTCCCACTTCCTGGTCACACGACTTCACGAATTGACCCTGATAGTGCTGAGACTACCCTGGCTACGCGACACGAACCCCTACATCGATTGGAGGACGCTCACCATGACCTTCCCAGGACCTGAAGACCACCCCTTGACCACTGTGCACCTCTGGGCCCTAGAGAGCGACCTGGTGCTTGACTCTCCTGGAGTAGCAGCCATGCCCCCCACCTCTATGTCGCCAACACCCGTCCACACCCGCAAGACCCCCAATCGACCCCCAAACATTCCTTGGAACAGGTACAAAGGGCCGAACTACCTGGGCCGGTCTCAGACACACGTCAAACCCACTCCAGCCAATGCACCTGCGACCCTGATCGACCTGAACACCCTCAACATTAGGATCATCGGAGCTGCCCCTTTCGCCCACCTCATGAGGGACGGAACCCCCATGTTTCAGCTACACAGCTACACACCTTGCCGTCTCTCCTGGAAGAACACCTACGAGGGGATGCTATCCCCCCGGAAAAGAAAACCAAGGAACAGATCCTCTGAGAAGTAGTTCCCCCAGAGTATCATGAGTTTGCTGACGTATTCTCCAAAGGCAATGCTAAGGAGATTCCCCCTCACCGCCCCTATGACCATACAATCGACCTCAAGGAAGGAGCTGCCCTCTTACTCTGTCCATTGCCAGCTTCCATGCTTTTCCTCTCTATGACAGTGGTTAGACTATTGTTGAGCTGATAGTTTGAACTGGTCTCTGCCTGTTGTTCTGTACTTTTCTGTATATTTGTTGGGATGTTTTCGGAGATGGTTATTTGTTGAGACTGCTACCAGGAGGCTTACAGTTTTCAGCCCATAATTAAATGTTTATTTTGACTTCTGGTGTATGGTGTGTCCCTGACTGCTGGTACAGCATCGTATCAATAGATGAGGGAGATTGTGGCTGATGGATTAAGTATAGTCACCAGTCAGTACTTTGACATATTAATGCATGCTAACATCATCAAACTTGTATTTTGGTAAGTTTTTCAGTCTGTTTTAGCATATAGAGGCATTTTTATAATATTAACCTTGTATATTCATAGCAGTGCTTGCACTCATTATGACCAAACTGCTCAACATCTTATGATCAAAAGATTTGATCAAAACAACTACCTTGTCACTACTTTCCATGTACATCTGAGCAACAACAAGCAATGCTTCAACAAAGCATTTATGTATTTCTTTTTGGGTGCTACACACAGCTAGATAGCACACAATATCGTTGTTCAACATGTTGTTCTGAGGCACTTGACTGCTTGCCACATGTTCAACAACTCTTTGAGAGAGGTTGCGAGTATTCTGTTTCCTCTTTGGTTTACTCAGTAACTAATTTTATTAGTGTGGATATACTACAGGTGTTCTCACATGAGTGATATCTATGTATTCTTTTGTAAGTAATTTGGTTTCATATGCAATGCTTAGTAGGCCTCATATTATGGACATGTATTTTGCATATTGTTATATCTTACATTTAATGTACTATAGTATATTAACAGACTTTTATATACCTGATATTAAAACTGATAAAAGAATTTATACATGTATTTTAAAAAGAGAAAACATTTGAAAATAACTAAATAATATAATTATAAAATAAATATTAAAATTTAAATATGTAAAAGGACCGGTTAGTCATACTTTTCCACTATTGTTTTTACATTGTCAAGAAAATATTTGCGTAGTGCAACGAACTGCAGAAGTGACATAATATATATTTGTATATATTAAAAGTTATTATTATTTATTAATTAATGGTTTGGGCACATGTTTGTGGTCTCTGTCATTCCACATGACCATATTCACATGATTGTTCTGTTACCTGATTTTAGACATATGATATATTACATAAGCATTCAGTGAAATGATTGGTTTACTTATATTTATTTATTTATATATTTATTTTTACCTTTGCTTACATTCATAAAAGCATAAAAATAATAAAAATAATAATAGTAAAATTATATTGTCAAGTTTGCGACAAGGTAGATCTTGGGCACGCCATGCTAGCAATAGCCCATACAAGCAAGTTCCATGTATAGATGATGGCTAAATATCATTTGCGGTAATTCTTAGTTGTGTCTCCATCCTGATTTGCATCTTGCTCTCTCAGGCTTCTCCGACCATAAATGATTTTATGTCACAAACTTACCGATCTCTTGTATTTACTCAGAACAACTCTCGTCAGCATTTTTCTAAGTCTCGTTTGCTCCTAGTTACGTATTTCTCCTATGTTTATTCTCCTGTTTTCCTCCTTTTTCTTTTCTTATCTCGTCATACATGACTTCATAGACTGATTCAGTTTCCTATTCTTTATCGCTCCTTATTTACTTCTCCTTTACTTCTCCTTTACATAACTACATATAAAAAACTCTGTCTTTGTTACAAATCCCTAGGCAATCAACACAGTTGTTTCGTCTCGATCTCAGTTATTCTAAGTCCCATCTCAAAACTCTGAATCTAAATCTGCTTATTCTATTTGAGCGCTCTAGTTATCATCTGCGCTCTGACATTTTATTTATTTGTATCTTGTAGTTATTTACATTCAAATATGATTTCTGTTTCTCATTCAACCATCTGAACCTGAGTATGCTTCTAGTATTTCCAAATTTTACTCCCGATGCACATTTCTTGTTGCGTTGTTGCGATTTCATTGCTAATGTCTCTTATCATCCCTGCAAGTCTCTCTCTCCCTTCTTTGGACGGTGGCCCCTTGTTGCAGCATATCGCAATATCGTATAATTGATAGTATAATACAATTTAATCTGGGAGTCAATAATCAAAGACGATTTTTATAAGTACAAGTAAAAATGAGAAGTAAATGATAGAGGCTCACCTGGGAGTCAATAATCGAAGACGATTTTGACCCCAGGTGGCAACGCGTTTTTAACTAGTAATGAAAGTAAGACATGTGGAGTAGGGTCGAGGGCTTTTTTGAATAGTATGAGTAAGTCGTATAAAAAATATTTGAAAAAGACATGAACAAAATGAAACATACGGATTTATGACAATAACATATGACGTTAGAGTAAATTTCCGTGTAACCGAAGTTGTCAGTCAATTTCCTCAACACTCCCACTTGACGGCAACGTAGGTAACGTTACTCCCAATCTGGCACGATGTTTTTCGAATACTTCTTTCGGTAAGGCTTTTGTAAGAACATCGGCTATCATGTCGCGAGTGGAAACGTATTGAAGCTTGATATTGTTATGTTTGATATGTTCACGAATAAAATGAAATCGAATATCGATATGTTTAGCGCGTGAATGGCCAACAGGATTCTTCAACAACGCGATACTTCCTGTATTGTCGGTGTGTATAATCGTAGCATTGGTTTGCTCGAAGTTCAAGTCCTTCAATATGTTTCGGAGCCAAATAGCTTTCCGAGTAGCATTAGCGGAAGCAATATACTCCGCTTCGACCGTGGAAGTTGCGGTTACGAGTTGCTTCTTCGAAGACCATGAGATGAGACTACCATTAATATCGTAGCACCATCCACTGATGGAACGTCTGTCGTACTGATCCTGTGCCCAATTCGAGTCACTCCATCCTACCAATGCAATCGTCCCGGTGTCAAGATTTCCCAATTTCAGACTATAAGATTTCGTTCCTTTTAAATAGCGTAAAACACGCTTGCATCCAGCAAGATGAGGGATGCCAGGGTTTTCCAAGAATTGGGCTAATAAACTGACTGAAAACTGGATATCGGGACGAGTTTGCGTGGCGTAAAGTAGAGAACCGATCAAGGACAAATAATGTAGTCCGTTGGCGTATTCCTGATAATCTTTACGTTCATTGTTGGAGTGAGGGGATTGCAACAATGAAAGGTTGTGATTGGTAGGCAACGGAGTGGCGACGGGATGACAGGACGTCATGCCAAATCGATCGAGTATAGAGTCGACATAGAGGGATTGATTCAAATAGATTGTGTGATTGATTCGGTCCCTCTTGATTTGAAGACCCAGCAAATAATGGATCTCGCCTAAGTCGGTAATGTCAAATTCTTTACTCATATTACGTTTGAAAGAGAAGATTTGACAGATGTCTTTACCGGCTACGGCCATATCGTCGACATAGACCAGGACGATTAACACGATCCTTCCCTTCGAACGTAAGATATAGAGGCAATCGTCAGCGTGAGAGGGTTTGAAACCTAAACACATTAATACGTCGTGTAGCTTCTCTTTCCACATGCGTCCAGCCTGCTTGAGACCATAAATCGCTTTGAGTAACCTCCAGTACTTGGTTTTTCCTATTCCGGTTGGTGCCCGCATGTAAATCTCTTCTTCCAAATTTCCCTCCAGATAAGCTCCGATGACATCAATTTGATGTACTTCGAGATCAAGCGTTGCAGCGAGGGTGAGAAAGATTCGTAGAGTTGTGAATTTGGCCACTGAAGAGAACGTATCGTTGTAATCAATTCCCGGAATCTGAGAAAAACCTTGAGCGACGATGCGAGCTTTAAACTTAGCGTGATTCCCTTTTTCATCGAGCTTCTCTTTCAAAACGACCTTGCTTCCCACGGCCTTTTTACCAGGGGGTAAGTCTTCGACTTCCTCAAAGACCTTTTTTCGCAACAATTGATCGTACTCGTTTTCAATGGCTCTTCGCCATTCTTCAGCTTGCGGGGACTTCAACGCTTCTTCAATGCCAGGACCTGAGACCGCTATAAAAGCCATAGTATTCGCAGGTTCGTCCTCATCTTCACTTTGTTGGTACCTAATAGGTAAACGTTTTGTTCGAGTCGAGGGTTCGTGTTTAGGTAAATTCGACCATTTAGCCTTTTTTTGAGGAGCAGGTGGTACAGAGGGAGTCGATGCACGGGATGCTGGCGGTGAAACTGGTACAGGAGATGGATATTGTAAGTCCTCGATAGGTAAGTCGTCGTCAGACATGTCGATCTGTGAATTATCCCCTATTAACTGTGTTTCCACCTCAGATTCGGAAGTGGGTTTTGGAATAGATACACTCAGGGGTTGGCTGGATTCGGGATAAATGGCAGTATCAATGAAATCATTGATTTCGTCTGCGGTAGAGGAAGTAAGTCCCGGATCCAATCGTGCAAGCTCACTAGGTGTATCATCCTCATAGAACTCGACATCTCTGGACGCAATGAGTTTTCCATTCTCCAAGTCTTCAAGTTTGTATCCCTTGGTCTCGTCATTCCACCAACCCAGCATCCTCACTCGTACGGCGCGTGACTCCAATTTTCCGTGTCGAACTTCTTTAGGGACGTGAGCCCATCCCAAGGAACCAAAAATCCTTATATGGGACAGGTCAGGCCTCCGACCGTACCACTCTGTATAAGGAATCTTTCCTTGTAGAGCGGAAGTGGGCGTAATGGATCGAATGTGAATAGCGTATAAAAACGCTTCACCCCAGTAACGTAAGTCCATTTTAGAGGCGTGCAGCATGCTCCTGACCATTTCCATTAGGATGGCAATCGTGCGTTCTGCAATTCCATTTTGCTGAGGACGGTAAGGGTTCGTAGTTTGATGTAAAATTCCGTTTTGCCTACAGAAATCTCGCATAACAGAATTTACGAACTCAGTGCCGTTGTCAGTCCGGATGATTTTGACCAGCTTCCCACCTTCACGCTCATATCGTGCGACATTGTCACGAACCGCCGAATATGCTTCTTCTTTATTTTCAAGGAGGGTCCCAGCTGGAAAACGCTTGCTAGCTTCAACTACGGCTAAAGCGTAACGTTTTCCATCCCAAGTGGGTACATTCATGGGTCCGGTGAGATCCATGACGAGCAGTTCGTTTTTGTCGTACTGAGTTTGACTTCGGTCAGGAAGAGGTGGTCTAATGGCCTTGCCTTCAGCACATCCGCTGCAGAGACGATCGAATTCACGAGGTAACTTTAGATTAACTCCCATTACGAGGTCTCGGTCTATCATCGCCTTAATAGTTTGTGGACTGATGTGGCCTAGCCGTCGATGCCATAATCGCATGGTGGGTCGACTCGCAATGTAGGCGACATTATTATCTTCAATCCCTAAGGTCATTGTGGTGATACGATAGTGTGCCGTTTGTCCCAATTAAATTGGCGTGGAGGAATTCCTTTCCATTCCAGGCCAGGCCTATTCCGTAGGCTAAGCCATTAATAGTAGCTCCAGCTCGTTGCAATGAACCGAGACTGATCAAGTTAGCACCCAAGCCAGGAATGTGAAGAACGTTCTGCAGTTGAACATCCATGACACCATCTGGCAAGCAAGTCCTGAATGAGATGGTACCTTCACCAACTACGGTCAATGTGTTCATTCCACCGACTGAAATGTGCTGATTTTCGACAGGGTGATAGCTCGTGAATAATGATCGGTCGGCAATCATATGGCTGGATGCCGCACTATCGAGAAGTAAACCAGATGGCATACCTTTGTTGGAGGCCATCAACAGTTTACCCACTTCTCGCAAATCATTATCGTGTGTCGAAACTGACAAGTTGGCGTTACCGACAGGTCGGGATTTGATCAGTTTTGGGCATTTTGGACGCCAGTGACCTTTTTCGCCACAGTTGTGGCAAACGTCATCGGGTTTCGGCTCACGTTTGGGCTTGGAACTTTTCTTCACGAATTTGTGGTCATTTTTACTCCCACTCGAATTACGTTCCTTTTTCGATACAAAAGCCAAGGTTTTGGTCGTGGCGGAATCTTCAAGTGTAAGCCTATCATGAACAGATAATAACTCTGTTGATACCATATCAAGAGTCAAAGAAGTGCTCCGAAGTAGTAAGTTTTGCTTGACTACATCCCAAGTCGGAGTCTTGGGTAACGAAAGAAGAATAGCGTTCAAGATGGTAAAATCATCGATTTTGTGTCCAGCATCGATGAAGCGACGATGGATGACCATATAGAACCTGAGATGATCGGTCAAGGGTGATTTTCCGTCCCATTGCTTTGCGTACATCTGCTGATAATAATAGTGGATATTCATGCCACTGTGCTGGTCGACGTAATTCTTTCGCAACTGGTCCCAAACATTCTTTGAACTCGTATAATCGGTAATGGCTTCACGTTGAGTATATTCCATCGCAGCTCGAATAAGACCAATAGCTGAATCATCTCTAGTGACCCAACGTAGGTACTTTTCTTGTGCGTGCTCCCAGGTTGAAAATTCCTTGGTCTGCATGGCCTTCATCAGGTCGTCTCCCTCCTTATAAGGAGATTCAGGCATCTCGTCACTTTTAGGGCAAGATGGAGCCAGCAATTCGGAATATTCGGCAGGTGGTTTAGGTGGGCGAGTTTCGCGTCCAGAGACTACTCCCCATAATCCCTTTGCCAGTAAGGCAGACTTCATATTGTCAGCCCATACGTGGTAATTCGTACCATTGAACTTCGGAAACTGTAGGGTCTCGGAAGTGTTATCATTCACGGCAGCGGGGCCCATAACCTGTCGCAGCATATCGCAATATCGTATAATTGATAGTATAATACAATTTAATCTGGGAGTCAATAATCGAAGACGATTTTTATAAGTACAAGTAAAAATGAGAAGTAAATGATAGAGGCTCACCTGGGAGTCAATAATCGAAGACGATTTTGACCCCAGGTGGCAACGCGTTTTTAACTAGTAATGAAAGTAAGACATGTGGAGTAGGGTCGAGGGCTTTTTTGAATAGTATGAGTAAGTCGTATAAAAAATATTTGAAAAAGACATGAACAAAATGAAACATACGGATTTATGACAATAACATATGACGTTAGAGTAAATTTCCGTGTAACCGAAGTTGTCAGTCAATTTCCTCGACACCCCTGCTCCTTGGTTCTGTTTGTAATACCGGGTACATGACATACATAAATGTTTCCCGTATCATTGGACCTGTGTACGTAAAAATCGCTTATGCATATATTGAATCGAGTACCATGAACGCAGAGATTATTGTGTCTCTTCATTCTTGCCATTGAGTATCTGTTCTATCACATTCACAGTCAAGCAAAAGCTTCACTTTTTCGGGGTCTGCGTCGTCTGCAAAATATTTCAATGCATAGTCGAGTGCATCGCGACTTGATGATTGGGCACCGTGATCCAAAAGGTATGTCACCATTGTATGAGAATCGTCCGAATTTCGATTGGTATGAGAGTTGTACAAATTAAGAATGGCAATGTCAAGCGCTGTAGAACGGAAGCGTGTCCGCGCATTGACCAGAGCTGGCTCTCGTTCGACAAGGGCGATGGCCACATCCAGATTGCCTGCGCCGGCTGCATGATGTAAAGCGGTCAGATCATGAGAATCACGACAATCGAGGTCTATTCCTCGATGTATTAATCCACGGAAGTCTTCTGCATCCCCGTCATATGCACATGAATACGCAAACTTTGCGCTCCATTTACTGCCACATTGAAATAGGTTGCGACCGCCCAAATCCAGAAGCCACCGAGATAGGACACGATGCCTGTCTCTGAGTGCCGCTTCATAAGCACGAAACAGTGCAGCCCTTATCTGTTCTTGCCAGTCCTGGGAACCCACAGTAGGTTCGTCTAGCAGAGTCGTAAGATGAAAGGCCCACATAAACCTTTCAATCAGTCGCCCATATTTGTTCTTTCCAATCGCGTCCTCCATGGAAGATGCTGAATACGTCTCTTGCAATCTTGATATATAATATTTGATTGCAGAGAGAAGATAACTATTTCCTGAGAGAGATTTACTGGGAAGAGGATCATGTGAAGTCCATCCATCAAGCAAGCCATCGGTCCCTTCAATGACAACTTGCTTCACCGAGTAGTTAGATGAGTGATTGAATACCCAAGCAAAGGAGTTGTGAGCGAGATGATCAGTATAAAAATTTGATGGCTCCAACACTTTATTGTGCTCTGCCATTCTCAAAGACCCCATCGGCACCCGTAGTGGTAGCCACTGCCGCCATGGCATAACCCGATACTTGAGGATATTCCAGGGATTCCGGTGTGGACGTGAGGTGGAGTAATTGATGGATCGAATACGAAGTTGCGAGAGTCGGAAGTGGGGGGTAAGAGTAGAAGTCGAAAAAGATAGCAGAGCGTGTATATGCGCCGTAGACGTAGAGTAACGTCCGCCGCAATGAGAAGAGAATCCGTAGGACAAAAGAAGACGAGCACCAGAGAGATTGAGAGTACCCAGTAGTCAGAGGAAGAGAATTACAGTAGAAGATAGAAGCACAGAGGAGGGAGGACAGAAGCGAAGCTAAGAAAGCTGAAGAGGTCGGCTAGCAGGAGACAGCTCAAGACGTCAAGATCTCAAGAAGCCGAAGAACCGAAACGAAAGCAGAGATGCCGTGACAGCTGGACAAGCCGAGAACAGAGCCGAGACAGACAAGTACCAAGCCGAGAACAGAGCCGAGAGAATGCCAGAGCCGAGACAGAGAAGCACAGAGTACCGAGAAGCCGAGAACAGTCTGAGTACGCTGCCGAAGACAGCGAGTAAGTGAAGCTTGACGTCGGATCAGACGTCGACCAAGCCAGAACAGAGCCGAGCGGATAAGACAACCGAGAACAAACCAGACGACGTCGAGACACAGTTTCGAGACGTGCGAAACAAGCAAAGCTCAGGACCAGAGATTGTGGGATGCCAAAACCTATATTTCTCTCCTACTTTCGTCTCTTTTATACGTATTATACAAGTTCCTGGAATCGACGATCTACTCCGGAATTTCTAAACATCGTCGATTTCTCCCCAAATTTAGTTTTCGACCGTCGGTCGGTCTCATAATCCAAACTCTATTCTCACCCTTCTCCATTTGTCCCGCTTACTTCCTATTTCGGTCCTGTCTTTTCCCGTCGCACGTCCACGCCGTCGTTTTCTTGCAGTTCCATCTCGTACTTGTAAACCTCGTAGAACATTCCAATATACTCGTTCGACCTCTCTCTCAGCCCGATTCTATCAACAGGCTTTTCCCCTCTACCACAGATCGGGGCGACTTAGACGATGTCCTCATCGTCATCCAACTCATGCCCAATCTGCTCTAACCAACCAATGTTAAGATAAGCCAGCGGAGACGTACAATCTCCACACAAGTCGTTGATCGTCATGTTCTGTCTTCTTTGCCATAGTGTTCCTTCGTCACTTTCTTTATCCTCGCGCATCCTTTCCCAAGCTCTTTCGTCACTACCTTCCACTCTTGTCGTCCACCCCAGAGTCCTAACCGTCTGAAACTCCTCTCTGAAATAAAAGACTTTTAATCTGCTCGCCGCCACTGACTCCCGTTTCACCGCCCCATCCAATTCTCTGAGCTGATACGTCGTGTCTTTGAGCTTTCTGTGTACCACAAATGGTCCGGACCATCGCAACGCGAACTTGTGGCCTTTCTGTCCATCTATCCAAGTTTCGTGTACGAGCACCCAAGTTCCTTCGGCGAAATTGCCGTCCGACATACGCCCCTTAAACTTCTCGTAGAACGCGTCAACTGCCTTTTTCCTTTCCTTCTTCTGTCGTTCTAACGCTATTACTAGCTTCTCATCTCTCCTCACTAACTGCCTCATTCTAACGGCCAGTAAGTCTTCCGTCGTTCTAACCTGATCCCAATCTAACGCTCCCCATGTGATGTCCGTCATATCAAAGGCAAAGAACGGTTGACGACCGTATAACAAAAAGTAGGGGGTATGACCCGTCATCCTCGAAGTCGTCGTCCTCATTGCCAAGAGTCCTGCCTCCACGAACAACGGCCACTTGTTCGAGTCACGTCCACACGCCCGCAAGATCGAATCACATAACGTTTTGTGACCCCGCTCCGCTATGCCATTCCCTTCCGGATGATACGGTGACGAAACGATGACAGTTATCCCATATTGCTGATAGACGTATTCGGCAGCACCCAAAAATTCCCTTCCTCCATCCGTAATAAAAACGGGGATGTGGCCAAATCGACAGATTATATCCTCGTAAATGAACTTTCCCCAGGCGACCGAATTCGCCTTTCTCGAGGCTCGAGCCTCGGGCCATCCCATAGCAGGCTCCATCCCTTGCAGCAAATATTTCTTTCCTCCCACTCCGTCGCCCATGTGAACCGTATCTAGGCAGAAATAGCGCAGAATGGCTGCGCTCCACGTTGGTGAGAAGGCCACCTTGGGTCTAGTCCTCGATCGGAGCTGGCAAATGTTGCATGAACGCACGAAGTACGCCACATCGTCGTATAGATTTGGCCAATAATATCTGTCACACAGCGTCTTATAAGTCGCGTCGCGTCCTCGATGGCCCGCGTCGTTGTGGGCTTCGGCGACCAGTTCCTTTCGTCTCAATGCGTTCTCCACTACCAACCTCGGCTGCTTCCCTTTAACCGGAACAAGCCACAACTTCTTTTCGTGCAAAAAGAACCTCTTCGCGTTCTTGATAAACCGTCGTCTATCCTCCTCCGTCTCATACTCTTCCGGAATAAGGAAGGTCTCCAAATAGTTTCTAATGTCCATCCAAACTCCTTCCTTCTCGACGTCTTTCAAGCCAAATCTATGTCTGCAGCAAGTCGCTTCCTCTTCTCCTTCCTCCTGTGTCACCTTCCAACCGTAACAAGTAATCCCTAGCTCAACTTCTTCCCCTCCTAACACGATTTTTACCAGTTTTTCCTTCTTCTCATACCTTTCTCCAAAGCCCCTTCCGATCAAGACATATGACCCGTCTAAATCAAGTGCAGTACGTGGCGTTTCCAACGTTGTTGACCTGAAACGCGACAGTCCAAAGATCGGCATAAACAACACTGCAGAACTGGTGATGTAACTCGCATATGGCGTCGCAGGCATCCGTCGAATGTGTTCCAATAGTCCATTCAACGCTATTTCACTTTTTTCGTTGACGTCTCTGTCGTCGGACCTTCGAATTAGCATGTTTCGCAACGTATTCGGTCTTGCCCTTTCTCCGACTCCCATGAATCTATCCAAGAATTCCTCGGCATCAGAATCTTCCGAATCCTCTGCCTCTCTCCTTCGCCGCGACAATCCGTCTGGTCCTTGATGTGACTGCGCCGGCACATGATTGAGCGAAAAATCAAACAATGATATATAGAGGATCCAACGGGTCATCGGTGCGTTTGGCAGATCAGGATTGCGAATCATCTCCACCAGAAACTTCGCATCGACGTCCACTCGAAAGAATATGCCCCAGATTCTATGCCTCAGCGCTTTTAAGGCCCGAAACAACCCGTACAGCTCGCACTTCGGCTGGGAATACCTTGACTCCGTGTCGTTAAACGTACACGATCCGAATAGCGCCGGTTTCTTTTCTCTCCCTCTAAACTGTTGCAAGATCCAACCCGCTCCATTTTTGCAAGAATCCACTCCTACCACTACCAGTCCGTGCAAGTCCTCGTTTGAAACAGAATTAATCCTCGAGTGCCTTCTCGCATCCTCGTACTCAATCGTGATTAGAACGGGAGCGGTCGTGATTAGAACCTTCATCTTCTCCATCGCTTCTACCTCTTCGTCACCAAAATAGAATTCTTTGTCCGTCCCTCTAGTAAGCATTGTTAAAGGCTTCGCGACCAATGAAAAGTTCCTGATCCATCTCCTTCCCACTCCTGCCGTTCCCAAGAACGATCTCACGTCCGATACGTCTAACGGAATACCCCACTTGTTGATCCGTGATACCAATCCTGTCTCTAAGTGCCACCCGTCCATCGAGACTACTGTTCCAACGATGTTTAACATTGGCGTAGCGAGTATCAGTTTATTTCCAGACGCCGTGATACCCGCCTCGATGAACCTTGCGAAGAATCGATCAAGAACCGTCGCATACTCGTATATTGTCCTTCTAATCCCCGGTGCGACTTCTTCCCCACCGTACCACGACTTCGGTCCCATTATCCCTACATCGTCAACAAACCCGTTTCCATTCGGTGGCTGAGCTTCCTTCTCCTCTTTGATCGTATGGTCCACACATTTCTGAAATTCCAGTAACGAATTCGTCGCTCCTTGTGGTAAAGTCGTTCCTCTCCTAGCCCCGAGCATGCAACCGAACGTCGTCAAGGGCCGGGATATCTTTGCTAACTTTCTTCCGTCATACCCCGCAAACAGGTCACACAAACCATAGACCCCTCGTCCAACAAACCCTTCCGCGAAATCGTCAACCCTCGGAGGTAAGGCGGCGTCTCTCACCGTAACCTTATTCAATTCCTGCACGTCCTGAACTATTCTGATTCCGTTCTTCTTCGCGACCGCAAAGATCCTTGACCGGTACGATGCTGTCGACGGCTCAAACTTTCCAGCCTTCTCTTGCGCCATCAACGTCTCTCTGACCTGCTCCTCTATTGCCTTAGGTATCCGAATTGGTTGTTGCACCCACGGCGTATGCTCGATCACCGGAATTTCGTAGTCGTCAAAATATGCGGACGAGAAAGTCCCTCGTTCCGAATCGTCAAAGGCCAAGGCCTTCTCCCGTTTTACCAGGACGTACACCAGTAAGTCCAATTCTCTCGGCTTCAAAAATCCATCCGGCACCTTCTTCAGAATGTTCTCCAGTCTCTCCCTTGTCAATTTGGTGGTCGGAACAAAGTCTCGCAACAACAGAGGATCTTTAGGCAAAGGAGGCGGTGTATCGATCAGAACAGGCCGGAAAACCTGACCCTCTGGATTCGGCATAAAGCTTGGAACTGGCCTAACCTTTCGATCCACCGGCTTGTATTTTGTGCGTCTTTGCAGAACGTTAGCCGACAATACCACATTTCCCTCCCTTATCTCATCTACTTCGAAAACTCTTGTCGTCCAAGGCGTCGTTCTGGGTTTAATAGGAGTAGGTGAGGCGAATGCCACTCTCCTCAATAAAGCGTCATAACTCTCCGGCGGGTCTCTCTCATTCCATCCCTCCTCTTCCTCTGACTCCCAATCTTCCCGGACCTCTCTCTCTACCTCGTAACTCCCCATCAAAGCATACAGGCTCCTTCCAAGGCGAGGAATAGATGCAGGCTGGAATCCAGGCCTTGTTCCCACATCCTCCTTCAGTTTCCCTCCTCGTACTCGTCATCATCTTCCACCGTCGGCTGGTGCTTACATTTTGGGCGAACCTGACCTCCGTCTACTCCCAGCGAGTCCTTGTTACGATCCGCGTTTGGAGCTGTCAAGGGAATCGACAACGTCGCCCTTCCCCCTTTCGACCCATCCTGCCAAACTTTCATTGTCATCCCTCCCGTCCGATCGTACTGCAAACAAGCAGTGTACCACTGTAACCACGGCTGCCCCAATATAACATCGCCAACTCCTTCGGATCCCCTCACGGCGTTGTTCACGAAAAAGTGATGATCGAAGGCATGCCCTCCGATCCTGACAGCCACATCCCTCGCGCAACCTTTAAGCCGAACAGGATCCCCATGAATTCCTCTCAATGACCAGCGCGTTCCATCCAAGTCCAACGACAACTGCGTTCGCTCGTACAAATACCCTGGGCAAAGGTTTAACTCCGAGCCCGTGTCGACCATAAAAATCGTCTTAATCCCTCCAAACGTCCCTTCGAATTTTCCCGTAACCATTGCAAACAAAGGCACCGGGTTTTTGAGAAGCTTGACGGCCGACGCATATCGTACTTCGATCGCGTCTCGCGTAATCACGTCTGCATCGAAGTCCATCAACACCTTCGAACTCACAAACTTCTCTTCATCCACACCATCCTCCACTCCTTCCGTCCGAAGCTCCGCGCATCCACATGGACATGTGTCATCTTCGAAGTCGTCGACACTACTCATCATAACGGGCTTGTTCGTATATTCCCGCCGAACTTTCGTCATGTTTGCCATCCGTTTCTGAAATTCAGGTGAGCAACCCAAAAACTGCCCCACCGTCATCGTAATCATCGTCTGATCCAACAACTGCATTTCCATAGCGTCCAAGTCCACTTTTTCCTGCACTGTCGACGTAAAATGGTACGACGCGTTGTTTCTTCCGCCACTCTCCGTCTTTTCCTTCTTCTCCGTTCCTCCCCTCGTATTCTGAGCCGGCGGTTGTGGAACCTTCGTTTCATTCGATTTCGGGACTACTGGCTTCCTCCCCGATCCTGACCCGTCTTTCCCGTCTAACTTTTTCGAGTCCTTCGAGATGTCGTGTATGTTCGTCTTGGGAGGAATTTTGATCGTAGGAGGGCGTTTCGTTGGATCGTGACGTACGTTCTCCTTCTGTGTTCGCTCAGCCGGACTAGATCTCCACTCTGGAGCCGATTGCACCATCTCTACCGCGAACGCTTCCCGTGTTAAGACATCCCTCCCATCGAGCAGTAACCCAGCCAAACTTGTTGAAGCCATATGTGGAGGCACGTCTCTACCCTTTCCTTTAGCCTCCGCCCTAGATAATTTCATGTATCTTATCTTCTGTGCAATTCCTCCCTCGTCTCTCGTTGGCGGCGGCAACTCTCCTCCATCTACCAAAACCAGCCGTCCACGCTTATCATATTTGACTAACTCCTCGTCCAGTAATTTGTGCGTCTGGGGACAATTGTTATAGCCGTAAGGATGATCTCCGGGACACATGCAACCTCCCATTCCGCACCTCTGCCCCGAAGATCGCCTTGCTCCCGTCCCATTACTCATCGAAACACCTTGAGACTTGAAACCCTCAACCATTGTTAGCCTTAACTGCTCCATGCTTTTCGTGATCTCATCCATCGATCCATGATTTCAGACTTGAAACCCTCAACCATTGTTAGCCTTAACTGCTCCATGCTTTTCGTGATCTCATCCATCGATCCATGATTTCTGGGTACCACCTTTACTGTCGGTTCAGGTCCCTCCCGTTTCAAAGTCTTCTTCTTCCTCCGTTTCTCTACCCTCAATCCTCTCCTTTCAGACTCCTCATCCGACTCTTCCGATTCTCCCTCAATTTCTGGCATAACAATGGAACGCCTCACGTTGTTTATGCTTAAAACGTTGAACTCCGCTAGCAACCACTTCATCTGGTTTTCGATCGTAGGTGGATTCGTCGTTGTCTCGTTTTCCGTTGGTACCTTTCTACTAATCCTCAACCTTAAGTCGTCCGGAATTCCTCGATAGAAGCACCAATTTAGATCGCTCTCTGTAATCCGTCGTGGTTCTTGTATCAACGGAACTGCGAGTCGTTTGAATTGCCGATAGTATTCTCCCACTTCGTGCTTCAAAGTAATGCTGCCCTCCAACCCATGTTTCGTTGTCCAAGCCCAAAACGTCTCGAGATCAGCCACCGGCGTCGAATCATTCATCCCATACAAGTCTATCATCATTGTCCTCAACGCTACCCAATCATCCGCTTCCAATTCCGGCATATTCTCTATCACCCTTTTCACCCTCCTTGAACAGAAACGGTACACATAGCCAGGAAGTTGCGAATGTACCACCTTCGCTCTATCTGCGTGATGTTCCAACGAATCCAAAAAATCCTGCACTCGATCGCCGTCAAAGTATGGTGCATGTCGATCATGTGGGTCGGGCATGGGTACAGCGTTGTTGCATCCGCCGCTGCCGTAAGAAGTCTGGACACCACTCCCAGAAGTCTGAACGCCGGACGAAGTGGTCTGACTTCCTGACGATGCCTGACTCGACGATTCCGAATTCTCCTCCATGGCTTCCGACAAAACTCTTTCCTTCGTGCGTCAAAGTAGATCCTAAGTACACCGTTATAACCCCCTGTCTCGGTCACCAATCTGTGGACGTGAGGTGGAGTAATTGATGGATCGAATACGAAGTTGCGAGAGTCGGAAGTGGGGGGTAAGAGTAGAAGTCGAAAAAGATAGCAGAGCGTGTATATGCGCCGTAGACGTAGAGTAACGTCCGCCGCAATGAGAAGAGAATCCGTAGGACAAAAGAAGACGAGCACCAGAGAGATTGAGAGTACCCAGTAGTCAGAGGAAGAGAATTACAGTAGAAGATAGAAGCACAGAGGAGGGAGGACAGAAGCGAAGCTAAGAAAGCTGAAGAGGTCGGCTAGCAGGAGACAGCTCAAGACGTCAAGATCTCAAGAAGCCGAAGAACCGAAACGAAAGCAGAGATGCCGTGACAGCTGGACAAGCCGAGAACAGAGCCGAGACAGACAAGTACCAAGCCGAGAACAGAGCCGAGAGAATGCCAGAGCCGAGACAGAGAAGCACAGAGTACCGAGAAGCCGAGAACAGTCTGAGTACGCTGCCGAAGACAGCGAGTAAGTGAAGCTTGACGTCGGATCAGACGTCGACCAAGCCAGAACAGAGCCGAGCGGATAAGACAACCGAGAACAAACCAGACGACGTCGAGACACAGTTTCGAGACGTGCGAAACAAGCAAAGCTCAGGACCAGAGATTGTGGGATGCCAAAACCTATATTTCTCTCCTACTTTCGTCTCTTTTATACGTATTATACAAGTTCCTGGAATCGACGATCTACTCCGGAATTTCTAAACATCGTCGATTTCTCCCCAAATTTAGTTTTCGACCGTCGGTCGGTCTCATAATCCAAACTCTATTCTCACCCTTCTCCATTTGTCCCGCTTACTTCCTATTTCGGTCCTGTCTTTTCCCGTCGCACGTCCACGCCGTCGTTTTCTTGCAGTTCCATCTCGTACTTGTAAACCTCGTAGAACATTCCAATATACTCGTTCGACCTCTCTCTCAGCCCGATTCTATCAACAGGCTTTTCCCCTCTACCACACCGGCATATGTATGCTGTACTGTCCAAAGCACACAGTAGAAGTTTCGTTGAATAGAACACGACGGGGATGCGATAGGGACAAGCAATGTCCAAGGCCGGAATCATGGAGGATCCAAAGTAGAAGAGAAACGTGAGAGCAGTGATCCCAGCCACAATTCCAGATATCGGACGGGACAATTGTGAAACATAGAGAACTAGTCCAACCAGAAAGATAGCAACTGAGCAATGTAGGATCAATGGGAGAGTCTCAATAATGTCACCAAGCTTATATTTCACAAGTCCGTCGAAGCGGAATTGACGGATTAAAGCACGGGTTTTAGCGCCACCAGGAACAATTGCAGTGTATGCCTATTCATCTCTATGAGATAAATGCGAGACCAAGACAACGGAAGTGTACAAACTTGGATCCATTGTTTGGCCAGAACAGACAGGAGGGCAGTTGATAATGAGAGAGCGAGGCTGGTAAAAAAGAGTCCATTCACCCATACATCTATGGAAGTGTACGTCCGGCTTTCGGGACCTAGAGGTGCTCGAGCCACAGCATCTATGTCCGTCCTATTTCCAGCGGCTCTCAATAATCGGTTGTTTTCGAAAAGCAGGGATACCATAATCTGAGCGTTGTCTGGTTGGAGCGCTTGAGATGTTTGAACGACAAACGTCGTTACTACTGCCGAGAAGAGTGCAGCCTGTCCTGAAATTAGAAAGACATTTAGGAACGTATATACATCAATACTCACAAAAACAAGGAGACTTTCAATGATGCTCCGAAAGCCTTCAATCATGTCCGCATCATGACTCTCTGCTTCGTCAAGATAGACATTCCACACACGCGCATTCTCTTTTGCTTCTTCTCCCGGTTCGTCAGGCCTGTAAATGTTTGTGTAATCGTAATTACGACCAACTGGGAGCTATAGGGTGAATTGAATTATTTCACACAAGAATAAAGACAGTACCTAAATTATGGATGCCAAAGGTCCTAAGGCGCGATGCATGCAAGGGGTGTGCCATTGTGATTAGGAAAGAATGGTGATACGTGGCCGTTCTTCCACGAATCGAATCAAATGATGATTTACTAATCACTTACCTGGGGTATCGAAGGAGGAAACGAAAGACAAATAAGGTAAAGGGTCTCCAAAATCTATCATTCCTTGATTTGGTTGCATCGACTCGGACACTGAGGTGGCCTCGTGATCCAGTGAGGAACGAAAGGGAGAACAGGGGAATTACCCTCCCGCCCAATCCATTAGAGTAAGTCGAAGCTGTAGAAATAGACACTAGAGACAAGTTATGCAATCTCCAGATCAGAGTACAGCTCTCGCAACATTCACGAGAGAGTCTGTAAATAATGTACAACCCAACGTGTCAAATAATAACATCACTTGCTTGTATGGGCCGTTGCTAGCACGGCGTGTCCGAGATCTACCTTGTCCCATACTTGATCAAAAGGTATGGGCCTGCGGCGCACGGCGAGACCGAGGTCTACAGCATAGTGTCAAGAACTCTTGAGTCCATTTCCGAAATCCGACATAATTGCCGAGTACCCGCTCTCGTCGCCCGTCTCCTAATATTCACGTATCCTATTGAACTCCTAGTATCATATTTCTCCTTATTCTTTCCCCTTATTCCACATTTAATTCAGACTGTCTTACTTATTTTCTCCTTTATCTTGTTCTCCTCTTTTCCATTTACCTATAAAAGCTTATGTATTCTCTACTGTAAACTAGGCAATCAACACAGTTGTTTCGTCTCAATCTCAGTCATTCTAAGTTCTATCTTGAATCTAAATCTGCTTACTTTATTTCAACGCTCTAGTTATTATCTGCGCTCTGACACATAGGGTGTTGAATACGTGACGTGGCAGTGTCAATGTGACCACGTCAGCGTGACGTGCCAGCGCGGCACGATACATTAACTTAGCGCAGAAGGGAGAAATCCCGGCAACATTTGTATAATATTCAATGTCCAATTTGTATATATCAGTATCCGTAAGCATAACATATATAAAAAAAAAATGAACAAAAACACATAAATGCATCGAAAAATAGGTAGAAAACCGAAAATCAAAGCCTTCATTTGCCAACGTTGTCCCTGTATGCATAGAACGTGTTGGCATCGACATGACCACCATACAAGAATAAGTACATTGCTGTATGACAAAGCTTCGTATTCATAGCCTGTAAAGGGGTGTTATTCGATGAATTACGTCGAAAACTGGCAATGAACCTGTTCCTTATTACAATTCAGTTCCTTGACCCTTCTTATAACCCCCTTGATATGCCCAAATGCTCAATTAACATACATGTGCACAGATCTGGGGATCTGTGAGTCTAACAGAGCCAAAAAAGAGTGCAAATCTATGTACTTGATGCTCTGAACTACACCAGTCTTTCTGCTTTTATTTTTTCTGATTTTATATGATGAATCGCCATCAATAGTTTGGGAAACCACATGGGATGATTGTTCAGAAGTTGATAAGCAAATCATGGATGTTATGAGGTGGGAATAAATGTTTGAAGCAGCATTGAGGTTGAGCAATGTCCAGGATGCCATGACATGTTGAATACATGCATAACAGTCATATATATGCATCAACATCGCTCCTGTTGGCTTTAAACGGCCAACATTACCCCCACATTGTCCTTAGAGTGTCCGCATGCAGCTAGAGGTTTTGCTGCATGACCTAAAGTCAAAAAAAATAGTTTGAAATATAATCAATAAGTCTGACATACCAATTTATTATAAATATCTGCCCTCATCGCTCTTGTTGGCTTTAAACAGCCAATGCTGGCCCCCTTGTTGTCCTTGGAGCATCCACACATGGCCAGAGGCTTTGCTGTATGACCTAAATAATAATAATAATAATAATAAAATTGTTCAATCCACTACTGACTAGCCATTATGACATGTATTCAGCTGCTGCCTAAAGCTAATCAAATGCAATGTTGTAAGATGAATCTTCACCAGTATGAGTATGAATGCCGACAGTATGGTTGGGATAATGCAAAGCAGCAAACTCTACAAGCTCTGGCATAGAGTCGACATCAAGATAATGGTCCTGGCTATATCTACAGTTTATGCACAGACAAACAAAAGTACTGCCTGAGACATGTAAAGTGTTTGGTGAGGGACTATCTGTTGGCAAAGGAAGGCAGAAGAGGTGTTGAAAACATAATGATAAGTTATGCTAGTCAGAACAATGTGCATTACTGTTATGCCCTGAGCTGTGCAGCTGTACGATGCACCAAAATATGAACAAGTGTATGCTTCATCTAAGTGTTGCTCATCATCGCTTGGGTATAAGCGAAAAGCCACAACAAGATGACTTTCTTGGTCAAATCCCTTTATCATGAGATGTCTCACGTTACGGTCTCTATAAGCATAAGCACTGGCAGTAATATATAAATTTGATATCAGAAAACTGCCTATAAACACTAAAATGTCCATAAACACTCACCAGAACACTAGATCAGCAACGTTCACCTGCATCAATACATCAAAGTACTGACTGGATACTGTAGATAAGGCAACGTCTGCTATTTTCCTCATCTGTCTGCCACGCAATGATGTAGCAGAAGTGTGGGGGCACCAACACTGAATACTAGCAATGAGAAGCATAGACATGATGTTATGTGAGTGGAATAACAAGTGTAAATGTATATGAAGATATATTGAGAGGACACATCGACATCATGCATTTGTCATGTAAATTAGTGAGTTTATGCTAACTATATGTTTTAATGATAACTTAACATATTGGCTGGTTTATCAATTTAGTGTATTGTAGTTTATCCCATCAGTGTATGAGTAACACATCGTATTTTCCATAGAGGTTCATGCAGAAATATTTCATTTTGACTCATAAGAATCCATAGATTGAGCAGACTGACATTCTTTCTATACTGTATTACTTGATATAATTTTACCCATTGGAGTATTCTAGTCCAGAGTGAGTAATAAATACCAAGTCAATATACAATGATAGTATTTGCTTCCATCAGGTGTCTGTTGAGCAAGTCCATAGCAACATAGAATGCTAGTATCAGTATAACCAAGCGGTGGTAGAAATGCATTTTCCAGAGCGTACAATAGCATTTTATAAAAGGGAGCCAGATGTAACATAGCCAGTATAAGAAACTACCGAAAGAAATCAACAGACTGAAAGGCATAGAAAGGTGAAGAGCATATCAGAGGAGAAGAGGTGAAGGATTATGTACATACTTTAATATATAAAAAATAAAATAGTAATACATATTATAAGTCATTTCAACATACCATAAATTTGTATCTTTTGTTTTTGAATAAAAAATTGTGTTTCTTACTTTTATAAGTAGAAACTGGTTTTGCTTGTTGGCTAGCCTTGTACAAAGTGGCATGACAATGAGTAAATGTATATATGTGTGTTTGCTACATAATATCCAAATAGTCATTCAACCGAACCATTATATACTACAAAGTCATGTTTATAAATTTGTTAATTTTACTATTTATTTCTTTTATAATTTAATAATCATTTAAAATCATGATAAAATAAATAAACAAATATAATTAAACCAATCATCCCACCAAATGCTTATATAATATATCCTTACGTTAAAAATTCATGGTCATGAAATTGGTCAGATAAATCTATGGTAGACATCATGTGCCCAAACTTATAATTACTAACTAATAAACCAATTTTAATACATGTGAATACATATTATATCAGTGTTCAGATGCACAGCAGTAAAATAAATAAGTAATTAAATAAATAAAATATATAAGTAAACTAGTCATTCCACTAAATGCTTATATAACATGCACCTTTGTTCACTTAATAGGTATACTGAGGATTGTCTTTACAGACTACTTAGTCTTTAGTTGGCTGTTATTGATGAAAATAAATTATATTTTAGTTTAGATCAGATTAAATTATATTTTCTATAGGTATGTTTAATATATATTATGTCAGCATTTGGATGTATAATTGCCAATGAAGTTTTGAAGATCATATGACCTCACATTGCCCAAATTCATGTGAACTGTCTTGATTTTGCAAGGGGTCATTTGAACAATAGCATTTCTAGCATAGGTGGATGACTTCATAGTAATATAGTAATACAACCTATATCCTTAAATATACAAACTTGATTCAAACTAAACAACTCTCCATTAGTAATATACAATCACGCTACTCTGATATATAATACTATTGTTGCTTTACTATCTCTGCAAACTCATATATCCAACATATCCAGACTGCCTTCTTCAACAATCAACCTTCTACCAGTAATTAAACTGTTATAAAACCACATTCTCAAGGATGAATCTAAATATCAACAAGTAAAATGACTGTTTGCAAAATATATGATACCTTTTAGGATATATCGTCTGTCTCCTGACCCATAAACCAGCACATCAACGTATTTATTAATTGTGATGTTGATTGATGCCACATTGAAAAACAGTATCGGTGCTGTGTATACTGTTCTCATTATTCTAACTACTTCAGACGTGCATGTTCTGCACCGAGATTCAGTAAAAAATTCCATGTTTCTTAAGAAATGTTATATTGACGGTTGTGAATTGCGATGTTGATTGATGCCACATTGAAAGACAGTATCGGTGCTGTGTATACTGTTCTCATTATTCTAACTACTTCAGACATGCATGTTCTGCACCGAGATTCAGTAAAAAATTCCATGTTTCTTAAGAAATGTTATATTGACGGTTGTAAATTATCTAGTATGGCAATCTGACACAAATTCAATGTAACAGCTTTTCTGTTAACTGTATGACTGTATGGACAGTGCATGTATAACATGTATACATTTTGCCTGTATGTAAGCAACATTTCGATCACAGCATGAACACTCGTTAGTTTATCATACAAAAAGTTTTTCAGATTGTAATTGTTCATACAATTTCTCAAATCCTCTCTTGCATTATCTAGCGTGATTTTACTTTTGTGTGTTGATAAGAAGTTGCTTTCTATGCTTCACATAATTGATGTCCCAAATGATCAGAAATTTATTGACCATAGTGACATATTATCTTGCCACATATTGTACAATATAGTTATCACCACATCGTATATGCAACTATTGGCATTCCACTTAGTTCCAACCAGTCCTCCACATTTGTCTATATTCAATTCCTGTTCACTGCTTATAATATTTTTTGAAATTTTTAAGTTGGGTAAACCATTGTCGTGGTTTCAGGTTATTTTGCTGGGTATGGGTTGAGGATGCACTATAGGCTGAGTGTCTTTAGCTGGAATAAATCTGCTTTTAGAGGACTGCGGTAGCTTAATAGATTTATCTTTACTAGTAACCTGCCATTTGATATCTGAGAATGATGCATCATTGTAAGGGTTCTTGTCACTCCAATGTAAGGCTGTATAAAGGTGAGAGGGCATGTAACCTTTTTGTTTGCATTGTCTAAATGAATCAATTAGATCAGATTGTCTAGGAGAATCAACAAAACTTTTAAGGAGCTGGTTCATATATCTGAGTTTGGTTATTTCATTGAGCAGTTCCAAGTCATGAAATTCCCTGTGCAATGTGCCACTCACTTTGCCTTGTATTTTGTTAGCATCAAATCCTCAGATGATGAGCATTTCTGCAGCTGTAGCACTGCAGGATAGTGCAGTATAGTAATACAAAACCTTCCTGTCTGTTGGTGATGCATAATTCTATAGCCGCATTATTCTTGATTATAACAAGCAAGCCTACATACGATAACAGCTTTCCCATGACTTGAATACTGCAAGATAATGGAGGTTGGTCCCACAATGCTGTCACGACCTCTCCTCTCCGGATCCACCCCGGGACACCCCCGGAACACCATCTGGGACCCTCCCTCCAACCCCACAGGACACGCCCCGCCATCATGCGCATCAAGGGCCACCATCAGCTGCCACCAGCCCTGATCAACGATTGGATCATGTGACTTGTTTCCGGCCATCACGCATCACGCATCACAGCTCTCTTCGCGCCAAATGATCGTGTGCCCCACACATGCGATCCAAGTATACAGTCCCTGTGTCAGGTTCCGCTGAGTCGGGGGCTTTCCGGGAAAGCGACGCCCTTACGATGCGGACTTGATCTACGGATACTCG